>CM038220.1:185145030-185220030 GCA_021442155.1 Cymbidium sinense
CCTAAACAATTAAAAATACTAAACCTAAACCTAAACCTAAACCCTAAACTATAAACGCCCAAATACAGGCCACTGAGCCCTTAACCTGACAACCACTGAGCCACTGACTAAACCCTAAGTTAACCCTAAACCCAAAAAGCTAAACCCTAAAAATTGTAAACCCTAAAGCCTAAACCCTAAACCTTAAACCCTAAACCCTAAACTAACCCTAAAGACTAAGCTATCCCTAAACCCTAAAAGCTAAACACTAAAGCCTAAAGCTTAAAGCCTAAAGCATACACCCTAAACCTTAAACCCTAAAAACCTAAAAACTAAAACCTAAACTAAATAAAACCTAAAATAACATAAAAAAAAACCTAAACCTGAATAAAAAAATAACTACACTAAAATCTAAACCTAAACCAGAAATAGAAATAAAATAAACTAATAAAAATAAACTAAAATAAAATAAATAAAAAACCTAAACTAACCTAAAAAATAAAATAAACCTAAGAATAAAAACCTAAATAAAATAAAGACTAAACATAAGATAAAAATAAAATAAACCTAAAATTAACATAAAATAAAATAAAATAAAAACTAAATAAAAATCTAAAGCTAAAAAATAAACTTGAAAATAAATCCTAAAAATAAATAATAAATAAAACCTGAACCCTAAACTAAGAAAAAATCTAAACCTAAATTAAATATAAAATATAAAATATAAAATATAAAATTAAAATATAAAATAAACCTTAAAATTAAAATAAATAAAACCTAAACCTAAACCCTAAACAAAAAAATACTAAAACCTAAACCTAAAGCATAAATTGTAAATCAGAAACCCTAAACTAAACCTTAAATTCGTGAGAACCCTAAACACTAATGCTTAATGGAACCCTAAACCCTAAACCCTAAACCCTAAAACTTAAACATTTAAGCCTAAAGCCTGAAGCCTGAAGCCTAAACCCTAAAAACCTAAAAATTAAAACCTAAACTAAATAAAACCTAAAAATAAGATAAATAAAAAAAAACCTAAACCTAAATAAAAAAACTACACTAAAACTTAAACCTATACCTAAAAATAAAATAAAATAAACTAAGAAAAATAAATTAAAATAATATAAATAAATAACCTAAAGTAAACTAAAAAATAAATTAAACCTAAAAATAAAAAAACCTAAATAAAATAAAAACTAAACGTAAAATAAAAATAAAATAAACTTAAAATAAACTAAAATAAAATAAAATAAAACTAAATAAATGTAAAATAAAAATAAAATAAACTTAAAATAAACCTAAAATAAAATAAAAACTAAATAAAAACTTAAACTTAAAGCTAAAAAATCAACCTAAAAATTATTTCTAAAAATAAATATAAAATAAAACCTAAATCTTAAAAAGAAACTTATACCTAAAATAAATATAAAATATAAAATATAAAATAAACTTAAACTAAAAGTAAAATAAATAAAACCTAAACCTAAACCTAAAGTAAACTAAACCTAAACCTAAGCCTAAACTAAATAAAATAAAATAATCTAAAAAATAACCTAAACATAAACTAAAAAAAAACCTAAATCTAAACCTAAAAAAATAAAATAAAAAACTAAACCTAAACCTAACAAAAAAACCTAAACCTAAATAATAAAATAAAAATAAAATTAAACTAAAAAATAAACATAAACCTAAACCTAAACCTAAAAAGTAAACTAGAATAGAAAACCTAAACCTAAACACTAAACCCTAAACCAAAAACCCTAAACCCTAAACCCACAAATCTGCACACCCTAAACTCTAAACCCTAACCCCTAAACACTAAACCCTAAACCCTAAACCCTAAAACCCTAAAACCTAAATCCTTAACCCTAAAAGCTAAACCCTTAACCCTAAACCCAAAAAATACCGCCACCTAAACCTTAAACCCAAACCCTGGGCTAAACCTTAAACTAAACCTACTAAACCCTAAAGACTTAAAGCCTAAAAAAATATAAAAAATCTAGGCAAACTAAATGAAACCTACAAATGAAATAAGTAAAAACCTAAACCAAAATATAATATAAAAAATTAAATAGAATAAAAAACATAAACTAAAACTACCAAACCTAAACTAAACATAAACCTAATCCAAATAAAATAGAATAAAAAATTAAAGCTAAACTAAAATAAATATAAAAAAACCTAAAACTAAATAAAAAAACATAAAATAAAAATAAATAAACCTAAAATAAAAAATAAAGATAAACTAAATTAAAATAAAATAAATTAAAACCTAAACCTAAATAAACCTAAAATAAAACTAAAATAAAATAAAACCTATACCTAAAATAAAGATAAAACCTAAACCACACTAAAAAAAACTAAATTAAAATAAATAAAATCAAATCAAATAAATGAATGAAAATAAACCTAAACAAACAAAAAAATAAATCCTAAAAAAAACCTAAATAAAAAAACCTAAAACCTAAATAAAATTAAATAAAAAACCTAAACAAACCTAAAATAAAAAATTAAATCTTAAACCTAAAAAATAAATAAAATAAAACTAAACTAATAAACAAACTTTAAACCTGAACTAAACCTATAAAATAAAATAAATAAATAAACTAAAATAAAACCTAAAAATAAATAAATTAAACTAAATAAAAATAAACCTAAATCAAAAATGAAAATAAAATAAAACTAAAATAAATAAAAATAAACTAAATATACTTAAACCAAGTTTACATAACTAAAAAGAATAAAAAAATAATTAGAAACCCACAAACCCTAAACCCTAATAACCTAAACCAAAACCTAAACAAAAAACCTTAAAACCCTCCTAAAACTAAACCTAAACCTAAACTAAACTTTAAAATACTAAACCCTAAACCACAAACCTAAACTTACTTACCACTATAAATAAACTTAACTTCCTAAATAAACTATAAAATACTTAAATCAAATCTTAAATCAAAACCTAACTAAAGATCACAAACTAAACCAACTAAACTAAACTCAAACCTAAACCTAAACCTAAACTAAATAAGAGCTTTAACCCTGAACTAACTCCTAACCAGGCCACTACCTATAAACTCTACCCTAAAACTTAAATCTTCTAAAACCAACAATCCCTAAATTTAAACTTCCAAAACAAACTAAAAAACCACTATACTTAAACTCTATGCCATGAAACTGAGCCTAACATTAAACTCTAAATGAAACCACTAAACCTAAACCCTAAATACTCCTAAACCCTAAACCACTCCACTATAAAAACTAAACAAAACTAAAATTATATAAAATCTAAAATAAAATAAAATAAAAAATAAAATAAAATAAAAACCTAAACAAAAATCTAAACCTAAACCTAAAAATAAAATAAAATAAACTAAAAAAATAAACTAAAATAAAATAAATAGAAACCTAGTCTAAACTAAAAAATAAAATAAACCAAACAATAAGAAACTCAAATGAAATAAAAACTAAACGTAAAATAAAAATAAAATAAATGCAAAATAAACCCAAAATGAAATAAAATAAAGCTGAAACCCTAAACTAAGAAAATCCTAAACCTAAAATAAACATAAAATAAACAAAATAAAATAAACTTAAACCTAAACTAAAATAAACTAAACTAAAATAAATAAAACCTAATCCAAAAATAAACTAAACCTAAACATAAACCTAAACTAAAAAAATTAAACTAAACTAAAAATATACCTAAACCTAAACTAAAAAATAAAACATAAAATTAAACTTATATTAAAAACCTAAAACCTAAACCTAAAAAAGTTAAATAAAAACCTAAACCCAAAAGTAAAAAATTAAACTTAAACCTAAAAAATAAATAAAAATAAAACTAAACTAAAAAATAGTCCTAAACCTAAACCTAAACCTAAAAAATAAACTAAAATAAAAAACCTAAACTAACTTAATTAAACCTAAAATAAATAAACTAAATAAAAATAAAAAAACACCTAAATTAAAATAAACAATAAAATAAACTAAATAAACTTAAACCAATGAGTTTACTTAGTTAAAAAACCCTAAACCCTAAAAAATCATAAACCCTAAACCTTAAACCTTAAACCCTAAAACCTAATCCCTAAACTCCTTACCTTTACAACCTAACTCTTAAACTTAAACCTAAAACCCTAAACCCTAAAATAACTCTAAAACCATAAAACTATAAACACTAAACCCTAAACCTAAATCCTAAACTAATCCCTAACCCTAAACTCTCATCTACCTAAACCCTAAACTCAAAATCATAAACCTAAAGCTAAAGCATAAACCTTAAACCTAAACCCTAAACTAACCTTAAACCCAAACCATAAACCTCTCCACTAAACCTGTTAAAAACCCCACCCTAAACCTCAGTTAAACCCTAAAATCCTAAACCCTAAAATCCTAAACCCTAAACCCTAAACCTAATCTTAAACCATAAAACTTAAACTTAAAATAAATAAAAAAATAAAATAAATATAAAATCTAAGCCTAAATAAAATAAAACTAAAATAAAATAAAACCTAAAAAAAAAATAAAAAAATAAAATAAAATAAATAAAACTAAAATAAATAAACCAAAAATAAAACATAAATAAAATAAAACATAAATAAAATAAAACTAAATGTAAAATAAAATAAAATAACAAAATAAAATTAAATAAAAAAATAAGCTAAAATCTAAAAAATAAATAAAATAAAATAAAACCTAAACCCTAAACTAAAATTAAAACATAAAATAAAAAAATAAACTTAAATAAAATAAAAATAAACATAAACCTAAAATTAAACCTAAATAAAAAACAAACTAAACTAAACTAAAACTAAACCTAAATAAAAAAAAAATAAAATAAACTAAAATTAAAACCTAAAAAATAAACTAAATAAAAAAAAACCTAAAAATAAATAAAACTTAAACCTAATAAAATAAATAAAATAAAAATAACTAAATTAAAATAAAAAATAAAATAAACTAAATATAAACCTAAATAAATAAATATTATTTAAAATTAAAATAAACTAAATATACTAAACCTGACTACTGGGCTCCACTAAACCCTAAACACTAAACTAAACCCTAAACTCTCTATAACCTAAAATTGACTCACTCCTAAACCACCTGACTTAAACCCTTAAACCCTAAACCCTAAACCTAAACCACTAACCTAAACCTAACCCACTCCTCTAAACCCAAACCACCTAAACTCCACTTTAAACTCTCACCCAAAACCATAAACTATAACCCTAAACTTAAAACTCCTAAACTCCTAAACCTAAATTAACTCTAAATCTAACTGGAATAAACCCTAAAGCCCAAATGCACCTTCCAACCATATTCACTCCCTAAACCCAAACCCTAATCCCTAAACCCTAACCCAACCCTAAACCTCCAAAACCCTAAACCTCTAAACCCTAAACCATAAACCTAAAACCTAAACTTAAACTAAATTAAATCTAAAATAAAATAAAATAAAATCTAAACCTAAATAAAATAAAAAATAAAATAAAAAAAATCTAAACAAAAATCTAAACCTAAACCTAAAAAATAAAATAAACTAATAAAAATAAACTAAAATAAATAAAATAAATAGACTAAACTAAAATATAAAAATAAATAAACAAAAAAAAAAAAAATAAAACTAAATGTAAAATAAAAATAAAATAAACCCAAAATAAACCTGAAATGAAATAAAAATAAAATAAAAACCTAAACCTAAAAATAAAAAATAAAACTTAAACTGAAAAAAAAAAAATAAACCTAAAAGAAAATAAACAAAATAAAATAAACTTAAACCCAAACTAAAATAAACTCAACTAAAATAAATAAAACCTAAACCTAAAATTAACTAAACCTAAACATAAACCTAAATTAAACAAATTAAACCAAACTAAAAATAAACCAAAACCAAAACTAAAAAGAAAACATAAAAATAAACTTAAATTAAAAAATCTAAAACAAACATAAAATTAAATAAAACCTAAACCTAAATAAAAAAAACCAATAAAAAAATAAAAAAATAAAATAAAAATAAAATAAACTAAAAAATAAAGCTAAACCTAAACCTAAACCTAAAAAATAAAGTAAAATAAAAAACCTAAACTGAAGTAAACAAACCTAAAATAAATAAACTAAATAAAAAAAATACACCTAAATTAAAATAAATAATAAAATAAACTAAATAAAATTAAACCTATGAGCTCACTTAATTAAGAAATTAAAATTTATAAAATTCTACCCTACCAGCCTAAAAAATAACTAAACCCTAAACCTACTACTGGCCTAAGCAACCTTAAACCTTAATCCACTGACCACTCCACTGACCAAATCCTGGGCCCTAACCTGAACTGACCCCTCCAAAACCCAAACTCCTAAAACCCTAACTGACCCTAAATACTAAACTAAACCCTAAACCCACTGAGATCAACTATTACCCGGGCCAAGGCCAAACCCTACCACTACTTTAAACCTGGGCTTTAAACTCCATTACTAAACCCTAAAATCCACTAAACAGGCTGTGCTAATAAAACCCTCCCTAAACCACTAAACTAAAACATAAAAAAGGCCCTAAATACCTAAATTAAAAACCATTTAAACTTAAATCATAACCCTAAAACCATAAACTAACCCTAAACGTTAAGCTAAACCTGATAAACCCCAAATTTTAATCCCTAATAACCCTAAATTCAAAAATGAACCCACCCTAAAGCCTATACTAAACCTTCTAAACCCTAAAACCCTTAAAGCTAAACCCTAAAACCTAATCCCTAACACCCTAACCCACTCCACACCCTAAACCCTAAACCACACAAACTAAACCTAAACAAAATAAACATAAAATATAATAAAAACCTAAACCTATATAAAATAAAAATAATAAAATAAAATAAAAACCTAAACTAAAACCTAAACCTAAACCTAAAAATAAAATAAAATAATTTAATAAAAATAAACTAAAATAAAATAAATAAAATCCTAAACTAAAACAAAATAAAATAAACCTAAGAATAAAATAAAATAAAAAATAAACTAAACATTAACATAAAATAAAATAAAAATTAACCTAAACTAAAAACTTAAAATAAACTAAAATATAAAAACTAAAACCTAAACCTAAAAAAATAAAATAAAACCTAAATCTAAAAAAAGAAAATAAAATCTAAACTATAAAAATAAAATAAAAATAAAAATAAACTAAACCTAAAAGTCAAACTAAAATAAAAATCCTAAATTAAAATAAATATAACTAAAATAAATAAACTAAACTACATAAAAATATAAATAAACCTAAATCAAAATAAAAAATAAAATAAACTAAAATGAATACAAAATAAACTAACTAAGACTAAACTTACTGGTTTACTTCATTTTTTTAAGAAAAACTCCTAATCCCCAAATCCTAAAACTCTAAACCCCTAAACCTACCCTAAACCCTAAGCCCCAGCCACTGAGCCCTAAACCCAAACCAACCCAAAACCAAAACCCTAAAACCCTACCAGCCACCAAACCCAAAACCTACCCTAAACTTTAAATCTGGCCACCCTAAACCACTAAACACCTTAAAATAAAAAAATAAATAAAATAAAAAACAAACCCTAAACCCTAAACATTAAACCTAAATCCACACCCATAACCACTAAACCCTAAACTAACACTAAATCCACAAAAGCCTAAGCCACCAAACTTAAAACCCTAAACCATAAACCCTGAGCCAAACCCCTAAACCTTAAGGCTTACACCCTACAACCCTAAACCAAACCCAAAACCCTAAAACCACCAAAACCCCATAACCAAACACTAAAAGGAAAACCCTAAACCTTAAACCAAGACCCTCAAAACCTAAAAACCCAAACCTAAACTAAATAAAGCTAAAAATAAAATAAATAAAAAATACCTAAACTTAAATAAAATAAAATAAAATAAAATCCTAAACTAAATAAAACTTAAAAAATAAATAAATAAAAAACCTAAACCTAAATAAAATAAAATAATGTAAAATAAAATAAATAAAAACCTAAACTAAATTAAAAAAATAAAATAAAAACTAAAAATAAAATAAAACTAAAATAAAAGAAAATAAAAACTGAATAAAAACTTAAACCTAAAAACTGAACCTAAAAAAAAAACCCAAGAATAAAAATAAAATAAAATCTAAACCCTAAACTAAAAATTAAACCTAAAATAAAAGTAAAATAAATAAAATAAAATAAACCTAAACTAAACTAAATAAATAAAACATAAACTTAAACCTAAACTAAATAAAATAAAATAAACTAAAATAAACCTAATCATAATTAAAAATAAACCTAAAATAAACATGACATAAAACACAAAAACTAAACCTAAAAAATAAAATAAAACCTAAAAAAAGAAAGTTAAACCTAAAAATAAATAAAATAAAAAACCTAAATTACAAAATAAACCCTAAAATAAATGTAAAATAAAACCTAAAAAACTAAACTAAAAAAATAAAATAAAACCTAAAAATAAAGTTAAACCTAATTCTAGAAAATAAAATTAATATAAAACTCAACTAAAAATAAAGCTAAACATAAACTAAAAAAAAAAAATAAACATAAAATAAAAACTTGGAACATAGAGCTAAAAAAATAAAATAAAAACCTAAACCTAAAGATAAAAGTAAAAAATCTAAACCTAAAGCTATAAGTAAAAAATAAAACATAAACCCAAAAAATAAAAATAAAATAAAACTCTACTAAAAAATAAACTCAAATTTAAAAAATAAACAAAATATAAAACCTAAACTAAAATAAAAAAACCAAAAATGAATAAACTAAACAAAATAAGAATAAAAAATATACCTAAATAAAAATATAAAATAAAATTAAACTAAATAAACCTAAACCTATGGGTTTACTTAATTAAAAAAAACTAAATCCTAAATCCTAAACCCTAAATCCAAAACCTTAAACCATAAAACTAACCCTAAACCTTAAACCTACAACCCTAAACCCTAAACCCTAAACTCTAATCCTAACCCTAACCCTAAACCCTAATCCCTAAATGCTAAAACCCTAAACCCTAAACCCTAAGAATGGGCAGAACCTTGATAGTATAAACATCATGGTCAACTAGGCTCAGTCTAAATTTGTCGGTGGAGGCCCAGGCGGATGCGACGATTATCGCAGTTGTGGTGGGGGATCTAGAGGTGCTAGTTGATATGGAGGTGGTGGTGAATGAGTAGTGGTTATAGAGGAGAGGAGAGACAAAGGTTACAACCAGGTGGTGGCGGAGAGATCAAGGATATGATGGCGGATCTACTACTGAGTAATGGTGGTTCTAATGGGCTGAGAAGAACAACCAATCTGCTTATGAAACTATGTGTTTACAATAGAGATGTTTCATCTTATCTTGGGTTTTGATTTTTGGGTGCTCATTTTAGGTATATGTTGTCATTTGTGTCTTAGAAACATGGGGTGCTACTTGGTTGATGAAATTGAATAGAAGAAATGTTGAAACTGTTCTCTATTCAAAAAACTTTAAACCCTAAACCCTAAACCTACAAAACCCTAAACTAAAACTTAAACCCTAAAACCTAAATCATAAACCCGAAACTCTAACCCTAAACCCTAAATATTAAAAACTATAAACCCTAAACACTAAACCATAAACCCTAAACCCTAAACCATAAACCCTAAACACTAAACCCTAACCCTAAACTTTAAATTTTAAATTCATAAACCCTAAACCCTAAAACTTATAACCCTAAACCCTGAACCCCAAACCCTAAACCCTAAATCCTAAACCCTAAACTAACCTAAAATCATGAACTAACCCTAAACACTAACCTCTAAACTAACCCTAAACCCTAAAAACCTAAACTAAATAAAACCTAAAAATAAAATAAATAAAAAACCTAAATCAAACTAAAATAAAAATATAAAATAAAATAAAAACACTAAAATAAATAAAAACTTAAACCTAAAATAAAAATAAAATAAACAAATTAAAGTAAACCTAAATCTAAATGAATATATACTAAACCAAAAATAAATGAAACCTAAACCTAAACCTAAACAAAATAAAATAAAATAAACTAAAAATAAACCTAAAGCTCAACTAAAAAATAAAACCTAAAAATATAACTAAAATAAAAACCTAAACCCTAAACCTAAAAAAATAAAATAAAAGTCTAAACTTAAAAAAAATAAAATAAAAACCAAAACCTAAACCTAAATATAAAAAAATAAAACCTAAACCCAAAAATTAAAATTTAAATAAGACTCAACTAAAAAATATACCTAAACCTAAAAAATAAATAAAAATAAAAAACCTAAATTAAAATAAATAAAGCTAAAAGAAATAAACTAAACTAAACTAAATAAAAATAAAAAATAAACCTAAATAAAAAAACTAAAATAAACTCAAATAAATAAGAAATAAGCTAAATAAACCAAAACCTACTAGTTTACTTAATTAAAAAAAAAAACCTTAAACCTTAAATCCTAAACTATAAATCTTAAATCCTAAAACTAACCCTAAACCCTAAACCCTAAACCTACGACCCTCAACCTACAACCCTAAACCCTAAAACCCTAAACTCTAAACCCTAAACCCTAAACCCTAAACCTTAATCTCTAAACCCTAAACCCTAAAACCTTAAACCCTAAAACCTAAACCCTAAAATCCTAAACCCTAAATAGTAAACACTAAAACCTACAACCCTAAACCCTAAACCCCATACCCTAAACCCTAAACTAACCATAAACCCTAAGCCCTAAACTAACCCTAAAGCAAGAATGGGTAGATCCTTGACGGCAGGAACATGATCGTCAACTAGGCTCAATCTAGATCTGCCGGTGGTGGCGAAGGTAGAGGCGGCAGTTATCATAGTGTTGGTGTGGGATATGAAGGTGCTGGTGCATATTGAGGTTGTGGTCAGAGCAATGGTGGTTATGAAGGTGAGAGGAGCGATGGAGGTGGCATGTCTTTACAATAGATATGGTTCTACTTATCTTGGGTTTTTGATTTGCTCTATGGGTGCTTATTTTTTATCTATGTCATCGTTTATCTCATATAAAACATGGGGTGCTACTTGGTTGATGAAATTGAAATGAAAAAATGTTAAAAAAATAAACCTTAAACCCTAAACCATAAACCCTAAACTAAAACTTAAACCCTAAACCTAAAACCTAAACCATAATTCTTAAACCCTAAATCCTAAACCCTAAAAACTTTAAACCCTAAACACTAAACCCTAAAGCCTAAACCCTAAACCCTAAACCCTAAAACCCTAAAGCCTAAACCCTAAACCCTAAATCATAAAACCCTAAACCCTAAACCCTAAAACCTACAACCCTAAACTCTAAACCCTAAACCCTAAACCATAAATTAACTGTAAACCCTAGACCTTAAACTAACTTAAACCCTAAACCTTGAATAAACATGCCATTAGAAGTAGATCTAAAGAATGACCTATTCCTAACATAGTTATGGTAGCTAACAAAAATGTCTTCAAGTGACTTTTCCTTAATTATTAAATATTTGAATACCTTAAACCCTAACCCTAAATCATATTATAATACAATATATTATAGTATAATGTAGAATCATGTATTTGAGCACGTAGTGATGTGTTTTTGGATGTTATAAGATGTTTTGAAATTTTTTTAGTATATTATGGTATTATGCCTTATAGCCTATACTAGTATAAATCATAAAAATATTGATTTAATAAATCAGATGATGAAATTTGTTAAATTTGAAGTGGGAATTATGTTGTAGCACCAAAGGTGTGCTACACCACTTGTAGTCTAAAATGTAATAAAATAAATTTTACATATGTTGTAACATAGTATAACATCATATATCATAATATATTATTCTATGCATTTTAAATTATTTTAGTATTTTTAAAATTTTTAGATTTAGATTAGTTTAGATTTAGATTTTAGTTTAGATTTTTGATTTAGTTTTCAAATTTAGTTTAGATTTAGTTTAGTTTAGATTTAGATTTTAGTTTAGTTTAGATTTTTTAGGGTTTAAATTTTAGATTTAGTTTAGTTTAGAGTTTAGTTTAGTTTAGATTTTAGATTTTAGTTTAGTTTAGGGTTTAGATTTTAGATTTAGACTTTAGTTTAGTTTTTTATTTTTAGAATTTAGATTTTTAGTTTATTTAGTTTTTAGATTTTAGATTTAGTTTAATTTTGTTTAGATTTACTTTAGATTTTAGATTTAGTTTATTTAGTTTAGATTTAGTTTAGATTTAGTTTAGTTTTGTTTAGAATTTAGATTTTAGATTTAGTTTAGATTTTAATTTAGTTTAGACTTTTTTTAGATTTTGTTTAGAATTTTTGATTTAGTTTAGATTTAGTTTTGTTTAGTTTAGTTTAAACTTAGTTTAGAATTAGATTAGATTTAGATTTTAGTTTAGATTTATAGATTTAGTTTGATTTTAGAGTTTAGAATTAGATTAGTTTAGATTTAGGTATAGAGTTTAGATTTATTTTAGATTTAGATTTAAGGTTTAGATTTAGTTTAGTTTAGAAATTTTTTCTCTGTTAAAAAAATAAACCTAAACCCACCTAAACAAAACTTAAACCCTAAACCTAAAACCTAAACCATAAACCCTAAATCCTAAACCCTAAACTCAAAAAACCCTAAACCCTAAATAATAAACCCTAAACCCTAAACACTAAATCCTAAACCCACCACAACCCTAAACCCAAAACCCAAACCTAAGCTCTAAACCACGAACCACAAATGTAGCAAACCCACAGTAGACCTTAAACTCTAAACCTTAAACTCCAAACCCCACAAACCCTAAACCCTAAAAACTAAACACTAAACCCTAAACCCTAAACTAACCTTAAACCTTAAACCCTAAACCCTAAAATGTAAACCCTAAACCTTGAATAAAGATGTCATTAGGAGTAGATCTACAGAATGACCTATTCCTAGCATAATTATGGTAGCTAAAGAAAATGTCTTCAAGAAAATTTTTCTTGACTATTAGAGATTTGAATACCCTAAACCTTAACCCTAAATCATATTATAATACAATATATTATAGTATAATGTTGCATCATATATTTGAGCTTGTAGTGATGTGTTTTTGAATGTTATAAGATGTTTTGAAATTTTTTAGTATATTATGGTATTGTGCCCTATAGTCTATATTAATATAAATCATAAAAATATTGATTTAATAAATTAGATGATGAAATTTGTTAAATTTAAAGTGGGAATTATGTTGTAGTACCAAATGTGTGCTTCTGTACTCTAGAAAGTAAGATTTAGGGTTAGGTAGTTAAGGAAGCCCCTAAGTCATCCACAGTGTGAAGACTTAGAGGTTATTTCACAGCATCGTGCTCAAGTCAAGAAGTTGATGTAGAACTTGTGGATGATTCATATAAAGATTTAATAGAATTACCTTTTGATTGGTACTTGCCTTGTGTTCATAATTTAGTAAAGAAAGGGTTAATCTCACATACTTGGTCAAACTATAGGTCAAACTACTTCAAAAGAATATGGAAGAATAAATGCAAAAGCTGTAAATCAACACCAGGACTAGGATTCCGTATAGTGGGTCCAATCAATGATAAGATTACTACTTAATCATCACCAATAACTTAAAATCGATATGTTCTTTTAAATCATATTAACTCATATGAGGAGATGTTGTTAAAACTTGGATGATCCTAATGATTTTGAAGTCAATGATGCACTACCGAGTTTGAAGAAGAGATCAAGTCAACCATAGGCAGCTCTAGAAATCAACTTAGGCGAAGATGATCCATGACCAACATACATCGGTTCTTTATTGAATGAAATTGAAACCAATGACTTAGTTAGGCTATTGATTGAGTTTAAGGACTACTTTGCATAGTGTTATGAAGAGATGCTGGCTCTAGTGTAGTGGTCCATAAATTAGCAATAGAGCTTACTACTTACCCTATCAAACAAGCTCTTAGGCGAATGCCATTAAACATATAACAACATCATTTATGAAGAAACGATCGATGATAGAATCCAGAAGAAAAATACCCACGGTTGTAGCGTTGTCCCAGTTAAGAAAAAAATGTCCAAATTCACATATGCATCCATTTTATGGATTTAAATAAGGGATGTCGAAAGATGAATTTCCACTACCAACTTAGAGCTTATGGTGGATATTGTCTAATCTCATGCAGTCTTATTTTTTATGGATGGCTCATCTGGATATAACCAAATAAATATGGCCCCTGAAGATGAAAGAAACACTACTTCAATCGAAATCTATTACTATAAGGTCATGCCTTTCAGCCTTAAAAATGTCGATGCTACATGTTAGCAGGCTATGACACTAATCTTCGATGAACTCATTCATCATCAAGTTGAGTGCTATGTGAATGATCTCGTAGTCAAAAGTAGAGAAAAAAAAGACCATCTCTTTGACTTGAGAGTTGTTTTTGAATAGTTAAGATAATTTAACTTCAAAATGAACCCCATGAAGTATGCATTAAGAGTAGTTTTAGGGAAATTCTTTGGGTTTATTGTCCGACACTAGGGAATTAAAATTGATCTAGAGAAGATCAAGGCGATATTAGAAATTCCACCCCCTAAAAGTTTAACTCAACTCAGATCATTCCAAAGGTGGTTGGTGTATCTAAGATGCTTTATATCCAACTTATCAAGAAGATGTCAACCAATCTCATCACTTGTCAAAGAGGATGCCAAGTTCAAGTGGGATTACAGGTGTGAGCATGCCTTCAAAGACATCAAGCATTACCTGATGACATCACTAGTTCTAGCAGCCCCTATCCTAGGTAAGCCACTCATACTTTACACTATTGTGTTAGACGACTCCCTTGGTGCTTTGTTGGCCTAAGCCAATGATGAAGGGAAGGAAAATTCACCCGTTGTCTAATCCCTATTGAGGCTAATTATCCACCCATTGAGAAGCACTACCTAGTTTTAATCTTTGCATCCCAAAATCTATAGCACTACGTGCTTCCTCTAAGGTGAACTTAATCTCTAAGATCAATTCACTACAGTATCTAATGACCCATCTGATGCTATCCAGACGGTTGGCACGATGGTCCATGATCCGTATGTAGTTTGATATTACCTTCGTACCTCTTCATGTGGTGAAAGGACAAGCGTTAGCAGATTTCTTAGCGACACACCCACTTCGATGATTCTCCACTTAGTGGTGATCTCCTCGATGAACAAATCATGAACTTAGGGGATGCTAGCACCCGAGATGTACTTTGATGGTGTGGCTTCCTCTCAAGAGGAGAAGAACCATAATCTACTATTCCATGAAAGGCAGGGGTAGGAATAGTTATCTTAACTTTGGACCGCGATGTGATGAGATTCTCATATCATCCAATCCTTGCACCAACAAAAGCGAATATGAGGCTCTAATTGCAGTTAGGTTAGTTGTTACTGTCATCAGAACATCAACATCTTCTAAGATTCTCAGGTTATCAACCAAATCTTGGGTCTTATAAGGTTATAAAGCCCAAGCTCCATCACTACCACAAGTACACCATAGAGTTATTGTCCCAAATCCTAGAGGTTACCATTTATAAGATTCCTCATGAAGAGAAAGTTGTAGCATATGATTTAGCCAAACTTGCCAAGGTTGGCATATTTTGAGGATGAGTCCATATCAATAAAGGTCCAAAATAGACAAGTCTTATCCCTTATTGATATTGAACTCATCAAAAGTACTCTCTTGAAGGGGAGGTTACCATTGCAGAAGGACAAGGAGTAAGATTAGAGGCAACCATTCATGGATTACCTAAATAAAGGCAAACTACCTCATAAGAAGTCTCAAGCCCATTAGATGAAGCAAAGAGCACATTCTTATGCTCTTGTGGATGGTGTCTTGTACCGGTAGTCTATCGATCATATGTGGTTACATTATTTAGACAAGCACGAAGCCCATAAGATCATTGAAATTTTCGATTATGTGGAAATAAACAATCGGCGAAGATGAAAGCCGATCAAGTAGGAATACTACGGCCATCGATGATCAAAGATTGCATGGATACTGGCGATGCCACCAATGTCAAATATATTGTGTGCTCTTACACTAACCACTCAACATTCTACATCCTACATTGGCCTGATGGACATTCGAGTGTTGGGGTACTGACATAGTGGGTTTGATTGATCCTTTTTCTTCCAAGGGTCATCAGTTCATCTTAGCTGCTACTGACTACTTTTCCAAATGGGCGAAGGATTCTGTTCAAAGAGGTCTCAGTTCAACATGTGCTTCAATTTTTTAGGAACCATATCATAAATAGGTTTGGAGTGCCTCGATGAATTATATCTGATAATGGTATTTCATTCAAGAGCACTAAGATTAGCAAATTTGCCTAAATAAATAGCATAGATTGGAGATATTCTACCATCAACTACCTGAGGAAAAATGGCTTAGCAGAAGCCTTCAATAAAACTCTCATCCAAATACTAAAGAAGACACTCGACAATAACAAGCGGCATGAGGTTAATTGAAGCTTTATGGGCCTCTACACCACATATAGAACTATAACATAGTCTACTCCTTTTTCTTTAGTGTATGGGTGCGAAGCCATTCTACCATTAAGTCAACTCCCATCACTAAGGATAGTTATGGGTAGTAAGATCACATGATAAAGCGAGCAAGTTGCTATTAGAAGAGCTCGAAGGTTTGGAGAGAGGCGCTATGGACATGACAAAACCTCGAGTTGTACAAAGCTAAAATGATTCATGATCACAACAAGTTGGTCTACCTAGAGCTTTTTTTAGTAGGAAAGCTTATTTTAGTTCTAAGGAGAATGATTATTTCGTCATAAGATGGGAGGCAAGTTTGAACCACTTGGGAAGGCCCTTTTGCCATAGAAGGCCTACCAAGGAGGATTTTATCAGTTATTAATCATAAGGAGAGGCCCAAAGCTTTCTATCAATGGGTTCTACTTAAAGAAATATTATAAATCATGTTTTAAAATAATTATCATCAATGAAAATTTCATTTTGAATTCAATCTCTTCCATGTTGAAAGTATTCTTGTTTGAATCCATGATGTGTTTAGGGTAGGTGTAAGGAACACGGCGACATCATCCTTTATCGACATAACACAAACACAAACTACACACAAACATATAAAAGAAACATATCTTTTTTCTCGGGCTACTCAGGTTGGGATAATGCCCTGACACTCTTCGGTAGCTCTAGGTCGAGCTAATGTTGTGCTACTGCTAGTGTGTCACCCCTGGTCTTCTTGCTTTGGAGGATGTAAATGCTGCTTTCCTTCTTTACTTGGCCCTTTGCATATTGATGAGTTCCTTGTTAGTTTGGTAGGCCTTTGCATGGATGGTAAGCTAACTCATGTTGGCTTCATTTAAGAGGATGTGAGTCTACTACGTCTTCTTCTTGGATTAGCCTTTATGCACTTGGGTCAGTATATTTGAGGTTTAGGATAAGTCCCAAGTGGCTCCTTCCCTCTTCAAGTATGGGTCAGTCTTTCCTCAAGGCTCCAGCTTAGTAGTCTCTAGGTCGGATAGCATTTGTCCCAGATGAGACTATCCAATGATCAGTTCTACTTAGAAAGTTATATGCCTATACACTTTCTTTGCAAATTAATTGTTGGACATCGATGGGCACCTTAGGTTGGTTGGTTCTCACTATGCTGATGGGTACATAACTCACGCTCACAGATACACATTAGGTTGGTTGGTTCTCGCATCTTAGGGTACACCACTCAGTAGATGTAAGTCTATGCTTTCTCCTTGAGTTGGCCACTATACACCTATAAGCTTTCTTTTCCAAGGCTCAAGATAAATCCCTTAGGAGGACACCTAGCTTTCTTTTCCACGGCACCTCCTATGCTTGGATCACATCCTTTGTGACCCCATTTAGACACTACCCCGGTTACTATTGGATTGGAAATTTCCCCTTCCCTAGTAATCACCCACGTGGTTGGAGAATCCATCTGTGGATGTGTAGATTCTCCCTTGGTCGGTAAATCGAGATAGGTCAAGGATGATAGCCCCTTCTTAGTGTGGTTCCCACGGTCCATGCAAACATATAAATAAAATATGCATTCACTTATGGATTAGGAGGACACCCCACAGTGGTACCTTTTCCCATGCGCATCTATCTTTAGGGTTGTCAACAAAACTCCCTAGAGGACATCCCAGTAATCACATGTCATGTCCAATGCATGTGTGATCCCGAGTGGATCTCCCTCCATGTCCTTGGCATGGAATTTCATCAAATCTTATTTCTTCTTGTATGTACACCTTTAATACTTCAAAACCCTAATAATGAATTCATTTAAATGACATCATCTTAACATTGTAATCAACATTTTATGATTTATGATGGTGCAAGCTCAAACTAACTATACAATATCATGCTAAACATATTATAGTGTGAATTAACACACAAGATTATATT
This sequence comes from Cymbidium sinense, assembly GCA_021442155.1. NCBI lineage: Eukaryota > Viridiplantae > Streptophyta > Magnoliopsida > Asparagales > Orchidaceae > Cymbidium > Cymbidium sinense. The sequence goes on from CM038220.1 coordinate 185,163,385, forward strand.
ATAATATATGATGTTATATTATAATTTGCTATAATATAATAAATTGTCTAACATTACACTTCATTAGAATCACATAAAAAAACAAATAAAAAAATTTGCTCAAAATATGAATAATGTTCATTTTGGATGTAAAATTTTTAATTTTCTATTATAAATGGTACAAAATAGCATAATTTTGGTGTTGCTTCTTGGTGTGTGCTGTGAATCTGGCCAAATTCTTCCATCTCAACCCTTCAAATTAACATTTCTGTGAGTTTTGACCCAATGTATTATAACAAAAGTAAAACATACTAAAATGTACAATAACATTTAGTAACACAACCACATTCATATGTATGTGAAGCTATATTGTTATGTACATTATATTTTAATATGCTTTCATATAATATATTATCTTACATTACACCTTAAAATGAATCACTTTAAACCAAAATTTATAAAATTTGGTTGAAAAATGAACATTTATTTTGGATGCAAAATTTCATTCTTTTGATTAAATGACACACCATAGCACACCCCAATGATGTTCCCTAAAGCTTACCTTAAATTTGGCCAAATCCCATCATCTCAGCCTATAAATTAGTATTTTTATGAATTATACCAGTACAAACTCTAGTACATCATACTATAACCATCTAAAATATGCTAAACAATAAGTATTAATACACAATAGTATGTCGTAATGCATGATGCTACACTATGCTATGGCATCCTATATTATAATGCACTATAACATATTATATTATATTATATTGCATATCACATCACAAGTGGTTGGTTAAGATAAAAAATCCTAAAATTAGTCTAAATAATAAAGAACTATATATTTTAGTTTATCCTTACATATTTTAAATTTAAATAATATATTATGATATGCTCTATTATGAATTTGGCCAAATTCCATTTTAAAGTCTAAATCAACATTTTATAAATAATGCTAGTGTAGGCTTGGCTACATAATTGTAAAATACTAAAAGATTTTAAAATGCATAGAATAATATATTATGATATATGATGTTATACTATGCTACAACATATAATATTTATTTTGAATATAAAATCTTACTTTTTAGACTACAAGTGGAATAGCACACCTTTGGTACTACAACCTAATTCCCACTTTAAATTTAACAAATTTCATCATCTGATTTATTAAATCAATATTTTTATGATTTATATTAATATAGGCAATAGAGCACAATACCATAATATACTAAAATATTTCAAAACATCTTATAACATCTGATAAGACATCAAAACATGCTAAAATATATGATAGTACATTATATTGTAATATATGGTATTATAATATAATTTAGGGTTAGGATTTAATGTATTGGATCTCTAATAGTCAAGGGAACGTCCTTGACATTTTCTTTAGCTACCATAACTATGTTAGGATAAGGTCATTCTTTAGATCTACTCTAATGACATCTTTATTCAAAGTTTAGGGTTTAGGGTTTAGGGTTGATTAGGGTTTAAGGTTTTATTTAGGGTTAGTTTAGGGTTTAGGTTTAGGGTTTAGGGTTTAGGGTTTAGGTTTAGATTTGAGGTTTAGGGTTTAGGATTTAGGGTTTAAGTTTATGGTCTTAGGTTTAGGGTTTAAGTTTAGGTTTTATTTATTTATTTTATTAAGTTTATTTAGTTTATGTTTAGGTTTTAGGTTTTAGGTTTAGTGTTTAGGGTTTATTTAGGGTTTAGGGTTTAGGGTTTAGGGTTTTAGGGTTTAGGGTTTAGGGATTGGATTTATGGTTTAGTTTAGGTTTAAGGTTTAGGGTTTAGGGTTTTTAGGGTTTAGGGTTTAGGGTTTAGGGTTAGGGTTTAGGTTTTAAGTTTAGGGTTTAAATTTTAGTTTAGGGTTTAAGGTTTAATGTTTTTTTAATAGAGAACAAATTTAGATTCAACATATCTTCTTTTTGATTTCATCAACTAAGTAAGTTTTCTAAGACACAAGTGACATCATGATAAAAAAAGCACCCATGAGCAAATAAAAAACCCTAGATAAGTAGAATTGACTCTACTGTAAAGACACAGTTCCAGTAGTAGTAGATCAGATCGATCGTTCTTCAGTTTCTCCAATTCCCATCAGAACCACCCCCACCTCTCGACTAGCTAGATCTGCCATCATATCCCCGATCTCTCCCTCCACCACCACCATGGTTGTAACTTCCATCGCTCCTCCCGCCTCCATAACCACCACTACTCTGACCACCACCTCCATATCCACCAGCACCTCCAGATCCCCCATCACCACGGCGATAACTATCTCCTCTGCTTTCGCCTCCATCGCCAGATCAATAATGAGCCTAGTTGATGATGATGATCCTGCCGTCAAGGGTTTAGGATTAGTTTAGGGTTTAGGTTTTAGGATTAGTGTAGGGTTTCTAGGTTTAGGTTTAGGGTTTAGGCTTTATTTTAGAGTTTAGGATTTAGAGGTTTTTTAAAAATTAAGTAAACAAATAGTTTATGTTTATTTAGTTTATTTTTTTATTTGAATTTATTTTATTTATTTTATTTATTTTATTTTTATTTAGTTTTATTTTTATTTTCATTTAGTTTAGTTTATTTATTTTAGGTTTATTTATTATATTTTAGATTATTTATTTTAGTTTATTTTTTAGGTTTAGGTCTATTTTTCAGTTGAGTTTTATTTTTATTTTATTTTTTAGGTCTAGGTTTTATTTTTTTATTTTTAGGTTTAGGTTTATGTTTTTATTTTATTTTTTTAGGTTTAGGTTTTAGGTTTTTATTTTAGGATTTTTTAGGTTTTATTTTTAGTTTAGATTTATGATTATTTTTAGTTTATTTTATATTATTTAGTTTAGGTTTAGGTTGGGTTAAGGTTTTATTTATTTTAGGATAAGGTTTAGGTTTTATTTATTTTAGTTTAGTTTATTTTAGTTTAGGTTTAGGTCTATTTTATTTTGTTTATTTTATTTTATTTAGGTTTTAGTTTTTTTTACTTTACTTTAGGTTTTTATTTATTTAATTTTAGGTTTAATTTTTTGGTTCAAGTTTTTATTATATTTTATTTTAGGTTTATTTTTTTATATTAGGTTTCTTTTTTATTTTAATTATGTATTTTATTTTTAGTTTAATTTAGGTTTTATTTATTTTATTTTTCTTTAATTTTTATTTTTTATTTTGTTTTCTTTAGGTTTAGGTTTAGGTTTAGGTTCAAGTTTTAGTTTATGTTTTTTATTTATTATATTTTTCTTTTATTTTGGTTTAGGTTTTTTTATTTATTTGATTTTTAGCTTTTTTTTTTAGTTTAGGTTTAAGTTTTCACCTTGGTTTTATGATTTGGGTTTAGGTTTTAGGGTTATTTAGGGTTTAGGGTTTATGGTTTGGAGTTTAGGGTTTAGGGTTTAGGGTTTAGAGTTTAGGTTTAGGGTTTATGTTTTAGTTTTGGGTTTAGGTTTTATTTTTTATTTTTAGGTTTAGGTTTAGGTTATTATTTTATTTTTTTTAGGTTTAGGTTTTAGGTTTATTTTTAGGTTTTATTTTTGAGTTTATGTTTAAGTTTATTTTTAGTTCATTTTATTTTATTTAGTTTAGGTTTACATTTAGGTTTGGGTTTAACTTATTTTAGGTTTAAGTTTAGGTTTTATTTATTTTATTTTAGTTTATTTTAGTTTAGGTTTTATTTTATTTTATTTGGTTTATTTTATTTTTATATTAAGTTTAGGGTTTAAGTTTTATTTTTTATTTATTTATAGGTTTTATTTTTAGGTTTATTTTTTAAGTTTATTTTCTAGGTTTAGGTTTTCATATAATTTTTATTTTATTTTATTTTTGGTTTATTTTATTTTGATTTAAGGTTTAGTTTTTATTTTCTTTAGGTTTTTTATTTTTTTAGTTTAGTTTAGGTTTTCATTTATTTTATTTTAGTTTAGTTTTTAGTTTTTATTTTGTTTTGTTTTTTAGGTTTAGGTTTAAGCTTAGGTTTAGGTTTAGGCTTTAGTTTATGTTTTATTTTATTATATTTTTATATTATTTATTTTTTAAATTTTCTTTTTAGGTTTTATTTAGTTTAGGTTTAGCTTTTAAGCTTTTTAAGGTTTTGGTTTTAGGGTTTAGGGTTTAGGGTTTAAGGCAAGTTTAGGGTTTAGGGTTTGGGATTTAAGGTTTAGGGTTTAGGGTTTAGAGTTTAGGTTTTAAGTTTAGGGTTTAAGTTTTAGTTTAGGGTTTAGGGTTTAAGGTTTTATTTTAATAGAGAATAAATTCATATTCAACATTTCTTCTATTTGATTTCATCAACCAAGTAGGACCCCAAGTTTTCTAAGACACAAGCGATGACATGGATCAAAAATGAGCACCCATAGAGCAAATAAAAAACCCTAGATAAGTAGAACAGTTTCTACTATAAAGAAATAGTTCCATAAGCATCAGATCAGATTGGCTATTCTTCAGCTTTTCTAGTTCCCATCAGAACCAACCCCACTTATCGAGTAGTAGGATTCACCATCATATCCCTGATCTCTCCATCAACCACCACCATGGTCAGAACCTCACCGCCCTCCTCGCCTCCATAACCACCACACTACTGACCAAAGACTCTCCATATCCCCCACCACCATTGCAACAACTTATGCCTTTGCCTTCACTTCCACCACCAGATCTAGACTGAGCCTAGGTGATGGTGATGTTCCTGTCATCAAGGTTGTTCATTCTTAGGGTTTAGGGTTTAGTGGTGGGCTGTGGTTTAGGGATAGTTTAGGTCGAGAGTTTAGGGTTTAGGGTTTAGGGTTTAGGGTTTAGGTTTTAGGGTTTTAGGATTTAGGGTTTAGGGTTTATGGTTTAGGGTTTAGGGTTTAGGGTTGTAGGTTTAGGGTTGTAGAGAAGGGTAAAGGGTTATTTTAGGGTTTAGAATTTTGGGTTTAGGGTTTAGGATTTAATGTTTAAGTTTTTTTTATTTAGGTTTATTTTATATTAATTGGAGTTTATTTTATTTTTTTATTTTTATTTGGGTTTATTTTTATTTAGTTTTATTTATTTATTTTAGTTTAGGTTTTTATTTTAATTTATTTTTTAGAATTAGGTTTATTTATTAGCTGAGTTTTATTATTATTTTATTATTTAGTTTACATTTTATTTTTTATTTTTAGGTTTATGTTTAGGTTTTTATTTTATTTTTTTAGGTTTAGGTTTTATGTTTTTATTCTAGGTATATTTTAGGTTTTTTTTAGTTCAGGTTTTATTTTAGTTTATTTTATTTTTTTTAGTTTTGGTTTAGGTTTAGGTTCTGTTTATTTTAGGTTTAGGTTTAGTTTAAGACTTATTTATTTTAAATTAGTTTATTTTAGTTTAGGTTTAGGTTTATTTTATTTTATTTTATTTATTTTATTTTTTTATTTTGATTCATTTTTAGGTTTAGGTATACGTTTTAGTTTAGGTATTTATTTCTTTTATTATTTTTATTTTTTTAGTTTTAGGTTTTATTTATTTATTTTATTAATAGGTTTTTTTTAGTTTAGGTTTAGGTTTTAAGGTTTTGAGGGTTTAGGGTTTAAGGTTTAGGGTTTATGGTTTAGGATTTTAGAATTTAGGGTTTTAGGGTTTAGGGTTTTGAGGGTTTAATGTTTAGAGTTTAGGGTTTAGGGTTTAGGGTTTAGGGTTAGCTTATGGTTTAGGGGTTAATCCCAGGGTTTGGCCAGCTTTAGGCCAGGGTTTAGTGTTTAGGGTTTAGGGCCAGTGGTTAGTAGGGTCATGGTAGGGCCTGTGGTTTTTTAGGGTCAGGTCAGGGTTTAGAGTTTAGGTCTTTAGAGTTTAGGGCCCAGGGTCAGGGTTTAGGGCTTAGGGTTTAGGATTTGGCTCATGGTTTAGTTTATTAGAGTTTTTTTTAAACCGATAGGTTTAAGTTTATTTAGTTTATTTAGTTTATTTTATTTTTTATTTTCATTTAGGTTTATTTTTATTTTTATTTAGTTTAGTTTATTTATTTTAGTTTATTTGTTCGATTTAGGTTTAGGTTTATGCTTATTTTTTGTTTTGTTTTATTTTTATTTTTATTTTTTATGTTTTATTTATTTTTAGGTTTAGGTTTTGGTTTTAATTTTATTTTTTTAGGTTTATGTTTTAGGTTTTTATTTTAGGTTTATTTTTAGGTTTTATTTTTTAGTTTAGGTCTAAATGTATTTTTAGTTTATTTTATTTTATTTAGTTTAGGTTTAGGTTTAGGTTTTGTTTATTTTAGGTTTAGGTTTAGGTTGTATTTGTTTTAGTTTAGGTTTAGGTTTAGGTTCATTTTTTGTTTATTTTATTTTTATTTTAAGTTTAGGTTTTTTTTAGTTTAGGGTTTATGTTTTATTTTGTATTTATTTTTATGTTTTCTTTTTAGGTTTCTTTTTTAGGTTCAAGTTTTTTATTTAGTTTATATTTTATTTTATTTTAGGTTTATTTTATTTTTATTTCATGTTGAGTTTTAATTTTTTTTAGTATTTTATTCTTAGGTTTAATTTATTTTTTTGTTTAATTTAGGTTTATTTTATTTTATTTTAGTTTTATTATTTTTTATTTTATTTTAGTTTTATTATTTTTTATTTTATTTTATTTTTAGGTTTAGGTTAAGGTTTTAGTTTAGGTTTTTATTTTATTTTATTATTAGGTTTTATTTAGTTTAAGTATTTAGGTTTTTAGGGTTTAGGTTTTAGGTTTAGGGTTTAGGGTTTGGGGTTTAGGGTTTAGGGTTTAGGGTTGTAGGTTTTATAGTTTGGGGTTTTGCATTTAGGGTTTCAAGGTTTACGATTTAAGGTTTAGGGTTTAGGGATTAGGGTTAAGGGTTTAGGGTTTTTAGGATTTAATGTTTAGGGTTTAGGGTTTAAGGTCTATGGTTCAATTTTTAGTTTAGGATTTAGGGTTTTGATTTTTTTTTATAGAGAAAAAATTTAGATTCAACATTTCTTCTTTTTGATTTCATCAACCAAGTAACACATAAAGTTTTCTAAGCCATAAGCGATGACATATATAAAAAATGAGCACGCATAGAGCAAATAAAAACCTTAGATAACTAGAACCATCTCTACTGTAAAGATAGTTCCATAAATAGCAGATCGGATCAGCCATTCTTCAGTTACTCTAGTTCCCATCAGAAACACCCTAGCCTCTTGAGTAGCATGATCTACCATCATATCCTTGATCTCTCCCTCCTCCACCACCACAGCTGTAACCTCCGTCTCTCCTCTGGCCTCCATAACCACCACTACTCCTACCACCACCTCCATATCCACCAACACCTCTAGAACCCCCACCACCACTACGATAATCGCCGCCTCCACCTTTGCCTCCACCCAAGATCTAGATTGAGCCTGGTTGATGGTGATGTTCCTGTCATCAAGGTTATGCCCATTCTTAGGGTTTAAGTTTATTAGGTTTTAGGGTTTAGGCTTATTTTTTAATTTATTTTTTTTGGTTTAGGTTTGGGGTTTAGGGTTAGGGTTTAGGGTTTAGGGTTTAGGGTTTTAGGATTTATGCTTTTAGGGTTTAGGGTTTAAGGTTAGTGTTTAAGGTTTAGCATTTTAGGGTTGAAGGTTTTAGTTTTTAGAGTTTAAGGTTTAGGGTTTAATGTTTTGGGTTTAAGGTTTAGAGTTTAGGATTTAGAGTTTTAGGTTTTTAGGGTTTTGGGTTAGCTTAGGGTTTAAGGTTTGTTTAGGATTTATGGTTTAGGGTTTAGGGTTTACGTTTTAGGGTTTAGGGTTTTTAAGGTTTAGGTTTAATAGGTTTAGGGTTTAGGGTTAGGGTTAGGGTTAGGGTTTGGGGTTTAGGATTTACAGTTGTAGGTTTAAAGTTCTACATTTATGGTTTTTAGATTAGGGTTAGTTTTATGGTTGAGGATTTAGGGTTAGGTTTTAGGGTTTATGGTTTAGGGTTTAGTTTTTTTAAATTAAGTAAACCTAGTTTATTTATTTAGTTTATTTTTTATTTATTTTAGTTTATTTTATTTTTTATTTTTATTTTTATCTAGGTTTATTTTTTATTTTATTTAGTTTAGTTTATTTATTTTAGGCTTATTTATTTTAGTTTAGGTTTTTCATTTTAGTTTATTTAGGATTATGTTTCTTTAGTTTAGTTTTATTTTTATTATATTTTTTTTTTTTGGTTTTATTTTATTTTTTGGTTTAATTTATTTTATTTTACATTTAGTTTCTATTTTATTAAAGGTTTTATTTTTTAGGTTTATTTTATTTTATTTAGTTTGTTTTAGGTTTTATTTATTTTATTTTATTTTATTTTATTTTATATTTTATTTGATTTTATTTTAGGTATAGGTTTAAGTTTTAGTTTAGGTTTTATTCTATTTTATTTTATTTATTGTTTTAGGTTTAGGTTTATTTATTTATTTTATTTTAAGGTTTTATTTAGTTTAGGTTTAGGATTTTAAGTTTTTAGGGTTTATGATTTAGGATTGGCTTAGGGTTTAGGGTTAGGTTAGGAGTGGTCATGGTTTAGGGTTAGGGTTTAGGGTTACGGTTTAAAGTTTAGAGTTTAAGGTTTAGTGTTTAGTGTTTAGGCTTTAGGGTTTAGGGTTTTAAGTGGGTTTTGGGTTAAGGGTTTAAGGCTTTTAGGGTTTAAGGTTTAGGGTCAGCTTAAATTTTAGGGTTTAGGGTTATGGAGGGTTTAGGGTTGGATTTATGGTTGTAAGTTTAGGGTTGTAGGTTTATGGTAGGTTTAAGTTAGTTTTATGGTTGAGTTTAGGGTTTAGGGTTTAGGATTTAGGGTTTAGGGTTTTAAAAATTTAACCATCGATGGTTTAGGTTTTTTAGTTTGTTTTAATTTAATTTAATTTATTTTATTTTATAATTTTAATGTAGGTTATTTATTATTTTTTATTTAGTTTAGTTTATTTATTTTATTTTTATTTATTTTAGTTTAAGTTTTTTTATTTTTGTTTATTTTTTAGGTTTAGGTTTAGGTTTAGGTTTATATTTATTTTTTAGTTTAGTTTTAATTTTATTTTATTTATTCAGTTTAGGTTTCTTTGTATTTTTAGGTTTAAGTTTAGTTTTTATTTTATTTTTTTTTTTAGGTCCAGGTTTAGGTTTGATTTTTTAGGTTTATTTTAAGTTTTATTTTTTAGTTTAGGTTTATGTCTATTTTTAGCTTATTTTATTTTATTTAGTTTAGGGTTTAGGTTTAGTTTTTACTTATTTTAGTTCAGTTTATTTTAGTTTATTTTTATGTTTATTTTATTTTATTTATTTTTGGTTTAGTTTTTTTTAGTTTAGGGTTTAGGGTTTATTTTTTACATATTTTAGTTTATTTTAGGTTTTATTTATTTATTTTAGTTTAGTTTTATTTTATTTTATTTTAGGGTTAAGTTTAGGTTTTAGGTTAGATTTTTATTTTATTTTATTTTATTTAGGTTTAGATTTCTTTATTTATTTTATTTTAAGATTTTATTTAGTTTAGGTTTAGGTTTTAGGTTTTGGCAAAAAGAGTTTAGGGAGGTGGTGGAGGGTTTTGTGGTCAGGTTAGTTTAGGTTTAGCTCAGTAGGTTTAGTGTTTAGGTTTATGGTTTAGGGGTTTTAGGGTTTAGGGTGTGGAGTTATTTAGGGTTTAACATAGGTCAGTGGTTTATTTATTTTTAATTTTATCCGGTTTAGAATAGTGGTAGGTTTAGAGGGGTGCATAGAGAGAGGTTTAGGATTTATGATTTAGGGTTTAGTTTAGGGTTTAGGTTTATAGTTTAGATTTAGGGTGGTTAGTTTAGGGTGGGTTTAGGGTTAGCTTATTTATTTAATTTTAATTTTTTACCTAGGTGGATTTAGAGTTTGGTTTTAGGGTTTAGGGTGTAGGGTGTGGTTTAGGTTTAGGATGGGTTTAGGGTTTAGGTTTATAGTTTAGGATTTAGGGTTTTTAGTATTTGGTTTTAAAAAAATTAAGTAAACCTAGGTTTAGTTTTATTTAGTTTATTTTTTATTTATTTTAGATTATTTTATTTTTTTGGTTTTTATTTAGGTTTAATTTTATTTTTATTTAGTTTAGTTTATTTATGTTATATTTATTTTAGTTTAGTTTTTTATTTTAGTTTATTTTGGTTTAGGTCAAGGTTTTATTTCTTTTAGTTTAGTTTTATTTTTTTATTTAATTATTATTTTTTTTAGATTTTACGATTTTATTTTAGGTTTATTTTAGGTTTTTTTTTAGTTTAGGTTTAGGTTTATTTTAGTTTATTTTATTTTATTTAGTTTAGGGTTTAGCTTTTATTTATTTTTTTTAGTTTGTTTTAGTTTAGGTTTAGGTTTAATTTACTTTGTTTATTTGAGGTTTAGGTTTTTTTAAGTTTAGGGTTTAGGTTTTTTTTTTTATTTATTTTAAGTTTATTTTTTAGGTTTAAGTTTTCATTTAATTTTAGTTTATTTTATTTTATGTTTATTTTATTTTTATTTTATGTTTACTTTTTATTTTATTAAGGTTTTATTTTTAGGGTTATTTTATTTTATTTAGTATAGTTTTGGCTTTTATTTATTTTATTTTAGTTTAGTTTTATTTTTATTTTATTTATTTTAGGTTTAGGTTTAGTTTAAGTTTAGGTTTTAGTTTAGGTTTTAGTTTAAGTTTTATTATATTATATTTTATTTAGGTTTAGGTTTTTATTTATTTTATTTTAAGTTTAATTAGAGGTTTAGGTTTAAGGTTTTTGGAGGGAGGGAGGGTTAGAGCCTGGCATTTAGGGTTTTGGGTTTAGGTTATATTTAGGATTTATGGTTTAGTGATCAGGGTAAGATTTAGGGAGGGTTTATGGTTTGGGTTTAGGGTTTAGGGTTTAGGAGGTTACAGGAGTGGCCTGGGCTAGCCAGCTTGGGTTTAGGTTTAGTTAGTTATTATTTTATTTTATTTGGATTTTGGGAAGATTTAGGTTAAGTGGTAAGGTTTAGGGTTAGGAGTTTTAGTTTAGTTTATAGCTTTAAGGGTTTAGGGTTTTTGGGTTTAGTGTTTATGGTTTATGGTTAGTTTAGAGTTTAGGGTTTAAGGTTTTAAGGTTTAGGGTTTAGGGTTTATGGTTTAGGATTTTGGGTTTAAGCTTTTTTTTAGATTAAGTAAATCAGTAGGTTTAGGATTATTTGGTATATTTTGTTTATTTTTTATTTATTATAGTTTACTTTATTTTTATTTTATTTAGGTTTATTTTCTTAGTTTAGTTATGGTTTTTGTTTAGGGTTTAGGATTTAAGGTTTAAGGTTCTTTTTAAATTACAAACTAATTGGTTTAGGTTTATTTAGTATATTTAGTTTATTCTTTATTTTATTTAGGTTTATTTTTTATCTTTATTTAGTTTAGTTTATTTATTTTTTGTTTATTTATTTTAGCTTAGGTTTTTATTTTAGTTTAATTTTTAGGCTTAGATTTTGTTTAGATTAATTTTTTTAGTTTAGTTTTATTTTTATTTTATTTCTTAGGTTTAGGTTTTATTTTTAGGTTTAGGTTTATTTTTTTTATTTAGGTGTAGGTTTAGGTTTATTTTAATTTATTTTATTTTATTTAGTTTAGGTTTAGGTTTAGGTTTTATTTATTTTAGTTTAGTTTATTTTTGTTTAGGTTTAGGTTTATTTTATTTTGTTTATTTTAGGTTTAGGTTTTTATTCTTTTTAGTTTCAAGTTTAGGTTTTGTTTTTTTATTTAAGTTTTTGGGTTTTTAGGGTTTTATGGTTTATGGTTTGGGTTTAGGGTTGGAGGTTTAGCGTTTAGGGATAATTTTAGGGTTTAGGGTTTAGGTTTTAGGGTTTAGGATTTAGGGTTTTTGATTTTTTTAAAAAAAAATTAAGTAAATCGATTGGCTTAGATTTATTTAATTTATTTATTTTATTTTTAATTTATTTGAGTTTATTTTATTTCTATTTTTATTTAGGTATTTTTTTAAATTTTTATTTATTTAATTTAGATTTATTTATTTTATGTTAGGCTTTTATTTTAGTTTATTTTTAAGTTTAGGTTTATTTTATTTGACTTTACTTTATTTTATTTTATTGATTTATGTTTTATTTTTATTTTTAGTTTTAGGTTTTATTTTATTTTTTTTTAGTTTTTTTATTTTAGGTTTTATTCTTTAGTTTAGGTTTATGTTTATTTTAGTTTTTTTTATTTTATTTAGTTTAGGTTTAGGTTTATTTGTTTGTTTATTTTAGGTTCAGGTTTAGGTTTTATTTATTTTAGTTTAGTTTATTTTAGTTTAGGTTTATTTATTTTTCTTTATTTTATTTGTTTTAGGTTTATTTTAGGTTTAGATTTTATTTAGTTTATATTTTATTTTACTTTAGGTTTATTTTATTTTTTTTACTTAGGTTTTATTCTTAGGTTTATTTTATTTTTTTAGTTTAGGTTTTCTTTATTTATTTAGTTTATTTTATTATTTTATTTTTAGGTTTAGTTTAGTTTATTTTACATTCTTTATTTTATTTAGGTTTAATTTTTTTTTATTATTTTAAAGTTTATTTAGAAGGTTTACATTAGGATCTTGTGGTTAGTGTTGGGTAGTTTTAGAGTGGATTAGTTAGGGCTTAGGCCAGGGTTTTAGTTTAGGGTCAGTGCAGGGCCAGGGTTAGGGCTCAGTTTAGGTCAGAGTTTAGGGTTTAGGCATAGGTCAGTCAAGGTAGGACAAGTTTAGTTTTAAGTAGGGAGCTTTAGGGTTATATTTTTGGTAGTAGGTAGGTTTAGTTTTGGTTTAAGGTAGGGTTTAGGTAGGGTTTATTTATTTAGCCAAGAAGGATTTTATGGTTTGGTTTGGTTTTAAGTAGGTTATTCTTTAGGATTTAGGGTTTGGGTGGTTTAATTTTTTCATTTAGTTTAGGTTTAACTTTATTTTATTTTTAAGTTTTTTTTTAGGTTTAGGTTTTTTATTTAGTTTATATTTTATTTTATTTTGGTTTATTTTATTTTATTTTATTTAGTTTTATTTTAATTAGGTTTTTATTAGGTTTATTTTACTTTTTAATTTAGTTTAGGTTTTATTTATTTTTAATTTATTTTTATTATTTTATTTTAGGTTTAAGTTTAGGTTTCTAGAAATTTATTTTATATTATTTCTTTATTTTATTTAGTTTTGATTTTTTTATATTTTATTTTAGTTTATTTATATTTACATTTTAGGATTTTAGGGTTTAGTAAGGTTTAGGGTTAGGGCCCAGGATTTAGGGTTTAGGTAGTCAGGGCCCAGGGTTTATTAGGTTGGTTGGAGCCTCAGGGTTTAGCCTAGTGGCTCAGGAGGTTTGGAGATTTTGGGATAAGGTAGGGTGCTTAGGGCCTAGATATTAGGTCAGGGTAGGAGTTTAGTCATTTAGGGTAGGTAGTTTTAGGGTGTGGTTAGGTTGGGTGGGAGTCCAAAGTCAGGTCAGAAGATTTAGTGGAGTTTTGGTTGGGTTAGTATTAGGGGTTTAGATTTAGGGTTTAGGTTTAAGTTTAAAATAAACCAAGAGGCTTTATTTATTTATTTTATTTTATTTAGTTTTATTATTTTTTATTTGGGATTTTAATATTTTTTAATATTTTATTAAGGTTTTATTTTAGTTTAGCTTTTTCTTTTAGGTTTAGGTTTATATTTATTTTTAGTTTAATTTTATTTTTATTTTATTGTTAGGTTTAGGTTTTATTTTTTATTATTAAGTTTAGGTTTTAATTTTATTTTTTTAGGTTTTGGTTTTAGGATTTCATTTTAGGTTCATTTTGAGGTTTTATTTTTTTTAGTTTAGGTATATTTTTTTTAGTTTTTTTTCATTTAGTATTCTTAGTTTATTAGGTTTAGGTTTAGTTTATTATTTTTTTTAGTTTAGTTTATTTTTGTTAGGTTTAGTTTATTTTATTTTATTTATTTTAGGTTTCTTTTTTTTAGTTTAGGTTTAGGTTTTATTTTTATTTATTTTTAGGTTTATGTTTTAGGTTTAGGTTTTATTTATTTTATTTTTATTTTATTTAGTTTTTATTTTAGGTTGATTTTAATTTTAGTTTAGTTTAAGTTTTTATCTATTTTATTTAAGTTTAATTTTTATTTTTTTAATTTTATTTTTAGGTTTTGGTTTAAATTTAGCTTTTAGTTTAAGTTTCATTTTATTTTAGGTTTTTAATTTATTTTATTTTTTTAGATTTTGTTTAATTTTTTTAAGTTTTTAGGTTTTATGGTTTAGGGTTAGCTTAGGGTTTATGGTTAGTTTAAGTTTTAGGGTTTAGGGTTTAGGCTTTTAGGGTTTAGAATTTAGGGTTTTGATTTTTAAAAAATTAAGTAAACCGATTTTTAGATTTATTTAATTAATTAATATTATTTTAATTTATTTGAGTTTATTTTATTTTTTATTTTTATTTATGTATTTTAAATTTTATTTATTTTATTTATTTTATTTAGATTTATTTATTTTAGTTAGGTTTTATTGTATTATTTTTTTTAGCTCATTTATTTTAGTTGACTTTTATTTTATTTTATTTTATAGGTTTATGTTTTATTTTTATTTTAGGTTTAGGTTTAGGTTTTATTTAATTTTTTTAGTTTTAGGTTTTATTTTTTAGGTTTTATTCTTTAGTTTAGTTTAGGTTTATTTTTAGTTTATTTATCTTTTTTTTAGTTTGTTTAGTTTAGGTTTTTTTTTATTTTAGGTCAGGTTTAAGTATTTATTTAGTATGTAGGCTTATTTTATTTTGTTTATTTTATTTTATTTTTTTTTTTTTTAGTTTTTTTAACTTTATTTGTTTTAGGTTTATTTAGGTTTTTTTATTTAATATTTTATTTTATTTTATTTTAAGTTTATTTTATTTTATTTACGCCAAGTTTTATTACTTAGGTTTATTTTTATTTATTTTAGTTTTAGTTTAGTTTGGTTTTATATTTATCTTAGTTTATTTTATTATCTTTTTTAGGTAAGTGGTTAGTTTGGAAATTTTATCTTATTTCTTTATTTATAAGTTTAGATTATTTATTTTATTTTAAAGTTTAGCCAGGTCAGGTTTTTAGGATTTTTAGGTCAAGTAGAAGCTTAGGGATCAGGATTTGGATTTGGGTTGGGTCATAAGTTAGGGTTAGGGTAGGTTTAGGTAGTTATAGTTTAGGTTATTTTTAGGATAAGTTTAGGTTTAAAGTTTAAAGTTTATGATTTTATGCTTTATGGTTTAGATATTTATTTGGGGTTTTGGTTTTAGTATTTGGGTTAGTTTAGTGAATTAGGGTTTTGGGTTTTGGGTTTAAGATTTAGGGTTTTGGTTTAAGTTTACCTGATTTAAGATTTAGGGTTTTAAGGTTTGGGTTTAGGGTTAGTCACATTTAGGGTTTAAGATTTAGGATTTAGTAGGTTTAGGTTTTTTTTAAAAAAATTAACCAAACCTGGTTTTATTTATTTAGTTTATTTTTAATTTATTTTAGTTTATTTTTGTGTTATTTTATTTTGGTATTTTATTATTTAGTTTATTTTATTTATTTTAGTTAGGTTTTATTTTAGTTTAGCTTTTCTTTTAGTAGGTTATTTATTTAGTTTATTTTTATTTTATTTTTTTAGGTTTAATTTTTTATTATTGTTTTTTTGATTTTTTTTTTTTTTTGGTAGTTTTAGGATTTCATCTTAGGTTCATTTTTTATGTTTTATTTTAGTAGTTTGGTTTTTTTTAGTTTTTTTTTTCATTTAGGGTTTATATTTATTTTTTTTAGGTTTTAATTTTTTTTTTATTTATTTTAGTTTAGGTTTAGTTTTATTTTATTTTATTTATTTTAGGTTTAGGGTTTTTTAGTTTGGTTTAGGTTTTATTTTTATTTATTTTAGGTTTATTTTTTAGGTTTAGGTTTTATATTTATTTTATTTTTATTTTATTTAGGTTTTATTTAAGTTGATTTTAATTTTACTTTAGTTTAAGTTTTATTTATTTTATTTGTTTAATTTTACTTTAATTATTTTCAGTTTTTATTTAGGTTTTAGTTTAAGTTTATTTTATTTTAAGTCTAATTTATTTTATTTTTTAGATTTTATTTAATTTAGGTTGAGGTTTTTATATGGTTTTGGGTAGTTTAGCTTATGGTTTAGGGTTAGCTTTAGTAGGTTTTAGGGTTTGGTTAAGGTTTAAGATTCAGTTTTAGTGTTTAGCATTTTAAGGTTTAGGGTTTAGGGTTTTAAGGTTTATTTAGATTTTAAAAAACTAAGTAAACCAGTTTAGTTTATTAAGTTTATTTTATTTATTTTAGTTTATTTAATTTTTTTATTTTTTATTTAGTTTAGTTTATTTAATTTAGGTTTATTTATTTTAGCAAAGGTATTTTTCTTTAGTTTAGTTTTTTTTAGGTTTAAGTTCATATTTATTTTTAGTTTATTTTATTTTTTTATTTTTTATTTTAGGTTTAGGTTTTATTATTTATTTTAGGTTTAGGCTTTATTTTCTTTTTAGGTGTATGTTTTAGGATTTCATTTTAGGTTCTTTTTTTTTAGTTTTATTTTAGTTTAGCAGTTTATTTTTATTTTATTTTATTTAGTTTAGGGTTTATGTTTAATTTATTTTAGATTTAGGTTTAGGTTTTATTTATTTTAGTTTAGTTTATTTTATTTTATTTATTCAAGGTTTAGGTTTTATTTTTTTATTTATTTTAAGTTTTTTTTAGGTTTAAGTTTTATTTAGATTTTATTGTTTATGTTTATTTTATTTTAATTTAAATTTAGTTTTATTTTATTTAAGTTTTATTTTAGGTTTATTTTATTTAGTTTAGTAGGTTTATTTTATTTTATTTGAGTTTAGTCTATTTTATTTTATTTTATTTTTATGATCATGAGTAAGTTTTAGTTGGTTTATTTATTTATTTGTTATTTATTTTATTTTTTAGTATTATTTATTTTAATTTTGGGTTTATTTAGTTTTAGGTTTGGTGTGGTAGGGTTATAGAGGTAAGTTTAGTGTTTGGCCTGTGGCTCAGGGAGGATCAGGTTAGGGCTCAGTGGTAGAGGGTTAGACAGTGGTATGGTTTTGTGGTTAAGTTTTTAGGTCAGTAGGGCCCATATTTAATGGTAGTCAGTTTTTGTGGATTATGGTAGTCAGGTCAGTTAGGTTGTAGGAGGTATAGTGGTTTTTAGTTTAGTTTATTTAAGAATTGTGGTAACATTTTTTGTGTAGGTTAGGGTTTTAATTATTTAGTAGGGTTGGTCAGTTGTGGTAGGGTCAGGGTAGGATTTAGTCATTTATTAGGGTTTATCAAACCAAATTTTTTTATTTAGTTATTATATTTATTTGTGTTTATTTTATTTTATTTATTTATTTTTATGTTTATTTATTTAGTTTATTTTATGTTATTTTATTTATTATTTTATTTTTGTTTATTTTATTTTATGTTTTATTTATTTTTTTTAGGTTTTATTTTATTATTTAGGTTTAGATTTTAGGTTTGGTTTTAAGTTTTATTATTTATTTTTTTTTTTTTTAGGTTAGTTTAGGTTTATTTTATTTATTTATTATTTTAGTTTAGTTTAGTTTTTAGGTTTTATATTTAGTTTAGGTTTGGTTTATTTCATTTTGTTTATTTAGGTTTAGGTTTATTTATTTTAGTTTATTTATTTTATTTTAGTTTAGTTTTATTTAGTTTAGGTTAGTTTTTTAGTTTTATTTATTTTAGGTTTTATTTTTAGGTTTATTTTTTAGGTTTAGGTTTTAGTTAGTTTTATTTTATTTTTTTATCTTATTTTTTATTTTTACGTGGTTTATTTGATTTTATTTAGTTTTATTATTAGTTTAGTTTTAGGTTTTATTTTATTTATTATTTATTTATTTAGGTTTAGGTTTAGTTTATTTTAGTTTAAGTTGTAAATTTTATTTATTTTATTTGGTTTAGTTTTTTTTTTATTATTTTTAGGTTTTATTTAGTTTATTTTTTTAGGTTTAGGGTTTATGGTTGGGGTGTAAGTTTAGGGTTTAGAGTTTAGGTAGCATTTGGGATCAGAGTTTAGCTTTTAGGGTTTTGGGTTTAGGTAGGGTTTAGTTTTTAGGTTTAAGGTTTATGGTTTAGGGTTCATTAAGGTTTTGGGTTATGGTTTATTTATTTAAATTAAGTAAACCCACAGTTTAGGTTTAATTAGTTTATTTTTTATTTATTTTAGTTTATTTTAATTTTATTATTATTTAGGTTTAATTTTATTTTATTTACTTTTAATTTATTTATTTAATTTTATTTATTTTAGTTAAGGTTTTATTTTAGTTTATGTTTTAAGTTTTTATGTTATTTTTTTTAGTTTAGTTATATTTTAATTTTTTAGGTTTAGATTTTATTTTATTTTAAGTAGGTTTAGGTTTTGTTTTATTTTAGGTTTAGGTTTAGGTTTTATCTTACTTTGTTTTATTTTTAGTTTATTTTAGGTTTATTTTAGTTTATTTTATTTTATTTAGTTTAGGGTTTAGGTTTAGTTTATTTTAGGTTTGGATTTATTTATTTTATTTTAGTTTATTTTAGTTTAGGTTTAGTTTATTTTATCTTTATTTTGGTAGGTTTTTTTAAGTGAGTTTAGGTTATTTTTATTTATTGTTAGGTTTATTTCAGTTTTAGGTTTAGGTTTTATTTAGTTTATTTAATTTAACTTTATTTTATTTTATTTTACATTTAGGTTTTATTTTAGGTATTTAGTTTGGGTTTATATTATTTTATTTTAGTTTTAATTTTATTTATTTTATTTTTAGGTTTTTTTAGTTTATTATTTTATTTATCTTTATTTTAGGTTTATATTTTATTTTATTTATTTTATTTTTAGGTCTTATTTAGTTTAGGAAGTTTAGGTTTGTGGCATGGCCTGATAGGGTCAGTGGCCTAGGGCTCAGGTTTGGGGTAGGATTAGGTCATTTTTAGGTTTAGTGTGGGTTTAGCCTAGTGTTATGGTCTGAGGGTTTAGGGTTTAGCTTATAATAGGTTTTGGCCTGGGGTGTGGTAGGGTTTAGTGTTTAGGTCAGTTTAGGTAGGCCTAGTTAGGATTCTTATTTATTTTATTTTATTATTTTAAATTAAGTAAACCAAGAACTTAGTTTATTTAGTTTATTTTTTATTTATTTTAGTTTATTTTATTTTTTTTTATTTAGGTTTATTTTATTTTATTTAGTTTAGTTTATTTATTTTAGGTTTATTTATTATGATTTTACGTGTTTTATTTAGTTTATCTTTAGGTTTAGGTTTTAGTTAATTTTTTTAGTTTAGTTTTATTTATTTATTTATTTATTTTAGGTTTAGGTTTAATTTTTTATTTTATTTTTTTTAGATTTAGTTATAGGTTTTATTTTAGGTTTATTTTTAGGTTTTATTTTAGGTTTATTTTTAGATTTTATTTTTTAGTTTAGTTTAGGTTTATTTTTTAGTTTATTTTATTTTATTTTGTTAGGTTTAGGTTTAAGTTTAGGTTTGATTTATTTTAGTTTAGTTTATTTTAGTTTAGGGTTTATTTTATTTTATTTTAGGTTTTTTTTTGTTTAGTTTAGGTTTAGGTTTTATTTTATTTATTTTATTTATTTTATGTTTTATTTTTAGGTTTATTTTTTAGGTTTAGGTTTTTATTTAGTTTTTATTTTATGTTTATTTTATTTTTTTATTTAGGTTTTTATTTTTGATTTTAGTTTAGGTTTTTATTTATTTAATTTAATTTAGTTTTGTTTAGTTTTGTTTTAGGTTTAGGTTTTTATGCTTAGGTTTAGGTTTTAGTTTATGTTTTATTTTATTTTATTTTATTTATTTATTTTATATTTTAATTTTTTATTTATTATTTTGGTTTATTTTAGTTTAGGTTTAGATTTTAGCTTTTGGGTTAGGGTTTAGGTTTAAGGTTTAGGGTTTTTTGGGTTTATGGTAGGGTTAGGTTTAGGGTATTTTGGGTAGGGTTTAGGGTTTTAGGGTTTGTGGGTTTGTGGGTTTAGGTTTTAGGTTTAGGGTTCAAGTCATTTAGGATTTAGGGTTTTGGTTCTTTTAAGAAAATAAATATACAATATTTCTTCTTTTGATTTCATTACAAGCAACAAACTAAGTTTTCTAAGACATAATGACTGATAAAAAATGAGATGCATGGATAAAATTAAAACCCCAGATAACTAGAAGCTTTCTACTATAAAGACATAATTCCATAAGCAGCAGATCGGATAGGCATCGAGTTCCCATCAATTCCCATCAAAGCTTTGCTCAATTTCAACAATCAATTTGGAATGAACTTGAACCATTGGTTCCAATCAATTTGGTTTATATTTTGATTTGACCCAATTTTGTCTTTTAGGTCAATTTTGGTAAACTTGGGTCAAGACCTAATTAGGTTTGGTTTGACTCAATTGAAGGTCAAGTCATATTCAAATATTGATTTTGATTTGATATGGATCATTGGTTTCAAGGGATTTGAAGGTATGATTGATTCATGAGAAAATCTTTGAATTTATTTTGAAATGAAGGAATTTGGCTAAGTCTATGGAGTTGGGTCATGTGGCTTAGGTTTGTATTTTGATTTTATTTGATTTAGTTTTGATGATTTAAATGTATATTTCATTTAAATTTGTGAAGATGATTGAAAATATGATTGATTTGTAGAAAATCAATTGAGTTTGACTTGATCTGATTAAGATTTGGCTAAGTCCATAGGATCATAGGCTTGGAAGGGTTTTGATTTAATTTGATTTAGTTTGATCATTTGAATGTAGATTTGATTTATATTTAGGAAGATGATTGAAGAAATAAATTGATTAGGAAATCAATTGATTTTAGATTGATTTGGATTAAGATTTGGCTAAGTCCATGGGATAGGTTAGTGAGCCCTAAATAATATATAAGTAAGCAAACAAATAAAATTCAAAACCAACCTCCCAAGTGAGCCAAATTAAACTAACTCCCAAGAGAGTCTAAATCAAAGAAATCCAACCAAACTCTTATCCCTGATACATTCCCAAACAAATCTATGAACAAACTCAAATCCCAATCCCAAAACCTCGCTTCACTAGTAGGGTTCATCTTCCCATCCCTAGTAGACTCAAGTCCATATCTCTAGTGATATGCCTCTACATCAATTAAACAAAACAAGTTAAAGTTGATTTTATCTTAATCCCTGATGGATTACAAATTATTATCCCCAGTGAATCTTCTTTCCACAAATCATATAATCAAATCAAATTCAAACCTTATCCCTAACAAATTTTCTTCTTCTATGCCCTCGACATAGACCCCTCACATATCATGTCCAATTCCAGATCCCTCTCCATGTCCTTGACATGGAATTCTCATCAAATCTTATTTCTTATCTTATGCACACCTTTAATACTTCAACCAAAAGCCTAACAATGTATTCATTCAAATTACATTATCCTAACATTGTAATCAAAATTTTATGATTTGTGATGGTGCAAGCTCAAATTTTCTATACAATATCATGCTAAACATATTATAGTGTGAATTAACACACTATATTATATTATAATATATGATGTTATATAATAATTTGCTATAATATAATATATTGTATAACATTACACCTCATTAAAATCACTTAAAAGGAACAAATAACACAATTTCTCAAAATATGAATAATGTTTATTTTTGATGTAAAATTGTTATTTTTCTATTAGAAATGGTACAAAATAGCATAATTTTGGTGTTGCTTCTTGGTGTGTGCCATGAATTTGGCCAAATTCTTCCATCTCAACCTTCAAATTAACATTTTTGTGAGTTTTGATCCAATGTATTATAACAAAAGTAAAATATACTACAATGTACAATAACATTTAGTAACACACTACCACATTTGTATATATGTGAAGTTATATTGTTATGTACATTATATTTTAATATGCTTTCATATAATAAATTATATTACAATACGCCTTAAAATGAATCACTTTAAGCAAAAAAAATTATAAAATTTGGTTGAAAAATGAACATTTATTTTGGATGCAAAATCCCATTCTTTTGATTAAATGACACCATATCTTACCATAAATTTGGCCAAATCCCATCATCTTAGCCTATAAATCAGTATTTTTATGAATTATGCCAGTACAAACTCTACTACATCATGCTATAACAAACTAAAATATGCTAAACAACAAGTAGTGATACATAATAGTTTACTATAATGCATGATACTACACTACGTTATGCCATCCTGTATTATAATACACTATAAAATATTATATTATATTATATTGCATATCACATCACAAGGGATTTCTTAAGATAAAAAATCATAAAATTAGCCTAAATAATAAAAAATTATATATTTTAGTCATATCACTTACATATTTTAAATTGAAACAATATATTATGATGCCATGCTCTACCTATTATGAATTTGGCAAAATTCCACCATTTTAAAGTCTAAATCAACATTTTATAAATAATGCTAGTGTAGCTCAACGCATGATTGTAAAATACTAAAAGAATTTAAAATGTGTAGAATAATATATTATGATATACGATGCTATACTATGCTACAACATAAAATATTTATTTTGAACATAAAATCTTACTTTTTAGACTACAAGTGATGTAGCACACCTTTGGTACTACAACCTAATTCTCACTTCAAATTTAATAAATTTCATCATCTGATATATTTAATCAATATTTTTATGATTTATATTAATATAGACTATAGTACACAATACCAAAATATACTAAATCTTTTCAAAACATCTTATAACATCCAAAAACACATCATTATATGCTCAAATATATGATGCTACATTATACTATAATATATGATAATACAATATGATTTAGGGTTAAGGTTTATGGTATTCAAATCTCTAATAATCAAGAGAAAGTCTCTTCAAGAAATTTTCTTTAGCTACCATAACTATGTTAGTATTAGGTCATTCTTTAGATACTCCCAATGACATCTTTATTCAAGGTTTAGGTTTAGAGTTTGTGGGTTACAATTGGGTTTAGAATTTAGGTTTGGGTAGGGTTTAGTTTAGGGTTGGGAAGGTAGGGTTTTTAGGTTTAATTTTATAGGTTTTATGGTTTAGGGTTTATGATTTTAGGATTAGGGTTTAGGTTTAGGGTTTAGTGTTTTGGGTTTGTGGTTTGGGCTAGGGTTTAGGTTGGGTGGTTTTGGTTTTGGGTTTGGGTTGGGTTTAGTGTTTTTTAAGATTTTGGGTTTTGAGTTTCAGATGATTTAAGATTTAGGGTTTAGGGTTTAAAGTTTTTTTAATAGAGAATAAATGATTCAACATTTATTCTTTGATTTCATCAACCAAGTATCCCAAGTTTCTAAGACATGTTTATGACATAAATCAAAATGAGCACCCATAGAGAAAATTAAAACCCCATGATAAGTAGAACCATCTAAGAAAGACACAATTCTATAAGCAATATTTCTTTGGTTTCTCCAGTTCCCATCAGAACCACCCCTGCCTTCAAGTAGTGAGATTTGCCATCATATCCTCGATCTCTCTCTCCACCACCACCATGGCTGTAACCTCTGTCACTCCTCCCACCTCCATAATCACCATTACTCTGACCACCACCTCCATATCAACCAACACCTCTAGATCCCCCACCATCACTGTGATAATCGCCTCCTTTCACCTCTACACAGATCTAGACCGTGCATTGAAAGTGATGTTCCTTCCATCAAGGTTTTGCCCAGTCTTAGGGTTTAGAGTTAGTTTAGAGTTAGTTTAGGGTTTATGGTTTTGGATTTAGCATTTTGGGTTTAGTGTTTAGGGTTGTAGGTTTTAGTGTTTAATTTAGGTTTGTGGTTTTTTTGTGGGTAGGGTAGGGTAGAAGGGTTAGGGTCAGGTTAGTGGTATTTAGTGCCTAGTTAGTATGTGGGTTTTAGGGTAGAGTAGGGTTAAGGTTTATGATGAGGTTAGAATAGGGTAGGAGATGTATTTAGGTTTAATGGTAGATTTGGTAGGATTTAATTAAACAAACCAGTAGGTATTTTAGTTTATTTATTTATTTGATTTATTATTTTATTTTATTTAGGTTTATTTTTATTTTATTTGGTAGTTTATTTATTTGGTATTTTAGTTATATTTATTATGCATTTTGTTTAGGTTATTTTAGTTATGTTTTATTTTATTTTATTTTAGGTTTAGGTTTTAGGTATATAGGTTTTATTTTATTTTTTAGGTAAGTTTTAGGTTTTAGTTAGGTTTTTTTTTTTTTTATTTTTTTTAATTTTAATTTTAGGTATTTAGTTTATTTTACTTATTTTAGCTTAGTTGATTTAGTTGGGATTAGGTTTAGTAGTATTTAGTTTAGGTTATTTATTATTTGTTTATTTTATTTTATTTAGGTTTATGTTTTCTTTTTTGTATTATATTTTAAATTTTTCTTTATTATTTAGGTTTTTTTTTTTAAGATTTTAAGTTTTTCTTTATTTTAGTTTAGTTTATTTTATTTTATTTCATTTTAGATTTAGGTTTAAGTTTAGGTTTAGGTTTACCATTTAGTTTATTTTATTTTATTTTGTTATTTTATTTGGTTTTTTTTTTAAATATTTTATTTTTTTTGGTTTTATAGTTTAGGTTTAGATTTTATTTTTAGGGTTTAGGATTTTATTTTAGTTTGGTAAGGTAGGGTTTAGGGTAGGGTAGGGTAGGGTTTAGGTTAGGATTTAGGTTTTTATAGAGTTTAAGTTTAGTTTAGGTTTATGGTTTGGGATTTAGGGTTTAAGAATTTTTTTTTTAAAAGAGAACAAATTGATTTCTTCTTTTGATTTCATCAATGAAGTACATGCAAAATCGCAAAATTAGCAAAATAGTCTTTTTAAAGAACTCAAATGTTCTCTTATTGACTGAATAAGTTTGATCATAAAGGCAATTATGCTTTGAACAAATCTAATTCTTCACCTTCTCTTAATTTTAATTTGGTTCTTCATTCCAATCCACTTTAATTAATGCCTTCTATTCACTTGTATGATGTGTTGCAAATCTGGTGGCGTAAAAGACGTTGTAAATTGATCCAGTATTTTTTAGATTAATATTTAATCTATAATATTAATCTATAATATGTTTAGCGTTTATGGTTTAGGGTTTAGGGTTTTGGTTTTAAGGTTTATTGTGGTTTATTTGGGTTTAGATTTTAGGGTGATTTAGGGTTTATTTAGGTTTTAGGGTTTAGGGTTTATAGGGTTTAGGGTTATTTTTATTTGGGAGGGCTTTGGTTTTATTTGGGTTTTGGGTTTTTTTTTAAATTAAGTAAAACCAACTTTAGGTTTATTTAGTTTATTTTAGTTTTTTTAATTTGTTTGAGTTTATTTTATTTATTTATTCGATTAGTTTATTTTTATTTTATTTAGTAATTTATTTATTTTAGTTTATTTATTTAGTTTATGTTTTATTTTAGTTTATTTTTTTAGTGTTTTATTTTTTATTTTTTAGTTTAGTTTAAGTTTATATTTTATTTTAATAAGTTTTGTGGATTTTATTTTAGGTTATTTTTTGGTTTATTTCATTTAGTTTAAGTTTAGGTTTTATTTATTTTAGTTTAGTTTATTTTAGTTTAGGTTTTGGTTTATTTTATTTTGTTTATCTTATTTTTATTTTAGGTTTAGGTTTTTTTTAGTTTAAGGTTTAGATTTTATTTTTTATTTATTTTAGATTTATTTTTTAGGTTTAGATTTTTCATTTATTTCTTATTTTATTTCACTTTAGGTTTATTTTATTTTTATTTTATGTTTAGTTTTTATTTAATTTAGGTTTTTTATTCTTAGGTTTATTTTTATTTTTATTTTTGTTTAGTTTAGGTTTTTATTTATTTTATTTTATTTTATTTTTTTTTATTTTTAAGTTTAGATTTAGGTTTTAATTTAGTTTTTTAAATTATTTTCTTTTTTTACTTTAGGTTTATTTTTAGGTTTTATTTTTTTTCGTTTAAATTTAGGTTTATTTTTAGTTTATTTTATTTTATTTCGTTTTGGGTTTAGGTTTAGTTTATTTTAGGTTTAGGTTTAAGTTTTATTTATTTTAGTTTAGGTTTAAGTTTATTTTATTTTATTTTAGGTTTAGTTTCTTTTAGTTGGGTTTAGGTTTTATTTTGTATTTATTTAGGTTTATTTTAGGTTTAGGTTTTATTTAGTTTTATTTTATTCTATTTTAGGGTTATTTTAAGTTTATTTTATTTTAATTTTATGTTTAGTTTTTATTTTGGATGGCCACAAACTAATGATTTGAAGCTCACTTTGATCAAGTCCCACCTCCTGTTCTGAAGCTTGGGAGATGATTTGTTTCTGATGAGGAAGGAAGGTGCAATGTTAATTTGAGTTTGATAGAGAAATGGGGAGGTTCGGTTGGAAATGGGAGTGTACTATTTCGGGATGGATGGGAATGGCATTTTCTAATCGAGGAATGAGCTTGGAGCTTAGGGAATGGCTCTAGCGCTTTGGGTAGGGCTTTGAGGAATGATTTTGTGTGTGTTTGAGTGGAAATGAGAGGTGTATACTCCCTTCATCTTGATCGAACTGTGGATTGGTTTGGCTTAGTGGTCATCCAACCATCCGAGGGAGTCATGGGTGTGGAGGAGGTGAGTTGGCTTGTTGGTTGAAGGTATGAAGGTGGCCAAGGAGGAATCATGGCCTATGGATTTCAAATGCTCCAATGGGGAGGGTGAGGTGATTTCACCTCCCATGGGTCATGGCGACCAAACCACCCCTTGGGTCGGTTGAGGTCTAGGTGCCTAAGTGGACCATTAGGAGAGTACCAAGTGGCCAAGGAATGGAAATGACCACTCACATGGGTGATTTGTCTCATGTGATGCCCTTGAACAAAATAGTAAAATGATTATTTGGCTTTATATTTGATTTGGGCAGATTTGAAATGAGCTAAAAGTGGGTTAGGCCAAATTTCAAGTCAATTGGAGTTGATTTGGTTAGTTTGGCTCAATTTTACTCATTTAGGTCGATTGCTGGTCGCTGATGAATTGGTCAAATTGGGTCAAACCAAGGGTTGGGTCAAGTTCATATGATCATTTGGGATGTTTTGGTTCAATTGGTTTGGTTTAGTTTGGCTTAGATTTGATTTTGGCTCATTTGAATTCATTTGGGTCAAATGGCTTAAGTTGACCAGTTTGACCAAATATGCCAAATTAGCTTGGGTTAAGTCATGGTTTGGGTTTAGTTGACCAATTGAAGATGATTGTAGGCTTTGGTTACAATTAATTTGGATTTGGTTTTGATTTAGGCCAACTTGAACCTTTAGGTAACTTTGGGCTAAGTAGTTCAATTGGGTTCAATTAGGTCCAATCATTGCTTTGGTCAAGTTCAATAATCAATTTGGAATGAACTTGAGCCATTGGTTGAAATCAATTTAGTTTATATTATGATTTGACCCAATTTGGTCTTTTAGGTCAATTTGGGTCAACTTGTTAAGAGGGCCATTGGGTTTTATTTCATTCAATCAAAGTCATATTCAAATATTGATTTTGATTTGGTATGAATGATTGGTTTCAAGGGAATTTGTCTTAGGTTGCAATTTGGCTAGTTTGGGTTCATATGGGTTAAGGGGTTGACTTATTCAAATGGCCAATTTGACTTGGTTTGACCTAATTTATGATAATTGATCAACTTATGGTGATCAACAATCTTGATTAGAGGTTTTGATGGGCTTGGTTCAATCCAATTTGGGTAAGATTAGAACTTGACTGAAATTGGTTAAATTGGCTACTTTAGGTCAAGTGGACCAATTGGGTTTAGTTGGCTTCATTTTGGGTTGAGTTTGATTTAGTTCAGTTAATATATGGATTTGGGATTGATATACAAATTCAATTGCAATTTGCTTGGGTTCAAATGGGTTTTAGTTCATTTGAACATTTCAAGTCAAAAGGGTTAAGTTGGGTTTGACTTGGATTGATTTTGGTTTGGCTTGATGATTTTAGATTTCATTTATATTTGTGAATATGATTGAAGGTATGATTGATTCATGAGAAAAATCAATTGAATTTGGGTTTTGAATGAAAATTTGGCTAAGTCCATGGAGTTGCCATGTGACTTAGTTTGAATTTTGATTTGGTTTGATTTATTTTTGATGATTTAAATGTATATTTAATTTATATTTGTGAAGATGATTGAAAATATCATTGATTTGTGAGAAAATCAATTGAGTTTGACTTGATCTGGATTAAGATTTGACTAAGTCCATGGGATAGGTCATATAGCTTAGAAAGGGTTTTGATATAATTTGATTTAGTTTTATTTAGTTTTGATCATTTGAATGTAGATTTGATTTATATTTAGGAAGATGATTGAAGATATAAATTTATTATGAGAAAATCAATTGATTTTAGATTGATTTGGATTAAGATTTGGCTAAGTCCATGGGATAGGCCATATGGCTTAGGAAGGGTTTCAAGTTTGGATTTGATCATGGGCTTCAATCATTTGGTTTTGGAATTTGGGTTTGGTTTTGGATTTGAATTTGATGTCTGAATTGAGCTTGAGGTTTGGTTTGAGAAGGTGAACATGGATTGGATTGGGGTTGTAGGGTAAGTGGATTATCCTAATCCTAAAGGCATAACTTAATCCTATGGTAAACTTTTCTAAGTCTTTAGGCTTACGTTAAGAGTTTACCTAATTGATAGAAGTATCTTATTACTAAGGAAGTTTTAGTGTCTAGAAATCTCCAAAGTCTAAGATGCGAAGATTGAATTCGCACTCTAAAAGCGAAGTCAACAGGTCTTAGGCTCCATAGTGTTGCCCTTGGAGATAGATGATTGGAAGACCGAAGCAAAGTTTCTCATTATAGACTTAGATACATCTTTCAACACTTTGCTTGGGAGACCATGGATACATGAGGACAACATAGTTCCATCTTCTCTACATCAGTGTATGAAGTTCATGAGAGGTGAGATCATCTACTGTGTTAAAGGAGAACTCAAGCCATTTATAGTTCACAAGGTCGACATATATGAGGATGTGGCTTACTACATCCCTCAAAATCAACAAGTCTATTCTCGTGAACTTGGCCAAAGTTTATAAATAAAAAAAAGAAAAAGAAAAAGAAAGAGAAAGAGAAAAGGAAAAAAGAAAAAGAAAAGATAATATGAAAAATAAAATAAAATGGAGAGGAATTAGACTTGGAGGAGGAAGTGGAGCCCGACATTAGATTCCACCCATAGTTCATTACTCTATTCGAACATATGGGTAAGACCACCTAACCTCCATTAGGTAGAGGAAGAGGCCAGTTCAAAGGTAGTCTTAGGGGTGGAAAACCTCCTTATTTGCCACCCAACAGAAGATATGTCCTAACTACCAGAAGTACACCTGCATTCCATATAGACTTAGAATCTAGTTCATAGGATGAGTCTTATATGGTTAGCATAAAAACCAGCTCTTCTAAGAAGTAGATTCCTTTGGAGGTGACACTTGAGCTAGATAGCATTGAAGACTAGGCTCCAAGTAAAGCATATGTGTATCTAAGTCTATATGTGAAATAGTTAGGCATCAGTTGGGAGCCTTAGCTCTAACCCCACTTTCCTCACCAAAAGATGAAGATTTGGTAGTTAAGGAAGACCCTAAGTCATCCACAGGTGTGAAGAATCAAAGATTCTTTCAGGGAGGATCATCCTCAAGTCAAGAAGTTGATGTAGAACTTGTGGATGATTCATATAAAGATTTAATAGAATTGACTTTTGATTTGTACTTACCTTGTGTTCATAATTTAGCAAAGAAAGGGTTAATCCCACATACTTGGTCAAAGCACAGGTCAGACTACTTCGAAAGAATATGAAAGAATAAATGCAAAACCTCTCAATCAAGATCGGGACTAGAATTTGGTACAGTGGGTCCAATCAATGATGATGATTATTGCTTAGTCATCACCATTCAATTAAAATTTGATAGGTTCTTTTCAAATCACATTAACTCATAGGTGATCCAAATAATTTTGAAGTCAAAAATGCACCACCAGAGTTCAAAGAAGAGATCAAGTCAACCATCGACAAGCTCAAGGAAATCAACATAGGAACTAAAGAACATCCACACCCGACATTCATTAGTTCTTTGTTGAATGAAATTGAAACCAATGACTTAGTTAGGCTATTGATTGTGTTTAAGGATTTCTTTGCATCAAATTATGAAGAGATGCCTGATTGGCTCCTAACGTAGCAATCCATAAACTAGCAATAGAGCATACTGCTAATCTTATCAAGCAAGCTCATAGACACATGCGATTAGACATAGAACAACAGGTCATTTATGAAGTCAAGAAACTGATCGATTCTGGCCTCATCTGGGAAGAAAAATACCCTACCTGGTTAGCCAACATCATCCCAACTAAGAGAAAGAATGGACAAATTCACATATGCATCGATTTTAGGGATTTAAATAAAGCATGCCCAAAAGATGAATTTCCACTACCAATTCTAGAGTTGGTGGCAGACTTTGCCTCATCTCATGCAGTCTTCTCTTTCATGGATGGCTCATCTGTATATAACCAAATAAAGATGGCCCCTGAAGATGAAAGAAACTCTACTTTTAGAATCACGATCAAAATATATTTCTATAAGGTTCCTGATCGAAATCTATTTCTATAAGGTCATGCCTTTCAGCCTTAGAAATGTTGATCTTACATGCTAGCAGGCTATGACTCGAATCTTTGACGAACTCATTCATCATCAAGTCGAGTGCTATGTCAATAATCTCATGGTCAGAAGTAGAGAAAAGGAAGACCATCTCTTTGACTTTAGAGTAGTTTTCTAATAGTTAAGATAATTTAACCTTGAAATGAACCCCCTGAAGTGTTAATTCAGAGTAACTTCAAGAAATTCCTTGGGTTTATTATCCGACACCAGGGAATCAAAATCAATCCAGAGAAGATTAAGGCGATATTAAAATTTTCACCCCCTAAAATTTTAACTCAACTCAAATCATTCCAAGGGCGGTTGGCATATCTAGGACCCTTTATATCCAACCTATCGGGAAGATGTCAGCCATTCTAAGCACTTGTCAAAAAAGGACATTAAGTTCAAGTGGGATGACAAGTGTGAACATGCCTTCGAAGACATCAAGAGTTACCTGATGATGCCACCAATTCTAGCAGCCCCTATCCTGGACAAATCACTCATACTTTATACTACTGCATTAGATGACTCCCTTGGTGCTTTGTTGGCCCAAGCCAATGAAGATGGGAAAGAAAATGCACTCTACTACCTCAACCATCATCTAATCCCTGCTGAGGCTAATTATCCACTCATTGAGAAGCATTTCCTAGCTATAATCTTTGCATCCCAAAAGCTACAACACGACATGCTTTCTTATAAGGTGAACCTAATCTCTAGGATCAATCCACTACAGTCTCTTATGACATGGCCAACATTATCCAGACGGTTGGCACGATGGTCCATGATCTTCTCATAGTTTGAGATTACCTTTGTACCCCTCCATGCGGTGAAAGGATAAGCACTAGCAAATTTCTTTATAGCACAACCACTTCTTGCTGACTCTCTGCTTAGTGATGATCTCCCCGATGAACAAATCATGAACTTATGGGATACCAGAATTCACTGTTGGGAGATGTACTTTGATGGTGTGACTTCCTCTAAAAGAGGAGAAGAACCATAATCTACTATTCCAAGAGAGGCAGGGGTAGGAATAGTTCTCTTAACTCTAGACCGTGATGTGATGAGATTTTTATATCAACTGCCCAATCCTTGCACCAACAATGAAACCGAATATGAGGCTATGATTGCCGATCTGGAGTTAGCCGTTAAGCATCCAGAACATCAACATCTTTGGGGATTCTCAACTAATTATCAACCAAATTGCTGGGTCCTATAAGGTTATAAAGCCTAAGCTCCATCACTACCACAACTACACCATAGAGTTGTTGGCCAAAATTCCAGTGGTTTCCATTTATAATATTCCTCATGGAGAGAATGCTATAGCGTATGCTTTAGCTAAGCTTTGCAAGGAGTTGGCATATCTGGAGGATGAGTCCATATCAATAAAGATCCAAAATAGACAAGTCTTGTCCCTTATTAATATTGAACTCATCAAAATGTACTCTCTTGAAGGGGAGGTTGCCATTGCCAAGAAAGACAAGGAGTTAGATTATAGGTAACCATTCATGGATTACCTAAATAAAGGCAAACAACCTTAAGAGAAGTCCTAAGCCCATCACATGAAGCAGAGAGCACTTTCTTATGCTCTTGTGGATGGTGTCTTATACTGGAAGTCTTTCGATCAAATGTGGTTACATTATTTAGACAAGCACGAAGCCCATAAGATCATGACTGATGTACACTCAGGATTATGTGGAGCCAATCAATCTAGGCCAAAGATGAAATCCAAGATCAAGAGACTATGATACTACTGGCCGTCAATGATCAAAGATTGCATGGATATGGCTAGGCTATGACACCAATACCAAATAGACTGTGTGGTCCTACACCAACCACCAAACATTCTACATCCTACATAGGCTTCATGGCTATTCGAGTGTTGGGGTACCGACATAGTGGGTTCGATTGATCATCCTTATTCCAAAGGTCATCGGTTCATCTTAGCTGTTACTAACTACTTTTTCAAATGAGCGAAGGTGATTCCGCTTAGAGAGGTCATAGCACAGCATGTGCTCCAATTTTTTAGGAACCATATTGTATATATGTTCAGAGTTCCTCGACAAATTATTTTTGATAATGGTAATACATTCAAGAGCACTATGATCAACAACTTTTTCTAAAAACACAACATAGATTGGATATATTTTACCATCAACTATTTGATGGCAAATGGCTTAGCAGAAGCCTTCAACAAATCTTTCATCCAAATACTAAAGATGACACTCGACAATAATAAGCGATAGTGGCATGAGCAGTTAATTGAAGCCTTGTGGGCCTACCGCACCACATATAGAACTCCAACTCGGTCTACTCCTTTCTCTTTAGTGTATGGGTCTGAAGTCATTCTACCATTAGAAGTCCAACTCCCATCACTAAGGATAGCTATGGGTAAAAAGATCACAATAGAGTAGAACACCAAGTTGCAGTTAGAAGAGCTTGAAGGTTTGGAGAAGAGACACTTGTGGATATGACAAAACATCGAGTTGTACAAAGCTAAAATGATTCAAGCTCACAAAAAGTTGGTCTGTCCTAGATCTTTCAAGTAAGAGAGCTTTTTTTAGTTCTAAGGAGACCGATTGCTACCCGTCCGAAGCTGGGAGGCAAGTTTGAACCCACTTGGGAAGGCCCTTTTGCCATAGAGAAGGCCTACCAAGGAGGATCTTATCATTCTATTAATCATAAGGGAGAGCGACCAATTCTTTCAATCAACGAGCTCTACTTAAAGAAATATTATAAATCATATTTGAAAATAATTATCATTAATGAAAATTCTATGTTGAATTCAATCTCTTCCAGGTTGAAAGTATTCTTGTTTAAAAATCTGCCATGATGTGTTTAGTGTATGTGTAAGGAACCCGAGTGACATTCTATCCTTTAATGACACAATAAAAATGCAAACTACACACAAACATATAAAATAAACACATTTTTTATCTCGGGCTACTCTGAGTTGAGATAAAGCCCCCAACGACACTCACTCATTAGCTGCTCTAGGTCAAGCTGACATGTTACCCAACTACTGAGTCACCTTAGTGGTCTTCTTGCTTTGGAGGATGTAAGTCTGCTATGCTTTCCTTCTTTACTTAGCCACTGCACACCCATGAGTGCCTTATTAGTTTGGTAGGCCTTACTATATGGTCGGTAAGCTACCTCATGTTGGCTTCATTTCAGAGGATGTGAGTCCGTATGCTTTTCTTGGATTAGCCTTCGTAATCGCTTTGAGTATATTTGAGGTTTAGGATAAGTCCCCTAGAGGCTCCTTCCCTCTTGACTACTTCAAGTATGGGTCCAATCCTTCCTCAGGGCTCCCCATTTAGTAGTCGCTCTATGTCAGATAGCATCTATCCCGCCAATGACAGACTATCCCGATGATTAGTTCTGCTTAGAAAGTTGTAAACATATATGCTTTCTTTCCAGATTGATGGTTGCATACTGATGGGTACCTTAGGTTGGTTGGTTCTCACTATGCTGATGGATACACCACTCATGTTAATGGATACACCTTAAGTTGTTTAGTTCTCGCACCATAGGATACACCACTCATGGCAGATGTAAGTTTGCTATGCTTTCTCCTTGAGTTGGCCACTATACACCTATAGACTTTTTTTCCAGGGCTCAGGATAACGCCCCTAGTAGCACCTCACTTGTGGGCACTATATTTGGATCACGTCCTTTGTGATCCCATTTAAATACTACCCGGGTTACTATCAGATTGAACAGTTCTCCTTTCCTAGTAATCACCCCTATGGTTGGAGAATCCATCCTGTGGATGTGCATATTCTCCCTTGGTCTAGTAAATTTGAGATAGGTTAAGGCCAACATAGCCCCTTTCAGTGTGGTCCCTTGCACACCAACGGGTTCCACACAAACATATAAATAAAATATATATTCACTTGTGGATTAAGAGGAAACCCCTAGCAGTACCTTTTCCCAAGCAGGCATCCTATCTTTAGGACAATGTTAGCAAAACTCCCAATAAGAATCGCCTAACTACTCTTGAGTTGATATAAGTACCCAACGACATTCACTCATTAGTCACCTCTAAGTCGAGTTTGATTTGTTGTGCTACCAACATGTCACCCTAGTGGTTGTTCCCTGCTTTAGAAGATGTATGCTTATTATGCCTTCTTCCTACCATAGTCGTTGCACACCGAAAAAAATCCCCTTAGGTTGGCTAGCTCTTCTCCACTGCATGTAGACTATCCCTTCAGATTTATAAAGCTGAGATAGGACAAGTCTGATATAGCCCCTTCTCAGTGGTTCCATTGCACACTGACATGGTCCATAAATTAGATCTATCAAATTTGACAGAGCTCGCATCCCAGTGGATATGCCCTCAATTCAAAATCAAATTAAACCAAACAAACCATATTAAATCACATGAAATTATGACAAAATTAATCCTGACTACTTTTGAGTTGACATAAGTCCCCAACGACATTCACTCAATAGTCTTCCTAGGTCTGGTTTGATTTGCTGTGCATCCAACAGGTCACCCCAACGATTGTTCCTTGCTTTGGAAGATGTAAGACTACTATGCCTTCTTTCTACAGTGTATAATCAAAGGCAACCCCTTAAGTTGGCTAGCTCACTCTAGACTATCTCTGGATTTGTAAACAGGTAGGTCGAGGTTGATATTGCCCTTCTCAATGGGTCCATCACACCATGTGGTTCATACATTAACTGATTAAATTAAACCCAACTGATTTTCCCCATTGAAGTTAAATCACACCTTCTCCTTAGGTCAGTTTTAGGTTTATTTTTAGTTTATTT
Organism: Cymbidium sinense; assembly: GCA_021442155.1. Classification (NCBI taxonomy): domain Eukaryota; kingdom Viridiplantae; phylum Streptophyta; class Magnoliopsida; order Asparagales; family Orchidaceae; genus Cymbidium; species Cymbidium sinense. Next base: position 185,198,615 of record CM038220.1, read on the forward strand.
TATTTATATTTAGTTTAGGTTTAGGTTTAGATTTAGCTTATTTTAGGTTTAGGTTTAGTTTATTTTATTTTATTTTATTTTTATTTTAGGTTTAGTTTTTTTTAGTTCAGGGTTTAGGTTTAATTTTTATGTTCATTTTTTAATTTTAGGTTTTTATTTAATTTTTATTATATTTTATTTTAGGTTTATTTTATTTTTAATTTATGATTAGTTTTTATTTTATTTAAGCTTTTTATTCTGAGGTTTATTTTATTTTTAGTTTAGTTTAGGCTTTTACTTATTTTATTTTAGTTTATTTTTATTTTTTATTTTATTTTATTTTTAGGTTTAAGTTTAGGTTTTAGTTTAGGTTTTTTATTTTGTTTTGTTTTTATTTATTTTATTTAGGTTTAGGTTTTTAGGTTTTATTTTAGGTCCATGTTTTTTAGGGTTTAGTTTAGGTTTAGGGTTTTTAGGGTTTAGGGTAGGTGGGATTAGTGTTAGAGTTTAGGGTTTAGGGTTTAGGGTTTAGGGTTTAGTGTTTAGGCTTTATGGTTTAGGGCTTTTAGGGTTTGGGGTTTAGGGTTCAGGGTTTTTTTAACTAAAAGGAATTTATTACTTAGAAAAATAGGTAGAAGAAGGCCATATTAGATACTAAACTTAAAGGGAAAAAATTATTGCTCAAATGAGCTATAGGAAAATCCTAAATAGTTTAGTCTCTAAACTAATACATTAAAGAGCAATAAAGAAAAAAATCAAAGATAAAACTAAAAAAGCCAAGCAAAATGAAGCAAAGGGGAAGAATCCATGGAGCTCCAAAAGAACCTCCAAAGAGATTAAGATCCATAAGAAAAGGAAACTTGCAACCTACAATTGAAGACAACTCCAGCCATCGAAGAAAAAAGAGACCATTAGTAAGACTCCAATTTCCTCCAAGAAGAAGAGACCAACTGAAAAAGAGAACCTGTAACTTGTAAGAAATCTCAGCCAGAAGGAGATCAAGAAACATAAAGAGAAAAAAACTCAGGCTCAGATATGAGGAAAAAAAGGATAATCACAATAATGAGGGGCATCAAATCCTAAGTGTATCCAGCTTCAAAGAAGGGGTACAAATGGGAAAAGTCACTCGCCATATAAATATCAAAGAAAAAATCCATCGTATCATCATAGCCATCCCAACCAAAGAAAAATACAAACCTATCATAATAGTCACCCAGCCAAAGAAAAAGTGAAGATAAGGAAATAGAAAGAGAGAGGAGTGCAACATATAAAATTAACATAAATCAATCACAACAAAACCAAATATGAATACCCCTTTTAAAAAGAGGGAGAAAAGAAGCTCACAGCCTAAAAAAAAGAAAGCCTTTAAAGACAGTTTAGGGTTTTAGGTTTGGGGTTTAGGGTTTTAGGGTTTAGGTTTTAGGTTTTAGGGTTGTAGGTTTAGGGTTTAGGGTTTTGGTTTAGGGTTTAGCATTTTTTAAAAAAATTAAGTAATCCAATAGGTTTAGGTTTACTCAGTTCATTTTTTATTTATTTTAATTTATTTTAATTTTTTTATTTTAATTTAGGTTTACTTTATATTTTTATTTAGTTTGGTTTATTTATTTTAGGTTTATGTATTTTAGTTTAGGTTTTCTAATTTTAGTTTATTTTTTAGGTCTAGGTTTATGTTATGTTTATTTTAAATTTAGTATTATTTCGATTTTATTATTTTTTTTAGGTTTTTATTTTTATTTTATTTTTTTAGGTTTAGGTTTTAGGTTTATTTTAGGTTTTATTTTTTAGTTTAGGTTTAGGTTTATTTTTAATTAAATTTATTTTATTTAGTTTAGGGTTTAGGTTTTATTTATTTTAGGTTTAGGTTTAGGTTTTATTTATTTTTGTTTAGTTTATTTTAGTTTAGATTTAGGTTTATTTTATATTGTTTATTTTTATTTTTATTTTAGGTTTAGTTTTATTTTAGTTTAGGGTTTTTTTAATATTTTTATGTTTTATTTTAGGTTTAGGCTTTTGTTTATTTTATTATAAGTTTATTTTATTTTTTATTATATGTTTAGTGTTTATTTTATTTAGGTTTTCTATTTTTAGGTTTATTTTATTTTTTTAGTTTAGTTTATGTTTTTATTTATTTTATTATAATTTAGTTTTAAATTTTTATTTTATTTTACTTTAGGTTTAGGTTTAGGTTTAGGTTTTAGTTTAGGTTTTTATTTTGTTTTATTTTTTTAAAATTTCAATTTAGGTTATTTTTTTATTTTAGTTTTAGTTTTAATTTAGTTTAGGTTTAGGTTTTTAAGTTTTTAGGGTTTAGGGTTTAGGGTTTAGGGTTTAGGGTTATAAATTTTAGGGTTTATTGTTTAAGGTTTAAGGTTTAGGATTTAGGGATTTAGGTTTTAAGGTTTATGGTTTAGGGGTTAGGGTTTAGGGTTTAGGGTTTTAGGGTTTAGGGTTTAGGGTATAGGGTTGTTTTATTTATTTTTATTTATTTATTTATTTTTAATTAAGTAAACTAGTCTGTTTAAGTTTATTTAGTTTATTTTTTATTTCTTTTATATCATTTTCATTTTAATTTTTATTTAGGTTTATTTTAATTTTTATTTAGTTTAGTTTATTTATTTTAGTTTTACTTATTTTAGTTTATTTATTAGGCTTAGGTTTAGGTTTAGGTTTATTTTTATTTTATTTTGTAGGTTTTGGTTTTATTTTTTTATTTTTAAGTTTAGGTTTAAGATTTTATTTTATTTTTTTAAGTTTAGGTTTTAGGTCTTTATTATAGGTTTATTTTTAGTTTATTTTATTTAATTTAGTTTAGGTTTAGGTTCAAGTTTAGTTTATCTTAGGATTGAGTTTAAGTTTGATTTATTTTAGTTTAGATTATCTTAATTTAGGTTTAGGTTTATTTTATTTTTATTTTAGGTTAAGTTTTTTTTTTAGTTTAGGGTTTAAGTTTTATTTTTTATTTATTTTTATGTTTATTTTTTTAGGTTTAGGTTTTTGTTTAGTTTTTATTTTATTTTAATTTTTTTATGTCTAGTTTTTATTTTATTTAGGTTTTTGATTTTTTTGGTTTAGTTGAGGTTCTTATTTATTTTATTTTAATTTAGTTTTATTTTTTTATTTTATCTTCTTTTTAGCTTTAGGTTCAGGTTTAGGTTTTAGTTTATGTTTTTTTTTTATTTTTTTATTTTATTTTGGTTTAGGTTTATTTATTTATTTTATTTTAAAGTTTTATTTAGTTTAGTTTTGGTTTTAGCTTTGTATTTTTAGGTTTTATTTTAGACTATTTTAGGTTTTATTTTTAGTTTAGGTTTATGTTTATTTTAATTTATTTTATTTTTTTATTTTAAGGGTTAGTTTGTTTATTTTAGGTTTAGGTTTAAGTTTTATTTATTTTAGTTTAGGTTTATTTTATTCTGTTTAGTTTTATTTTTTAGTAGGGTTTGATTTCATTTTATTTATTTTAGGTTTTATTTTATGTTTATTTTTAGGTTTAGGTTTTATTTAGTTTTATTTTATTTTATTTAGATTTATTTTATTTTAGTTTATGTTTATTTTAATTTTATTTAATTTATTAGGTTTATTTTATTTTAGTTTAGTTTAGGTTTTATTTATTTTATTTTAGTTTATTTATTTTACCATTTTTATTTTATTTTAGTTTAGGTTTAGGTTTAGTTTAGGTTATTATTTTATTTTATTTTAAGTTCTTTAGGTTCATTTTATTTTATTTAGGCTTTTTTAAGGTTTGTGGGTTTAGAGTTTAGGTTAGGGTTGGGTAGTGTTAGCATAAATGTAGCCCTAGGTTAGTTGATTGGGGTTGAGAGTCAGTTTAGGTTTAGTGTAGATTTGTGGGTCATTGGGCTTGGTTTATGGTTTAGTTGAGGTTTAGGATTTTCATGTTGAGTTTAGGTTTAGGGTCAGGTTAGGGGGTTTAGATTTAGGTTTATGATTTAGGTGTGTTTAAGGTTTGGTTTAGGTTTTTATGGTTTTGGGTTTTATGGTTTTTTTAGGTTTTAGGTTTAGGGTTTGTTTTAAGATTTGGGGATTAGAGTTTAGGATTTAGGGTTTAGGGTTTAGGGTGCAAGGTTCAAGATTTTTTTTAAAAAAAATTAAGTAAATTGATATGTTTAGGTTTTTTTTAGTCTATTTAGTCTAATTTTTATTTATTTTCATTTTTTAATTTTTAAATTTTAAATTTTATTTTTATTTATTTTGATTTATCTATTTTAGGTTTATTTATTTTAGTTTAGGTTTTTTTATTTTAGTTTATTTTAGGTTTAGGTTTAGGTTATGTATTTTTTTAGTTTAGTTTATTTTTATTTTATTTTAAGGTTTAGGTTTTTATTTTATTTTTTTAGGTTTAGGTTTTTATGTTTTTATTTTAGGTTTATTTTTGGTTTTTATTTAATAGTTTCAATTTAGGTTTATTTTTAGTTTTTTTTTTATATAGTTTAGGGTTTAGGTTTTATTTATTTTAGGCTCAGGTTTCTGTTTTATTTATTTTTGATTAGTTTATTTTAGTTTAAGTTTAGGTTTATTTTATTTTAATTTTAGGTTTTGTTTTTATTTTTAGTTTAGGGATTGGGTTTTATTTTAATTTATTTCTAGGTTTTATTTTTAGGCTTAACCTTTTATTTAGTTTTTATTCTATTAAATTTTAGTTTTATTTTATTTTTAATTTACGTTTAGTATTTATTTTATTTTGGTTTTTGATTTTTAGGTTTATTTTATTTTAGTTTAGTTTAGGTTTTATTTATTTTATTTTAGTTTAGTTTTATTTTATTTATTTTAATTTAAGTTTAGGTTTTAGGTTTAGGTTTATATTTTATATTATTTTTTATTTAGGTTTAGGTTTATTTATTTTATTTTAAGTTATTTAGTTTATGTTTTTTAGGATTTTAGTTTAGGAATAGTGGGTTTAGGGTTTGGGTTTAGGGTTTAGGGTTTAGGGTTTAGGATTAGAGATTTTAAGGTTTAGGTGATGGTAGGGTTTAAGGTGATTTGGGTTTAGGTTTAGGGTTTAGGATTTTAGAGTTTACTGGTTTAAGGTTTAGTGTTGTTTAGGTTTAGGGTTTAGGTTTTAGGGTTTTGGGTTTTGGGTTTTTTTATTTATTTTTATTTTAATATTTTTATTTCATTTTAAATTAAGTTACTACTCAATTTAAATTTATTAAGTTTATTTAGTTTATTTTTTATTTATTTTTGTTTATTTTAATTTAAATGTTTATTTAGGTTTATTTTAAATTTAATTTAGTTTAGTTTATTTATTTTAGGTTTATTTATTTTAGTTTATTATTTAGGTTTAGGTTTATTTTTTAGTATAGGTTTATTTTTATTTTATTTTTTAGGTTTAGGTTTTATTTTTTATTTTTAGGTTTAGGTTTAGAATTTTATTTTATTTTTTTTAGGTTTCGGTTTTTGGTTTTTATTTTAGGTTTATTTTTAGGTATTATTTTTTTGTTTAGGTTTAGGTTTATTTTTAGTTTATTTTATTTATTTGATTTAGGTTTAGGTTTACTTTATTTTAGGTTTAGGTTTAGGTTTAATTTATTTTAGTTTAGTTTATCATACTTTAGGTTTAGGTTTATTTTATTTTTAGTTTAGGTTTAGGTTTTTTTTAGTTAGGGTTTATGTTTTTTTTAGGTTTTTTTTAGGTTTAGGTTTTTTGTAGTTTTTATTTTTTTTTATTTTTTATTAGGTTTATTTTTTATTTTATTTAGGTTTTTTTAGTTTTTATTGTATTTTAGTTTATTTTTTATTTTTTTTTATTTTTACTAGGTTTAGGCTTAGGTTTAGGTTTTAGTTTATGTTATATTTATTTTTTTTCATTTTATTTTTTTAGGTTTTTTTATTTATTTTATTTTTTGGTTTTATTTAGTTTAGGTTTTGGTTTTCAACTTTTTAAGGCTTAGGTTTTAGGTTTTATTTTTGGTTTTATTTTCTAGTTTAAGTTTTATGTTTATTTTTAGTGTATTTTATTTTTTTTAGTTTAGGGCTTAGGTTTAAGTTTTATTTATTCTAGTTTAATTTATGTTATTTTAGGTTTAAGTTTATTTTCTTTGTTTATTTTATTTTTATTCTTCATTTTATTTTTATTTATAGTTCAAAGCATTTGAATCTTATTTTATTTATTTTAGGTTTTATTTTATGTTTATTTTAGGTTTAGGTTTTTATTTTATTTTATTTGTTTCTCTTTATTTTTTTTTATTTTACATTTAGTTTTATTTTATTAAGTCCCCTTTATTCTTAAGTTTATTTTATTTTTTAGTTTAGTTTTGGTTTTTATTTTATTTTATTTTATTTCTTAGTTTAGGTTAGATAATTTTTATATTTTATTTTATTTTATTTTTAGGTTTAGGTTTAGGTTTAGTTTAGGTTATTATTTTATTTATTTATTATTTTAAATTTTTTATTTATTTTTATTTAGATTTTATTTACATTAGGTTTAGGTTTTTAGGTTTTAGGGTTTATGGTTGAGGTTTAGGGTTTAGTAGGGTTTTGGGTGGGTTTATGTGGGTGGGTTTAGTGTTTAGGTTTAGGGATATCTGTTTAAGGTTTAGGGTTTAGGGTTTTAGGGTTTATGGTTTAGATTTAGGGTTTTAGGTTTAGGGTTTATCATTTTGGTTTTTATTTTTTAATTTTTTTATTTTTTATAAATTAAGTAAATTAGTAAGTTTAAGTTTATTTAGTTTTTTAAGTTTATTTTTTATTTATTTTAGTTTATTTTAATTTAAATTTTTATTCAAGTTTATTTTAATTTTAATATAATTTAGTTTATTTACTTTAGGTTTATTTATTTTAGTTTGTTTTTTAGGTTTAGGTTTTTTTTTAGTTTAGTTTTATTTCTTTTTATTTTTTTAGGTTTAGGTTTTATTTTTTATTTTTAGATTTAGGTTTAAGTTTTTATTTTTAATTTTTAGGTTTTGGTTTTAGGTTTTTATTTTAGATTTATTTTTTAAGTATAATTTTTTAGTTTAGGCTTAGGTTTATTTTTAGTCTATTTTATTTTATTTAGTTTAGGTTTAGGTTTAGGTTTAGTTTATTTTAGGTTTAGGTTTAGGTTTTATTTATTTTAGTTTAGTTTATCTTAGTTTAGGTTTAGGTTTATTTTATTATTATTTTAGGTTTAGTTTTTTTTTTCAGTGTAGGGTTTATGTTTTATTTTTTATTTTTTTTTAGTTTTATTTTTTTTAGGTTTATATTTTATTTATTTGATATTATATTATTTTAGGTTTATTTCATTTTTATTTTAGGATTAGTTTTTTATTTTATTTAGGTTTTTTTATTTTTTAGTTTAGTTTAGCTTGTTATTTATTTTATTTTACTTTAGTTTAAATTTTATTTATTTTTCTTTTAGCTTTAGCTTTAGGTTTAGGTTTTTATTTTTTTTTTCATTTGATTTTTTTAGGTTTTTTTATTTATTTTATTTTTAGGTTTTCATTTTTAGCTTTTTATGGTTTAGGTTTTAAGTTTATTTTTAGGTTTTATTTTTTAGTTAAGGTTTAGGTTTATTTTATTTTTTTAGTTTAGGGTTTAGTTTTATGTTTAGGTTTTATTAAATTTAGTTTATTTTATTTAATTTTAGTTTAGGTTTAGGTTTAGTATCTTTTGTTTATTTTATTTTTATTTTAGGTTTAGTTTTTATTTTTAGTTTAGGGTTTGGCTTTTATTATTTTTTATTTTTAGGTTTAATTTTTTTGTTTATTTTTTAACTTTAGGTTTTTATATTATTTTATTTTAGGTTTATTTTATTTTATTTTATGTTTAGTTTTATTTTATTTATTTCTTTTCCTTAGGTTTATTTTTTAGTTTAGCTTAGGTTTTTATTTATTTTATTTTAGTTTTTTTTTATTTATTTATTTTACCTTTATTTTTAGCTTTAGGTTTAGGTTTTAGTTTAGGTTATTATTTAATTTTATTTTAAATTTTATTTATGTTTATATTTTATTATTTATGTTATTTTTAGATTTTATTTACTTGTGTGTTTTGTTTGGGTTTAGAGTTTAGGGTTTAGTTTTTTTAGGTTTAGTGTTTTATGGTTGGTTAGGGTTTAGGGTTTAGTGTAGGGTTTAATGTTGCTTTAGCTTTAGGGTTTAGGGTTTAGTATTTAGAGTTTATGGTTTAGTTTAAGGTTTTGTTTAGGCTTTAGGTCAGGTTTGGTGTTTAGTGGTTTAGCATTTTTTAAAAACATTAAGTAAACTAGTTGGTTTAGGTTTATTCCGATTATTTTTTATTTTAATTTAGGTTAATTATTTATTTTTATTTAGTTTGGTTTATTTATTTTAGGTTTATGTATTTTAGTTTAGGTTTTTAATTTTAGTTTATTTTTTAGGTTTAGGTTTACGTTATGTTTATCTTCTAGTTTATTTTTGTTTTTATTTTATTCTTTATTTTTAGGTTTAGGTTTAGGTTTTTATTTCAAATTTTTGGTTTAGGTTTTAAGTATTTATTTTAGTTTCATTTTTAGGTTTTATTTTTTTAGTTTAAGATTATGTTTAGTTTTTGTTTATTTAATTTTATCTAATTTTGGGTTTAGGTCTTGTTTGTTTTAGGTTTAGGTTTAGGTTTTATTTATTTTTGTTTAGTTTATTTTAGTTTAGATTTAGGTTTTTTTTAAAGGCTTGTTATTGTTGTTGTTGTTGAATTTTATTTTTATTTTAGGTTTTATTTTTATTTTTAGTTTAGGATTTTTGGTTTTTTTAATATTTTTTATATTTTAATTTTAGGTTTAGGTTTTTATTTAGTTTTTATTTTATTTTGTTTTAGGTTTAGTTTTTTATTTATTTTTTTATTTTATTTAGTTTTAATTTATTTAATTTTTTTATTTTTAGGTTTATTTTACATTTGAATTTAGTTTATTTTTTTATTTATTTTATTTTAGTTTAGTTTAGGTTTTTATTTATTTTATTTTAGTTTAATTTTTATTTTTATTTTATTTTATTTTTAGGTTTCGATTTAGGTTTGGGATTAGGTTTAGGTTTAGGATTTAGTTTAGGTTATTATTTTATTTTAATTTTTTATCTAGGTTTACATTTATTTATTTTAATATTAGGTTTTATTTAGTTTAGGTTTAAGTTTTTAGGTTTTTAGGGTTTAGGGATTCAGGTTTAGGATTTAAGGTTTAGGGTTTATGATTTTGGGTTTCAGGATGTAGGTTTTAAGGATTAGGGCTTAGGGTTTAGGGTTTAACGTTTAATGTTTAGGGTTTTAGGGTTTAGGGTTTAAGGTTTAGGGTTTTAGGGTTTAGGGTTTAGGGTTTAGTGTTTAAGGTAGTAAGTTTAGGGATAGTTTTTGGTTTTAGGGTTAGGGTTTCTTTTTTATTTTTTTTATTTTTAGGGTTTAGGGTTTAGAGTTTAGGGGTTAGGGTTTAGGTTTAGGGTTTAGGTTTTAATTTAGGGTTTTTGGTTTTTTTTTTAACAGAGAAGTAATTCAGATTCAACATTTTTTCTTTTTGATTCCATCAACCAAGTGACACACCAAGTTTCTAAGACACAAGAGATGACATAAATAAAAAATGAGCATGCATAAAGTAAATTAAAAACCCTAGATAACTAGAATCATCTCTAATGAAAAGACATGGTTCCATAAGCAGCAGATCGGATCGATCGTTCTTTAATTTCTCTAGTTCCCATCAGAATAACCTCGGCCTCTCGAGTAGCAGGATCCACCATCATATCCCTGATCTCTCCTTCAACCACCACAATGGTTGTAACCTCCGGCACTCCTCCTGCCTCCATAACCACCACTGCTCTGACCACCACCTCCATATCCACCAACACCTCTAGATCCTGACCATCACTGTGAAAATCGTTGCCTCCTCCTTTGCCTCCACCACTAGATCTAGACTGAGCCTAGTTGACAGTGATGTTCCTTCCATCAAGGTTCTACCCATACTTAAGGTTTAGGTTTAAGTTTATTAGGTTTTTAGATTTAGGTTTATTTTTGAATTTATTTAGCTACTTTAGGTTTAGGTTTAGGGCTTGGGGTTTAGGGTTTAGGGATATGGTTTAGGGTTTAGGGTTTAGGGTTAATGGTTTATGGTTTAGGGTTTCAAGATTTATGATTTTAGAGTTTAGGGTTTAAGGGTTAGGGTTTAGGGTTCATGGTTTAGGGTTTAGGGTTTTTTTTTTTTTGAGTTTACATTTAGAGTTTAGGGTTGTAGGTTTAGTGTTGTAAGTTTAGGGTTAGTTTTAAGGTTTAGGGTTTAGGGTTTAGGATTTAGGGTTTAGGGTTTTCCTTAAAAAAAATATTAAGTAAACTAGTATGTTTAGGTTTATTTAGTTTGTTAGTTTATTTTTTAGCTATTTTAGTTTATTTAATTTTTATTTTTATTTAGGTTTACTTATTATTTTTATTTAGTTTAGTTTATTTATTTCAGGTTTATTTATTTTAATTTAAGTTTATTTATGTTAGTTTATTTTTTTGTCTAAGTTTTAAGTTTATTTTTAGTTGAGTTTTATTTTATTTTTTATTTTAGGTTTAAGTTTTAGGTTCTTAGGGTTTTTTTAGGGTTTAAGGTTTAGAGTTAGGGTTTAGGGCTTAGGGTTTAGGGTTTAGGGTTTAGGGTTTTTGGTTTGGGGTTTAGGGTTTTAGGATTTAGGGTTTAGGTTTTAAGGTTGAAGGTTTATGGTTTAGGGTTACAGTTTTATTTATTTCTTAATTTATTTATTTTTTTATTATATGGGTTTAAGGTTCAAGGTTTAGGTTTTAGTTTAGGCTTATTTGTAAATTAAGTATACGAGTAGGTTTAGGTTTTTCTAGTTTATTTAATTTATTTTTTATTTATTTATTTATTTTATTTTAATTATTTTTATTAAGGTTTATTTTTATTTTATTTTATTTATTTTATTTATTTTAGATTTATTTGTTTTAGTTTTATTTTTTATTTGTTTATTTTTTTAGTTTTATGTTTATTTTTTTTAGTTTTTATTTTAATTTTATTTTTAGGTTTAGTTTTATTTTTATTTTTTAGGTTTATTTAGATTTTTTATTTTATTTTATTTAGTTTTAGTTTATTTTAGTTTATTTTAATTTAGGGTTTAAGTTCTTTATTTGGTTTTAGGTTTAAGTTTTCTTTATTTTTAGGTTTATTTTTATTTAATTTAGGTTTAGGTTTAAAAGGTTTAGGTTTTATTTTATTTATTTATGCTTTATTTTGGTTTATTTTTTAGGTTTTGTTTTTATTATTTTATTTTAGGTTTATTTTATTTTATTTTTTCATTTAGTTTTATTATATTTAGGTTTTTATTTTTAAGTTTATTTTATTTTTTAATTTAGTTTAGGTTTTTAATTATTTTATTTTAGTTTAGGTTTAATTTTTATTTTATTTTATTTTTAGGTTTAGGTTTAGGTTTTAGTTGAGGTTTTTATTTTATTTTATTTTCTATTTCATTTAGTTTACATTTTTTATTTATTTTATTTTTAGGTTTTATTTAGTTTAGGATTAGGTTTTTTGGTTATTAGGGTTTAAAGATTAGGGTTTACGATTTGGGGTTTAGGGTTTAGAGTTTGAGGATGTAGGCTTTAGGGTTTGGGTTTATGGTTTAGGGTTTTAGGTTTTGGGTTTAGGGTTTTAGGGTTTAGGATTTAGGATTTAGGGTTTAGGCTCATAGGTTTAGGATTTAGGGTTTATGGTTTAGGGTTAGTTTTAGTGTTTAGGATTTCAGGTTAGAGTTTTTTTAATGAATTAGGGTTTAGGGTTTAGGTTTTAGGTTTAGGGTTCAAGTTTTAGGTTTATGGTTTATAATTTTTTATTTTTTTTAATAGAGAATAAATTCAGATTCAGCATTTCTTCTTTTCGATTTCATCAACTAAGTAACACACCAAGTTTTTTAAGTCACAAGTGATGACATAGATCAAAAATAGGCATGTGGAGCAAATAAAAAACCCTTGATAACTAGAACCATCTCTACTATAAAGACAGTTCCATAAGCAGTAGATCGAATAGGTCATTATTCAGTTTCACCAGTTCCCATCATAACCACCCCATCCTCTCGAGTAACGGGATCCACCATCATATCCCTGATCTCTCCCTTTGCCACCACCACGACTGTAACCTCCGTCACTCCTCACTCCTCCATAACCTCCACAACTCAAACCACCACCTCCATATCCACCAGCACCTCCAGATCACCCACCACTGCTTGTGATAAGCCTTAGCGCCGCTCATTGCAGGTCTAGTCGGGCTGATTAATAGTGATATTTGGTCATGAAGGTTCTACCCATTCTTAGAGTTAGGTTTGAGTTTAGGTTTATTAGGTTTTAGGGTTTAAGTTTGTTTTTAAATTTATTTAGTTACTTTAGGTTTAGGTTTAGGGTTTGAGGTTTAGGATTTAGGGTTTAGGGTTTAGGATTTAGGGTTTTAGGGTTTATGCTTTTAGGGTTTAGGGTTTAGGGTTAGGGTTTAGGGTTTTTAGGGTTTAGGTTTTAGGATTTAAGGTTTATGGTTTAGGGTTTAGGGTTTGGGGTTGTAAGTTTAGTGTCTTAGATTTAGGGTTAAGGGTTTAGGGTTAGTTTTAGGGTTTAGGGTTAGGGTTTAGGGTTTAGGATTTAGGGTTTAGGGGTTTTTTTAAATTAAGTAAATCGGTAGGTTTAGGCTTATTTAGTTTACTTAGTTTATTTTTTATTTATTTTAGTTTATTTTATTTTTAATTTTTATTTAAGTTTATTTTTTTTATTTAGTTTATTTATTTATTTAAGGTTTAACCATTTTAGTTTAAGTTTTTAATATTAGTTTATTTTTAAGGTTTAGTATTAGGTTTAGGTTTATTTTTTAGTTGAGTTTTATTTTTATTTTATTTTTAAGTTTAGGTTTTCAGGGTTTAGGGTTTAAGGTTTAGGGTTTAGGGTTTAGGGTTTTAGGGTTTAGTGCTTTAGGGTTTAGGGTTTATGGTTTAGGGTTTAGTGTTTAATCTTTAGAGTTTAGGGTATTTATGGATTAGGGTTTAGGGTTTTGCGTTAGGGGTTTATGGTTTAGGGTTTAGAGCTTAGGGTTTAGGGTTGTAGGTTTATGGCTAATTTTAGGGTTTAAGGTCAGAGGGTTTTTTATTATTTTTTATTATATATATTTTTGAATTTTTAAAATTTTTAAGATTTAGGGTTTAAGTTTTAGGTTTATGGTTCAAGTTTTAGTGTTTAGGGTTCAGGGTTTAGGGTTTAGCATATAAGGTTTAGGGTTTAGGATGTTTTAGGGTTTAGGGTTTAGGGTTTAGGGTTGTAGGTTTAGTGTTGTAGGTTTAAGGTTTAGGTTTATTTTTTAGTTGAGTTATATTTTATTTTATTTTTTAGGTTTAGGTTTTTAGGTTTTCAGGGTTTAGGGTTTAAGTTTTAGGGTTTTAAGGTTTAGGGTTTTAGGGTTTTAGGGTTTAAGGTTAGGGTTTAGTTTTTAGGGTTTAGGATTTATATTTTAGGTTTAGGTTTAGGGTTTTTAGGGTTTAAGGTTTAGGGTTTAGGGTTTAGGGTTAAGGGTTTATGGTTTTTGGTTTTAGGTTTTGGCCGTGGGGTTTAGGGGTTAAGGTTTAGGGTTTAGAGTTTGGGGTTAGTTTTAGGGTTTAGGGTTAGGATTTTTTTATTTTATTTTTATTTATTTTTTTATTTTTATTTTTAGTGTTTTGGTTTTAGGTTTTAGTTTAGGTTTATTTTTAAATTAAGTAAACCGATAGGTTTAGTTTTTTTTTAGTTTATTTAGTTTATTTTTTTATTTTTATTTAAGTTTATTTTTTATTTTTTATAGTTTAATTATTTTAGGTTTTTTATTTTAGTTTATTATTTAGGTTTAGGTTTAGGTTTAGGTTTATGTTTTATTTTTTAATTTAGTTTTATTTTTATTTTATTTTTTAGGTGTAGGTTTTAATTTTTATTTTTAGGTTTAGGTTTAGGTTCTTATTTTAGTTTTTTAGGTTTAAATTTTAGGTTTTTATTTGATGTTTATTTTTAGGTTTTATTTTTTAGTTTAGGTTTAGGTTTATTTTTAATTTATTTTATTTTATTTAGTTTAGGGTTTAAGTTTACTTTATTTTAGGTTTAGGTTCATGTTTTATTTATTTTAGTTTAGTGTATTTTAGTTTAGGTTTATGTTTATATTATTTTTTATTTTTTAAGTTTAGGAATTTTTTTTACTATTAGGTTTAGACTTTATTTTTTTTATTTTTTAGGTTTATTTTTTAGATTTAGGTTTTTATTTACTTTTTATTTTATTTTATTTTATTTTAGGTTTCTTTTATTTTTTATTTTTTGTTTAATTTTTATTTGATATAGGCTCTTTATTTTTATTTTTTTTTATTTTTATAGTTTAGCTTAGGTTTTTATTTATTTTATTTTAGTTTAGTTTTTATATTGTTAGGTTTAGGTTTAGGTTTAGGTTTAATTTTTAGTTTAGGTTTTACTTTATTTTGTTTTATTTATTTTGGTTTAGGATTTTTTATTTATTTTATTTTTAGATTTTACTTAGTTTAGGTTTAGGTTTTTAGGTTTTTAGGGTTCAGGGATTTATGTTTAGGGTTTAGGGTTTATGGTTTGGTGTTTCAGGTTTAGGGTTTAGGGTTTAGGGTTTAGGGTTGTAGGTTTTAAGGTTTAGGGTTTAGGGTTCATGGTTTAAGGTTTAGGGTTTAGGGGTTTAGGGTTAAGGGTTTAGGGTTTTAGGGTTTAGGGTTTTGGATTTAAGGTTAATTTTTGGGTTAGTGTTTTTTTATTATCTAATTTTATTTTTTTATTTTTAGGGTTTAGGGTTTAGGGTTTTGATTTTAGGTTTAGGGTAAATTAAAAACCCTAGATAACTCAAACCATCTCTACTTTAAAGACACAATTCCATAAGCAACAAATTAGATCAGTTGCTCTTGAGTTTCTCTAGTTCCCATCAGAACCACCCCAACCTCTTGAGTAGCGGGATCCACCATCATATGCCAGATCTCTCCCTCTGCCACCATCATGGCTATAACCTCCGTCGCTCATCCTGCCTCCATAACCACCACTTCTCTAACCACCACGTCCGTATCCACCAACACCTCCAGATCCCCCACCACCATTACGATAATCGATGCCTCCTCCGTCACCTCCACCATCAAATCTAAACTAAGCCTGGCGGATGGTGATGTTCTTACCTTCAAGATTATGCCCATAATTATGGTTTAGATTTAGATTTAGGTTTATTAGGTTTTAGGGTTTATGCTTATTTTTAAATTTATGTAGTAACTTTAAGTTTAGGCTTAGGGTTTGGGGTTTAGGGCTTAAGGTTTAAGTTAAGGTTTAGGGTTTAGGGTTTAGGGTTTAGGGTTTAGGGTTTATGCTTTTAGGGTTTAGGGTTTAGGGTTTAGGGTTTAGGGTTTTTTAGGGTTGTCGGTTTAGTGTTGTAGGTTTAGGGTTTAGGGTTTAGGATTTAGAGTGTATGCTTTTAAGTTTAGGTTTAAGTTTTTATTTTACTTTTTTAGATTTAGGTTATAGGTTTTATTTTTTTAATTTAGGTTTAGCTTTATTTTTAGTTTATTTTATTTTATTTAGTTTAGGATTAGGTTTAGGTTTAGGTTTTCTTAATATTTTAGTTTAGTTTATTATATTTTAGGTTTAGGTTTATTTTATTTTGTTTATTTTATTTTTTATTTTAGGTTTAGGTTTTTTTCTAGTTTAGGGTTTAGGTTTCATTTTTTGTTTTTTTTTGTTTTATTTTTAGGTTTATTATTTACGTATAGGTATTCATTTAGTGTTTATTTATTTTTATTTTAGGTTTATTTTATTTTTATTTTACTTTTATTTTCTAGTTTATTCACATTTTTTATTCTTAGGTTTCCTTTAATTTTTAGTTGAGTTTATGTTTTTGTTTATTTTATATTAGTTTATATATATATTTAAATATTATTTTTAGTTTAAGTTTAGTTTTAATTTAGGTTTTTATTTTATTTTATTTTATTATTTTACTTAGGTTTAAGTTATTTTATTTATTTTATTTTTAGGGTTTATATAGTTTAGGTTTAGGTTTTTAGGTTTTTAGGGTTTAGGGTTTAGGGTTTAGCTTTACGATTTAGGGCTTAATGTTTAGGCTTTAGGGTTTAGGGTTTAGGGTTTAGGGCTAGCTTAGGGTTTCTAGAGTTTAGGGTTAGTTTAGAGTTTAGGGTTTAAGGTTTTAGGGTTAAGGGTTTAGGGTTTCGGGTTTAAGGTTTCGGTTAGGGTTTAGGGTTTAGGGTTTATGATTTAGGGTTTAGGGTTTTAAAAAAAAATCAAGTAAACCCCAGTAGGTTTATTTAGTTTATTTTTTATTTATTTTGGTTTATTTTAATTTTTTATTTTTATTTAGTTTAGTTTATTTATTTCAAGTTTATTTTTTTTTTAGTTTAGGTTTTTCATTTTAGTTTACTTTTTAAGTTCAGGTTTAGGTTTATGTTTATTTTATAAATTAGTATTGTTTTAATTTTATTTTTTAGGTTGAAGTTCTATTTTTTCAGGTTTAGGTTTAGGTTTTTATTTTAATTATTTTTATGTTTTTATTTTAGGTTTATTTTAAGTTTTTATATTTTAGTTTAGGTTTGGTTTAGTTATAGTTTATTTTATTTTATTTAGTTTAGGGTATAGGTTTAGTTTATTTTAGGTTTAGGTTTTATTTATTTTAGTTTAGTTTATTTTAGTTTAGGTTTAGGTTTATTTTATTTTTTTTATTTTAGGTTTAGGATCTTTTTAGCTTAGGATTTATGATATTTTTTATTTTTTTGTAGGTTTTATTTTTTGATTTAATTTTTTGGTTTATGTTTTTATTTAGTTTTTATTTTATTTTATTTTAGGTTTATTTTATTTTTATTTTACATTTAAGTTTTAATTTATTTAGGTTTTTAATTTTTAGGTTTATTTTTTTAATTTAGTTTAGGTTTTTCTTTATTATATTTTAGTTTAGTTTCTATTTTTTATTTTATTTTAATGTTAGGATTAGGTTTAGGTTTAGGTTTGGTTTAGGTTTTAGTTTTTTATTTTATTTTTTTATTTTATTTTGGATAAGGTTTTTATTTTATTTAATTTTTATGTTTTATTTAATTTAGGTTTAAGGTTTATTGTTTAAGGTTTAGGGTTTTAGGTTTAGGGTTGTACGTTTTAGGGTTTGGGGTTTATGGTTTAGGGTTTAGGGATTTTAGGTTTAGGGTTTAGTGCTTAGGGTTTTTTTTAAAAGAATTAATTAAACAGGTAGGTTTAGGTTTATTTAGTCTATTTAGTTTATTTTATATTTATTTTTATTTAGGTTTTTTTTATTTTTGCATAGTTTAGTTTATTTATTTTAGTTTAGGTTTTTTATTTTAGTTTTTTTTTGTAGGTTTAGGTTTAGGTTTATGTTTATTTTTTTGTTTAGTTTTATTTTTATTTTATTTTTTTAGGTTTAGATTTTATTTTTTATTTTTAGGTTTTTATTTTATTTTTTTAGGTTTCGGTTTTAGGTTTTTATTTGAGGTTTATTTTTAGGTTTTATTTTTTTAGTTTATGTTTAGTTTTATTTTAGGTTTATTTTATTTTATTTAGTTTAAGTTTAGTTTTTATTTATTTTAGTTTTGTTTATTTTAGTGTAGGTTTAGGTTTAGGTTTTCTTTTTAGTGTATGGTTTAGGGTCTTTGGTTTTTTTTTTAATAGAGAATGAATTTAGATTCAACATTTCTTATTTTTTATTTCATTAACCAAGAAACACACCAAGTTTTCTAAGACACAAGTGATGACAGAGATACAAAATGATAATGTATCGAACAAATAAAAAGCACTAGATAACTAGAACCATCTCTACTGTAAAGACATAGTTCCATAAGCATTAGATCGGATCAGCAGTTCTTTAGTTTCTCTAGTTCCCATTCCCCTAGCCTCTCGAGTAGCAAGATGCACCATCATATCCCTGATCTCTCCCTCCTCCACCACCATGGCTGTAACCTCCATCGGTCCTCCTGCTTCCATGACCACCACTGCTCCGACCACGAGCTCCATATCCACCAGCACCTACAGATCCCCCACCATCACTACGATAACTGCCACCTCCGCCTTTGCCTGCACTACTAGATCTAAACTGAGTTTGGTCGACAATGATGTTCCTATCGTTAAGGTTTTGCCCATTCTTAAGGTTTAGGGTTAGGTTTAGGTTTTTTTTAAAATTTATTTAGTTACTTTAGGTTTAGGCTTAGGGTTTGGGGTTTAGGGTTTAGGGTTTGGGGTTAGGGTTTAGGGTTTAGGGTTTAGGGTTTAGGATTTTGGGTTTTAGGATTTATGCTTTTAGGGTTCACAGTTTAGGGTTAGAGTTTAGGGTTTAAGGTTTAGGGTTTAGGATTTAGGGTTGTAAGTTTAGGGTTGTAGGTTTAGGGTTTAGGGTTTTGGGTTTAAAATTTAGGATTTAGGCTTTTAGGTTTTTTTTAAATTAAGTTTAGGATTATTTAGTATATTTAGTTTATTTTCTTATTTATTTTAGTCTACTTTTTTATTTTTAATTAGGTTTATTTTTATTTTTATGTAGTTTGGTTTATTTATTTTAGGTTTATTTATTTTAGTTTAGGGTTTTTATTTTAGTTTATTATTTAGGTTTAGGTTTAGGTTTATTTTTTAGTTGAGTTTATTTTTTTTATTTTATTTTTAGGTTTAGGTTTTATTTTTTTTTTTTTTTAGGTTTAGGTTTTTATTTTATTTTTTTAGGCTTAGGTTTAGGTTTATTTATTTTAGGTTTATTTTAGGTTTTATTTTTTAGTTTTGGTTTAGGTTTATTTTTTGTTTAGTTTATTTTATTTAGTTTAGGTTTATGTTTATGTTTACTTTATTTTTGGTTTTGGTTTTTGATTTATTTATTTTAGCTTAACTTATTTTAGTTTAGGTTTAGGTTTATTTTATTTTTATTTTAGGTTTATATTTTCTTTAGTTTAGTGTTTAGGTTTTATTTTTTATTTATTTTTAGGTTTTGTTTTAGGTTTATTTTTAGGTCCAGGTTTTTATTTAGTTTTTATTTTATTTTATTTTAGGTTTATTTTATTTTTATTTAATGTTTAGTTTTTATTTTATTTAGGTTTTTTATTCTTACATTTATTTTATTTTATTTAGTTTAGTTTATGTTTTTATTTATTTTATTTTTGTTTTTTTATTTTTGTATATTTTTATTTTTAGGTTTAGGTTTAGGTGTTAGTTTAGGTTTTTATATTATATTATATTATTATATTTAGGTTCATTTTTTTATTCATTTTAATTTTAAGTTTTCTTTAGTTTATGTTTAAGTTTTTAGGGTTTTAAGGTTTAGGGTTTAGGGTTTAAGGTTTACAGTTTTAGGGTTAGGGTTTAGGTTTAGGGTAGGGCTTAGGGTAGGGCCTAACAGGGTTTAATGTTTATGGATTGGGAGTTTTGGTTTAGAGTTAGTTTAGGGTTTGGGGAGGTTTAGGTTTGGTTGGTAGGTTTAGGGTTAGTTTAGAGTCAGTGTTAGGATTTTAGGATTTAAGAGGTTTGTGGAGATTTAGTGTTATAGGTTTAGGGTGTTAGGTTTAGGGTTTATGGTTTAGTGTTAGTTTTAAGGTCTAGGTTTTACATTTAAGGTTTAGGATTTAGGATTTTGGGTTTAGGGTTTAGGGTTTTTTTCTTTTAAATTAATTAAACCTGTAGGTTTTATTTTATTTGATATATTTTTTATTTATTTTACTTTAGTTTTTTATTTTTATTTAGGTTTGTTTTTAATTTTATTTATTTTAGGTTTATTTTTAAGGTTTACATTTTTATTTAGTTTTTATTTTATTTTATTATAGGTTTATTTTATTTTATTTTACATTTAGTTTTTATATTATTTAGGTTTTTTTTTGTAGGTTTATTTTAATTTTTAGTTTAGTTAAATATTTATTTATTTTATTTTAGTTTATTTTTATTTTTATTATATTATTTTATTTCTAAGTTTAGGTTTGAGTTCTAGCTTAGGTTTTTATATTATGTTATTTTATTTTATTGAGGTTTTGGTTTTTTTTATTTTCTTTATTTTAAGGTTTTATTTAGTTTAGGTTTAAGTATTTAGGTTTTTAGGATTTAAGGTTTAGGGTTTAGGGTTTAGGGTTATTAGTTTTAGTGTTTAGGATTTTGGGTTTAGGGTTTGGGGTGTAGGGTTTTATGGTTTAGGGTTTAGGGTTTAGGGTTAGTTTTAGGGTTTAGTGTTTGGGGTTTGGGTTATTTTTTATTTTTTTATTTTTTTTAATTAAGTAAACTAGTAGGTTCAGGTTTATTTAATTTATTTTTTTATTTATTTTAGTTTATTTTATTTTTTAATTTTTTTAAGTTTATTTTTAGTTTTATTTAGTTTAGTTTACTTATTTTAGGTTTATTTATTTTTAGTTTAGGTTTTTTATTTTAGTTAATTTTTTAGGTTTAGGTTTAGGTTTATTTTTTAGTTTAGTGTTATTTTTATTTTATTTTTTAAGTTTAGGTTTTATTTTTTTATTTTTAAGTTTAGATTTAAATTTTTATTTTATTTTTCTTAGGTTTGGGTTTTAGGTTTTATTTTTTAGTTCATGTTTAGGTTTATTTTTAGTTTATTTTATTTTATTTTGTTTAGGTTTAGTTTATTTTTGGTGCAGGTTTAGGTTTTATTTATTTTATTTTAGTTTATTTTAGTTTAGGTTTAGATTTGTTTTATTTTTAATTAAGGGTTTAGGTTTTTTTTATAGTTTAGGGTTTAGTGTTTAGGGTTTAGGTTTTAGGTTTTAGGGTTTATTGTATAGGGTTTTAGGGTTTAGGATTTAGAGTTTAGGGTTTTTCAGGTTTAAGGTTTAGGGTTTAGGTTTTAGGTTTAGGGTTCAAGTTTTATTTTAGGGTTTAGGGTTTTTAGTTTTTTTTTAGGAGATAACAAATTCAGATTCAACATTTCTTTTTTTCGATTTCATTAACCAAGTAACACACAAGTGGCGACAATGATAAAAAATGAGCAAGCATAGAGCAAATTAAAAATCCTAGATAACTAGAACTGTCTCTACTGTAAAGACATAGTTCCATAAGCAACAAATCGGATCAGCCATTCTTCAGTTTCTTCAGTTCCCATCATAACCACCCCGGCCTCTTGAGTAGTGGAATCATATCCCCGATCTATCCCTCCGCCACCACCACGGCTGTAACTTCCGTCGCTCCTCCTGCCCCCAAAACCACCACTGCTCCGACCACCACAACCATATCCACCAGCCAGATATAGACTGAGCCTGGTTGACGGTGATGTTCCTGCCATTAAGGTTTTGCCATTCTTAGGGTTAGGTTTATGATTAAATTTATTAGGTTTTATAGTTTAGGTTTATTTTTTTAATTTTTTTAGTTACTTTAGGTTTAGGTTTAGGGTTTGGGGTTTAAGGATTAGGGTTTAGGGTTAGGGTTTATGGTTGAAGGTTTAGGGTTTAGGGTTTTACTATTTATGCTTTTAGGGTTTAGGGTTTAGGGTGAGGGTTTAGGATTTATGGTTTTTTAGGGTTTAGGGTTTAAGGTTTAGGGTT
>CM038220.1:185225030-185306918 GCA_021442155.1 Cymbidium sinense
TTCTCCATTTCCCATCAGAACCACCCCGACCTCTCAAGTAGCGGGATCCAACATCATATCTTCGATCTCTACCTCCACCACCACCACGGGTGTAACCTCCATCACTCTTCTCACCTCCATGACCACCACTGCTCCGACGACCACCTCCATATCCACTAGCGCCTCTAGATCCCTCACCACCACTCCCATAACTGTCGCCACCACCTTCACCTCTACTTCTAGATCTAGACCGAGGCTAGTTGACAGTGATGTTCCTGCCATCATAGTTCTGCCCATTCTTAGGGTTTAGGTTTATTAGGTTTTAGGGTTTAGGTTTATTTTTTAATTTATTTAGTTACTTTAGGTTTAGGTTTAGTGTTTGGTGCTTAGGGTTAAGGGTTTAAGGTTAAGGTTTATGATTTAGGGCTTAAGGTTTAGGGTTAGGGTTTAAGTTTAGGGTGTAGGGTTTTTTAGGGTTGTAGGTTTAGGGTTTAGGGTTTAGGATTTAGGGTTTAAGGTTTTATTTTTTTAAAATAAGTAAATAGGTTGGTTTAGGTTTACCTAGTTTAATTAGTTTATTTTTTATTTATTTTATCTTACTCTATTTTTTTTCTTTTTTATTTAAGTTTATATTTTATTTTATTTAGTTTAGTTTATTATTTTGAGGTTTATTTATTTTAGTTTAGCTTTTTTATTTTAGTTTATTTTCTAGGTTTAGGTTTACGTTTTGATTTATTTTTTAGTTAAGTTTTTATTTATTTATTTTTTAGGTTTAAGTTTTAGGTTTATATTTTATGTTTAATTTTAGGTTTTATTTCTTAGTTTAGGTTTAGATTTATTTTAAGTTTATTTTATTTTATTTTGTTTAGATTTATGTTTAGGTTTAATCTATTTTAGGTTTAGGTTAACGTTTTATTTAGATTATTTTGTTATAGTTTAGGTTTATGTTACTTTTGTTTTTTATTTTATTTTTATTTTAGATTTAGGTTTTTTTTAGTTTAGGGTTTATGTTTTATTTTTTATTTAGTTTTATGTTTTATTTTTAGGTTTATTTTTTAGGTTTAGGTCTTATTTTTATTTTAATTTTATTTAATTTTAGGTTTAGGGTCTAGTGTTTAAGGTTTAGTGTTTAGGATTTAGTGTTTAGGGTTTAGTGTTTAGGATGTAGTGTATAGGGTTTAGTGTTTACGTTTAAGGGTTTTTTTTAAAAATTAAATAATCAGTAGGTTTAGGTTTATTTAGTTTATTTAATTTATTTTATATTTTATTTAGGTTTATATTTTATTTTTATTTAATTTAGTTTAGTTTATTTATTTTAGTTTAGGTTTTTTATTTTAGTTTAATTTTTAGGTTTAGGCTTTTATTTTTTTTTTTTATTTAGTTTTATTTTTATTTTATTTTTTAGTTTTAGGTTTTATTTTTAATTTTTAAGATTTGGTTTAGGTTTTAAATTTATATTTTAGTTTTTTTAGGTTTTATTATTAAGTTTAGGTTTAGGTTTATTTTTAGTTTATTTTAATTTATTTAGTTTAAGGTTTAGGTTTAGTTTTTTTTTAGCTTTAGGTGTAGGTTTCGTTTATTTTATTTTGTATATTTTATTTTTATTTTAGGTTTAGGTTTTTTAGTTTAGGGTTTATGTTTTATTTTTATTTACTTTTAGGTTTTATTTTTAGGTTTATTTTTTAAGTTTAAGTTTTTATTTAGTTTCTATTTTATTTTATTTTGGTATTATTTTAGGGTTTTGGATTTAGTGTTTAGGGTTTAGGGATTTAGGATATTTTTAAAATTAAGTAAACCAATAGGTTTAGGTTTATTTAGTTTATTGTATATCTATTTTAGGTTTATATTTTTATTTTTATTTAGTTTAGTTTATTTATTTTATGATTATTTATTTTAGTTTAGGTTTTATTTTAGTTTATTTTATGTTTATTTCTTAGTTTAGTTTTATTTTTTTTTTTTAGGTTTTTTTTCTAGTTTAAGCTAGGTTTATTTTAAATTATTTTATTTTATTTAGTTTAGGTTTAGGTTTAGGTGTAGGTTTTATTTTAGTTTATTTTTTTTTTTTTAGGTTTATTTTATTTCAATTTAGGTTTAGATTTTTTTAGTTTGGGGTTCAAGTTTTATTTTTTTATTTATTTTAGGTTTATTTTTTTTAGGTTTGGTTTTTTATTTAGTTCATAATTTATTTTAGTTTAGGTTTATTTTATTTTAGGGTTTATGATTTAGGGTTAAGGTTTAGGGTTTAGGTTTTAGGGTTTAGAGTTAGTTTAGTGTTTAGGGTTTATAGTTTTAGTGTTTAGGGTTTAGAGTTTTTTTTTAGAATAAACTAAATCAGTAGATTTAGGTTTATTTAGTTTATTTTTTATTTATTTTAGTTTATTTGAATTTATTTTATTTAGGTTTATTTTTTATTTTTATTTAGTTTAGTTTATTTATTTTTTTTTAAGTTTTTTTTATTTTAGTTTACTTTTAAGGTTCTGGTTTAGGTTTAGGTTTAGGTTTATTTTCTAGTTTAGCTTTATTTTTATTTTATATTTTAGATTTAGGTTTTATTTTTTATTTTTGGGTCTAGAGTTAGATTTTTATTCTATTTTTTTTAAGTTTAGGTTTTAGGTTTTTATTTTAGGTTTATTTTTAGGTTTTATTTTTTGTTTAGGTATAGGTTTATTTTTAATTTATTTTCTTTTATTTAGTTTAGGGTTTAGGTTTAGTTTATTTTAGGTTTAGGTTATGTTTTATTTATTTTAGTTTAGTTTACTTTAGTATAGGCTTAGGTTTATTTTATTTTGTTTATTTTAGGTATAGGAATTTTTATTTTTTACTTTTGGGTTTAGGTTTTATTTATTTATTTATTGGTTTTATTTTTAGGTTTATTTTTTAAGTTTAGGTTTTTATTTAGTTTTTATTTTATTTTAATTTTAGGTTTATTTTGTTTATTTTATTTTTTTTTACATTTGGGATTTTTATTTTTAGTTTTATTTTATTTTCTTGGTTTAGTTTAGGTTTTTATTTATTTTATTTTGGTTTAGTTTTTTATTTTGTATTTTTAGGTTTAGGTTTAGGTTTAAGTTTAGGTTTAGGTTTAAGTTTTAGTTTAGGTTTTTATTTTATTTTATTTTATTGGTTTAGGATTAAGTTTATGTTTATTTTTTAGTTTAGTTTTTTTTTTTTTAGGTTAAGGTTTTATTATAAATTTTTAGGTTTAAGTTTAGGTTTTTATTTATTTTTTAGGTTTAGGTTTTAAGTTTATTATTATGTTTAATTTTTTAGTTTATGTTTAAGTTTATTTTATTTTATTTAGTTTAAGGTTTAGGTTTTGTTTATTTTAGCTTTATGTGTAGGTTTTGTTTATTTTAGTTAAGTTTATTTTAGTTTAGGATCATATTTATTTTATTTTTTTTATCTTGTTTTTCGTTTTGGTTTAGGTTATTTTTTTAGTTTAGGGTTTATGTTTTAATTTTTGTTTACTTTTAAGTTTAATTTTTTAGGTTTGGTTTTTAGGTTTAAGTTTTTATTTAGTTTTATTTTATTTTATTTTTGGTTTTTGGTTTAGGGTTTAGGATTTAGTGTTTAGGGTTTAGGGTTTATGATTTATGATTTTTTTAAAAAATTAAATAAACTGATAAGTTTAGGTATATTTAATTTATTTAGATTATTTTATATTTTTATTTAAGTTTATATTTTATTTTTATTTAGTTTAGTTTATTTATTTTATGATTATTTATTTTAGTTTAGGTTTTTTATTATAGTTTTTTTTAGGTTTAGGTTTTATGTTTATTTTTTTAGTTTTGATTTATTTAATTTTAGTTTAGGTTTAGGTTTATTTTATTTTATTTAGTTTGTTTAGTTTATTTTAGGTTTAGGTTTAAGTTTTATTTATTTTAGTTTAAGTTTAGGTTTATTTTATTTTCATTTTAAGTTTAGTTTTTTTTAGTTTAGGGTTTAGGTTTTATTTTTAAGTTTATTGTTTAGGTTTTAATTTTTATTTAGTTCATAATTTATTTTATTTTAAGTTTATTTTATTTTAGGGTTTATGGTTTAGGGTTAGGGTTTAGGGTTTAAAGTTTAGGGTTTAGGGTTTAGGGTTAGTTTAGAGTTTAGGGTTGTAGGTTTAGGGTTTACAGTTTATTTTAGGGTTTAGGGTTTAGGGTTTAGGGTCTTTTTTGGAAAATTAAGTAAACCGGTAGATTTAGGTTTATTTAGTTTATTTTTTTACTTATTTTAGTTTATTTTATTTTTAATTTTATTTAAGTTAATTTTTTAATTAGTTTAGTTTATTTATTTTAGGTATTTTATGTTAGTTTATTTTTTTTATTTTAGTTTACTTTTTAGGTTTATATTTATTTTCTAGATAATTTTATTTATTTTGTTTTAGGTTTAGTTTTTTTATTTTTAGGTTTAGGTTTAGATTTTATTCTATTTTAAGTTTAGGTTTTAGGTTTTATTTTATGTTTTTTTAGGTTTTATTTTTTTTTTAGTCTTATAGGTTTATTTTAGTTTATTTCATTTTATTTAGTTTAGATTTAGGTTTTTTTTGGTTTAGGTTTAGGTTTTATTTATTTTAGTTTAGTTTATTTATCCATAGGCTTAGGTTTATTTGATTTTGTTTATTTTAGGTTTAGGTTTATTTATTTAGTTTAGGGTTTGGATTTTATTTATGTATTTTTTAGTTTTATTTTAGGTTTATTTTTAAGTTTAGGTTTTATTTAGTTTTATTTATTTTATTTTAGGTTTATTTTATTTTTTTTATTTACATTTAGGTTTTATTTTATTTAGATTTTTATTTTAGGTTTATTTTATGTAGTTTAGTTTCAATTTTATTTTCTTATTTTAGTTTAGTTTATTTTTTTTTATTTTTTAGGTTTAGGTTTAGGTTTTAGCTTAGGTTTAGGTTTAAGTTTTAGTTTAGGTTTTTATTTTATTTTTTTATTTAATTTTTTTAGGTTTAGGTTCCTACTTTATGTTTAGCCTTTAGTTTAGTTTTGTTTTTATTTTTATTTTTAGGTTTCTTTTTTAATTTATAGGTTTAGATTTAGGTTTTATTTTATTTTTTTAGGTTTAGGTTTTAGTTTTTATTTTAGGTTTATTTTTAGGTTTTATTTTTTAGTATATGTTTTAAGTTTATTTTTAGTTTATTTTATTTTATTTAGTTTAAGGTTTAGGTTTAGTTTATTTTAGCTTGAGGTGAACATTTTGTTTAGTTTAGTTTAGGTTTATGTTTATTTTATTTTTTAATTTTATTTCTATTTTAAATTTAGGTTTTTTTTTAGTTTAGGGTTTATGTTTTATTTTTTATTAACTTTTAGGTTCTATTTTTAGGTTTATTTTTTAGGTTTCAGTTTTTATTTAGTTTTTATTTTATTTTATTTTAGATTTAGGGTTTAGAGTTTTGGGTTTACGATTTAGGATTTAGTTTTTAGGGTTTAGGGTTTAGGGTTTTTTTTTAATTAAGCAAATCAAGAGTTTAAGTTTATTTAGTTTATTTTATATTTTTTATTTAAGTTTATATTTTATTTTATTTAGTTTTGTTTATTTATTTTATGTTTATTTTTAGTTAGGTTTTTATTTTAGTTTATTTTAAGGTTTAGGTTTAGGTTTATGTTTATTTTAGTTTAATTTTATTTTTATTTAATTTTAGGTTTATTTATTTCTAATTTTAGGTTTAGATTTTATTTCTAATTTTTAGGTTTAGTTTAGGTATTTATCTTATTTTTTTTTTTAGTTTAGGTTTATTTTTATTTCATTTTAGGTTAAGGTTTTTTTTTATTTTAGGTTTAGGTTTTATTTTTTATTTTATTTTAGTTTTATTTTAGGTTTATTGTTTAGGTTTAGTTTTTTATTTAGTTTATAATTTATTTTTATTTTAGGTTAATTTTATGTAGATTATGGTTTAGGGTTTGGTTTAGTTTTAGTTTAGGGTTTTTATAGGTTTAGGTAGGTTTTATGGTTATTTTTTAGGGTTTGGGGTTATGGTTTTTCATTAAATTAAGTAATTCGGTAGGTTTAGGTTTATTTAGTATTTTTTTTATTTTAGTTTACTTTAGTTCATATTTTTATTTTAGTTTATTTTTTTATTTAGTTCAGTTTATTTATTTTAGTTTAAGTTTTTTATTTTAGTTTACTTTTCAGGTTTAGTTCTATGTTTATTTTTTCATTTATTTTTATTTTTTTTTATTTTTTATGTTTAAGTTTTACTTTTTATTTTTAGGTTTAGGTTTAGATTTTTATTCTATTTTTTTTAAATTTAGGTTTTATCTTTTATTTTAAGTTTATTTTAGGTTTTATTTTCTAGTTTGTGTATAGGTTTATTTTAGTTTCTATTTTATTTTAGTTTAGGGTTTAGGTTTGATTATTTTAGGTTTAGGTTTAAGTTTTATTTATTTTAGTTTAGTTTATTTTAGTATAGGCTTAAATTTATTTTGTTTTGTTTATTTTAGGTTTAATTTTTTTTAGTTTAGGGTTTAGGTTTTATTTTTTGGTTTTACTTTTAGGTTTATTTTTTAGGTTTAGGTTTTATTTAGTTTTTATTTTTTTATTTTAGGTTTATTTTATTTTTATTTTAGGTTTAGGCTTTATTTTATTTAGGTTTTTTACTTTTGATTTTATTTTATTTTTTAGTTTAGCTTATATTTTTATTTATTTTATTTTATTTTAGTTTTGATTTTTTATTTTATCTTATTTTTAGGTTTAGGTTTATGTTTAGGTTTAGGTTAGGTTTAGGTTTATGTTTTAGTTTAGTTTTTATTTTTATTTATTTTATTTTATTTTATTTATGCCAGTTTATTTATTTATTTTGTATTTATGTTTTATTTAGTAGTTTTAAGTTTTGGGTTAGTTAGGGTTTAGGTTTTAGGGTCAAGGTAAGGTTTAGGTTTAGTTTTATAGGATAGGTTTAGGTAGTTTAGGGTTTAAAGTTTAGTTTAGGGTTATTTTTTTATAGGGTTAGGTTTAGTGGTTAGTGTTAGTTGGGTTTTGGAGGTGGTATTTCAAAATTTTAAAATTTATGATAGGGTTTAGGGTTTATGGTTTTTAGGGTTTGGGTTAGTTAGGTTTTAGGTTTAGTTTTAGTTTAGGGTTTCTTAAAAAAAAAACTTTAAGATTATTTTAGTTTATTTATTTTATTTTTATTTAGGTTTATTTTATTTTTTTATGTTGTTTAGTTTATTTTATTTTAGTTTAGGTTTTATTTTAGTTTTTTTTTTTGTTTATGTTTAGTTTAGGTTTAGTTTAAGTTTATTTTTATTTTATTCCATTTTTTTAGGATTAGGTTTTATTTTTTTATTTTAGTTTAGTTTAGGCTTTTGTTTATTTTTAGGTTTAGGTTTTGGTTTTATTTTAGGTTTATTTTTGTTAGTTTAGATTCATTTTGTATCTATTTAGGTTTAGGTCTTTTTTTTTAGTTTGGTTTTATTTTTTCTTTATTTTTAGGTTTCTTAATTAGGTATAGGTTTTCATTTAGTTTTAATTTATTTTATTTTAGGTTTATTTTATTTTTTATTTTCATTTAGGCTTTTTTTATTTAGGTTTTTTTATTTTTTAGTTTAATTTAAATTTTTATTTATTATATTTTAGTTCAATTTTTATTTTTTTATTTTATTTTTTAGTTTTAGGTTATAGTTTTTTTATTTTATTTTATTTTTTATTTTAGTTTTATATTTATTTATTTATTTATTTTATTTATTTTTTAAGTTTTAGGTTTTAGGTTTTTTAGTTTATAGGGTTTAGGGTTTAGGTTTATTTATTTATTTATTTTAGTTTTAGTTTAGGTTTATGTTTATTTTATTTTGTTTATTTTAGGTTTATGTTTTTTTAGTTTAGTGTTTAAGTTTTGTTTAATTTTATTTTATTTTAGGATTATTTTAGGTTTAGGATTTATTTTATTTTAGTTTATTTTAGTTTATTTATTTTATTTTTATTTAGTTTTTTATTTTTTTTTAGTTCAATTTTAGGTTTATTTATTTTTTTTAGTTTAGTTTAGATTTATTTATATTTTATTTTAGTTTTTATTATTTTTTATTTTATTTTAATTTTTAGGTTTTGGTTTTAGTTTAGGCTTTTATTTTATTTTATTTTATTGTATTTTATTTTTTTTAGGTTTATGTTTTATTTATTTTATTTTATTTTTTAGGTTTTATTTTAGGTTTAGGTTTTAGTTTTAGGTTTTTTGGCATATTGGTTTATTTTAGGGTTTAGGGTTTGGGTTTAGGGTTTAGGTCTTTAGGTTTATTTTGGTTTTGGGTTTGAGATTAGGGTTTTAGTTTTTTTTATTTTTTATTTTATATTTTATTTTTTATATATTTATTTTCAAATTAAGTAATATTTTATTTATTTAGTTTATTTAGTTTATTTTTTATTTATTTTAGTTTATTTTATTTTTTATTTTTATTCAGGTTTATTTATTTATTTTATTTAGTTTATTTTATTTATTTTAAATTTTTTATTTTAATTTAGAGTTTTTTATTTTAGTTTTTAGGTTTAGGTTTAGGTTTATTTTTTTTGTTTACTTTTATTTTTATTTTATTTTTTTGATTTAGTTTATTTTTTTATTTATATGTTTAGGTTGATTTTTTTTGTTTTATTTTTTTAGTTTTTGGTTTTAGGTTTTAGGTTTTACTTTAGATTTATTTTTAGGTTTTGTTTTTTTTATTTAGGTTAAAGTTTATTTAGTTTATTTTATTTTATTTAGTTTAGGTTTAGCTTTAGGTTTAGTTTATTTTAGGTTAAGGTTTAGGTTCTATTTATTTTAGTTTAGGTTTAGTTTATGTTTATTTTAGGATTAGTTTTTTTTTTAGTTTAGGGTTTAGGTTTTATTTTTTTATTGATTTTTAGGTTGTATTTTTAAGTTTATTGTTTATGTTTAGGTTTTTATTTAATTTTTATTTAATTTTATTTTAGGTTTATTTTCTTTTTATTTTACGCTTAGGTTTTATTTTATTTAGGTTTATTTAGGTTTATTTTATTTAGGTTTTTTTAGGTTTATTTTATTTTTTTAGTTTACTTTATATTTTTTTATTTTATTTAATTTATATTTTAATGTTTTTTAATTTTTTGTTTTTTTTTTAGGTTTAGGTTTAGGTTTTAGTTTAGGTTTTTATTTATTTTTATTTATTTTTATTTATTTTATTTTCTTTATGTTTAGATTTTCTTACTTATTTTATTTTTAGGTTTTATTTAGTTTAATTTAGGTTTTTAGGGTTTTAAGGTTTAGGATTTAGGGTTCAGGGGTTTAGGGTTTAGGGTTTAGGATTTATGATTTACGTTTTATTTATTTTAGTCTAGTTTATTTTAGTTTAGGTTCATGTTTATTTTATTTTCTTTATTTAAGGTATAGGGTTTTTCTTTTTTTGGGGTTTAGGTTTTATTTTTTATTTAATTTTAGGTTCTATTTTTAGGTTTATTTTTTTGTTTTGTTTAGGGTTGTAGGTTTTGGGTTTCCTTTATTTTTATTTTATTTTTTTTTATTTTATTTTATTTCAATTAAGTGAACTAGTAGTTTAGGTTTATTTAGTTTATTTTTATTTATTTTAGTTTATTTTGTTTTTATTTTTTATTTAGGTTTATTTATTTATTTTATTTAGTTAAGTTTATTTATTTTCAATTTATTTATTTTAGTTTATTAATTAGGTTTAGGTTTAGGTTTAGTTTAGTTTATCTTTAGTTTTAGTTTCATTTTATTTTATTTTTTAGGTTTTAGTATTATTTTCATTTTAGGTTTAGGTTTATGTTTTATTTTTATTTTTTTTTTTTTTAGTTTGAGGTTTTAGATTTAAATTTTAGATTTATTTTTAAGTTTTATGTTTTAATTTAGGTTTAGGCTTAGGTTTTATTTATTTTAGTTTATTTTATTTTAGGTTCAGATTTTCTATTTTTTTTTGTTTAGGGTTTAGGTTTTACTTTTTATTTATTTTTAGGTATATTTTTTAGGTTAAAGTTTTTATTTAGTTTTTATTTTATTTTATTTTAGGATTATTTTATTTTATTTTTTATGTTTATTTTTATTTTATTTAGGTTTTTATTTTTTTGGACTAGTTTAGGTTTTATTTTATTTTAGTTTAATTTTATTTTCTTTTTAGGTTTAGGTTTAGGTTTCGATTTTAATTTTATTTTAATTTGGTTTAGGTTTGTTTTTTTATTTTATTTTTATGTTTTATTTAATTTAGGTTTTAGCTTTTAGTTTAGTTTTAAGGTTTAAGGTTTAGGTTTAGGGTTTGGGGGTTTAGGATTTAGGGTTTTAGTTTGGTTTTAGGGTTTTTAGTTTATTGTTATATTTAGGATTTAGGTTTTAGGGTTTAAGGTTTTAGGGTTTAGGGTTTAGGGTTTATGGTTTAAGGTTTAGGGTTTAGGGTTTTTAGGGTTTAGGGTTTAGGGTTTAGGGTTTAGGTTTAGGGTTTAAGTTTTAGTTTATGGTTTAGAGTTTTTGGTTTTTTTTTAATAGAGAACAAATTCAGATTCAACACTTCTTCTTTTTGATTTCATCAACCAAGTAACACAACAAATTTTTTAAGACATAAGTGACGACATAGATAAAAAATGAGCATGCATAGAGCAATTCAAAAACCCTCGATAACTAGGATTGTCTTTAGTGTAAATACATAGTTCCATAAGAAGTAAATCAGCTCGGTCGTGTTTCACTTTCTCCAATTCCCATCAGAACCACCCTGACCTCTTGAGTAGTGGGATCCACCATCATATCCTTGATGTTTCCCTCAGCCACCACCATGGATATAACCTCATCCCGCCCATAACCACCATGCACCACCACCTCCATATCCACTAACACCTGATCCCCACCACCACTGCGACAACCACGCCTCTACCATCTTACACCACTAGATCAAGACATTTGACTGATGTTTCTTTCAAGGTTCCTTATTCTTAAGTTAGGTTGGTTTTGGTTTATTAGGATTTAAGGTTTAGCTTTTATTTTTTATATATTTTTAGGTTTTATTTTTAGGTTTATTATTTAGGCTTAGTTTCTTATTTAGTTTTTATTTTATTTTATTTTAGGTTTATTTTATTTTTATTTTAAATTTAGTTTTTATTTTATTTAGAGGAATTAAGTTAATGTGCCACATTTTATGGGAGAGAGTAATAGCAGTATGTGATCTGAAGTTTCACAATTTTGGTTTCATGCTAGATCTACTATGGATGCTATACATTTGTTAAGAGGTTTGATGGAGAAGCATAGAGAAAGTAAGAAGGATCAGATGATTTAGAGAAAGCTTATGATAAAGTCTGAGATTTGGAGAGTTCTAGAACGAGGAGTTAATATAGGTTATATTCAAGTCATTAAGGATATGTATACTAGATCACTTGTGTCCAAACACAAGGAGGATTGACAAAATATTTTCCTATTTCTTGGATTACATCAAGGATCAACATTAAGCCCTTATCTTTTTTTACTTATGGATGTTCTACGAGGAATTTACAAGAAGATGTACCACGGTGTATGCTTTTGTTGATGACATTCTTCTTATTGATAAGAAGAGAGGAGTCCAATAGAAACTTGAATTATGGAGGTCAACTTTAGAGTCTAAAGGTTTTCTTTTAAGTAGATCTAAAATTGAATATATGGAGTGTAATTTTAGTTGTATAAGTTTTAGTGGTAGACTTTAGATCAAGTTTAATAAGAGTGAGTGATTCAAATATTTAGGCTCATTGTTCAAATGATGGTGAAATAGATGGAGATGTTATTAGTAGAATTCAAGTTGGATGGTTGAAGTGGAGGAATGTATCCGCCTATTATGTGATAAAAAGTTCCATTAAACTTAAGAAAAATTTTATAAGATGGTGGTAAGACCTGTGACTTATGGTGCAATGTTGGCCAATAAAAGAGAAGCATAAGACTAAGTTATGTTACAGAGAAGACGATGCTTGGATGAGTGGCTTTATTTTAGAGATAGAATGCAAAATGAGTATGTTGGGGTTGGAGTAGCTCAGTGGTAGAAGATTAGGGAGAGTCGCTTTAGATGGTTTGGCCACATGAAGCCTAGATGACCTTAAGAGTAGATGCATTAGATTTGCCTTATGTTAAGAAAGGTAGAGGTAGAACTAAATACTTGGTTAAGATGTATAAAAATGATCTTAGTATACTTGAATTAAATGAGAATTTGACACATAAGGACACAATGGAGATAAAGGATTCATAGTTAGTGGGATTAAGGCTTGTTGTTGTTGTTTTTATTGTATTTTTTTTATTTTAGTTTATTTTATTTTTTAATTTAGTTTAAGTTTTATTTATTTTATTTTATTTTATTTTATTTTTATTAGTTTATCTTATTTTATTTAGTTTAGGTTTAGTTTAGTTTATTTTATTTATTATTTATTTTTAGGTTTTATTTATTTTATTTGGTATTTATTTAGAGGTTTTGGAGGGTTTAGAGAGTGGTAGTTTAGGGTTTAGAGCATTTAGGGTTTAGGTTAGAGAGGTGGAGGGAGCCATTAGGAGGTTTAGAAAGGGTATGGTAGGGTCATTAGTGTTAGGTGAGGATTTAGGAGGTTTAGGGTAGGGTTTGGGATGGTATAGTGGTAGATAGATTTAGGTTTAGTTTAGGGAGGGTTTAGGAGGTTTAGGGTTTGGGGTTTAGGTTTAGGTTTGGTGGATTATAGGTTTAGCATTTTAGGTTTAGGGTAGGGTGTGGTTGTTTATTTAGGGTTTAGGATTTTTTTGGAAAGTTAGAATTTTATTACCATAAAAGGAAAGATATAATGTCCTTAAAAGGGAAAGCTCAAAATTCCCTCTTAGAGCTACAAGAAACCTAAAGAGCTAAACCCCATCTAAGTACATTAGAAGAAAAGAAACAAAAGAGGAAAAACAACATCTAAAAAGCACGAGAGCAAAATGACGCAGAGTAAAACAAAATAAAGCATGAAAACAGAAAAAGGTTGAGTCAACAGTAGTTCGCGATTGTTTTGAGAAAGCAAGATAAGCAAGCTCCATAGCAACAATAGTAGGGATGACTAAAAATTGACCAGGCCTATGACAAAAGTTCCAACCTATGAAAGAATTATGCAAAAAACACTACCAAGGAAAAATTCATAGCTAAAAAGATAAGGATAAACAGAGTGAAAGGAGAGAGCTGAGAAAGAAAAGGCTCAGGCTTAGTTAAGATCATCTCAATTGGCAACAATAGATATGAGCATCCAAACTTCATAAGAAGGGTTACAGTCATATGTAAAGCTACGAACCAAAGAGGGGAGGTGAGTAACATCAAAGCCATGATAGCCGATAACCACAATTAGCCATCCAAGGCAAGCAATCCATAGTGATTCAGTCTTGCACCAAACAAACAGAGAAAATAACTAGCCAGTAGCCATTTAATAGCCAGCCCACCAACTAAAACACATAATAGGCCAATCACATAAATCCAACAACCCAGAAGTTATGGTAGGATCATTGGCCAAGCTAATGGAACCAAGCAATAACACCACCAAAACCACCACCAACATACCTGAACAAGGCAACAACCAAGACCAGCACACACAAAAGGAAGCTAAAGGCAACCACCAACCACCAAAAACCAAAAATCTCAATTTAGAAAATAAAGGTTCGGCCAGCACAGCAAAAGGCTGCAACAAATTAGCTAAGAAGAAGAAAAAAAACCAACAAAGAGAAAGGCAACCAACCAAGATTCCAAGGACAAGTAAAAGTCCTCCCACCAAAGCAGGTAAGTAAAACATCCATAAGGTGGCCACCAAAGAATAGCCCTTCATTAGTAACCAACAAAGGAACAATCCCCATCAATGAGGGAAAAGCAAAAAACCCAGCAAAACACCACATAATAGAGAAACAACCAACCAATCCAACCAACCAACATAGCCTCCTAGCCAACCACCACAGCAACAAGAAACCCAAGTCAATGTAAAGACCAATAGTAGCCATCAAGCCAAAATCACCCAAGATAGCCAAGAAAATAACAACCACCAATAAGCCCACAACCAGGCAACCTAGAATAATAACCAAACCCAAAGCTACTGCAGCCAAGAGAGGAAGGCTAAAATAAGAGGAGGACAAAACCAAAACCAAAAGAAACAAAATAAAATCAAAAAACCAACCACCAAGCAAAATAACAAGAGAGAATGTAATAGCCAAAAAACCTAAATAATTCTAAAATAAAGCCAAAGATAAATGACCAAACCCCCAGAAATGTCACCAATAAAAGGAAAAAATAGCCAAGCCAACTATTAGCCAACCTAACTAGCCAATAAGCCACCAACCCATACCAACAAAAAAACCACCCATTCAACCACCATAGTAGATCCAAAATAGGTAAGTGAGCAACAAGCCTCAAAATGAGGTAAAACCTTACAAGAGGAAAACCAACAGACAAAGCCACCCAATAGGAGGTTATCAAAAATAGTTAAAGAAAAATGTGGTAAAACCAGCAGTACAAAGACCACTAGGCCAAAATACCAAATTAACCTGACTACAATGATAGTAACCACTAAGGAGTAAACACCAGGCCAACCCAAAAGTAAAATGTCAAAAGTAACAACCAACTTTGGCCAAAGGGTGAAAATAGGAAAAAAAAAAAAACCACAACCCAAAGAGGGTTTACCAAAGGGAAAACAAAAGCAAAGACTTATCAAAAACCAACACAAAAGAAAGCAAGCCAAGAAATTATAATATGAGATAAGGCAATCCAGTATTATCTAGATTAACCAAGCCTCTTAATAGTTTAGGCAATGTTTGGTTGTCAAATAAAGTGAACTTAGTTAAGTTGGCACCTAAATTAGCTAAGAAATCAGAACAAACATTACCTTCATGAAGGATGTGGGAAATTTTAAAACAAACTTAAGAAAGAAGATTTTTTGTATGATAAAGGAGATAAAATAATTCAGCATTCCCATTTCTATTGGAATTAAGCATGTCAAGAAGCAAGAGAGCATCAACTTTAATCCAGATGTTGAGAAAACCTTTATTCAAACAAGTTTCATTAGCTTTATTAATAGCCATAAGCTCAACAAAAATAATAGAACAAGCTTTGAGATGATAAGAAAAAGCACAAATGACAGTACCTTTAGAATCCAAAAGGTTACCACCACAGCCATATTTATTGGAAGCTATGGAACCATCAGTATTCACTTTAATCAAGTTATCTTTAGGTTTGATCCAATGGATAATCTTAGGACATTTATAAAGGTCCAAGTCAGGCAGAATGATACCCAATTTTTTAGCCACAAATCTATAGCCTCTAAAATGAATGTTACTAATAAGATTGGCATTAAATAGAGCATGAATTTTTTTCTTTAGTTCTAGCTAGGATCCTTTCACGGTTCATAGGAGTGCTACAATATTTAGCATCATTTCTATCCATCCAGATGAACCATAAAAGGGTAATAGCAATTGAAACTTTGATATAACCTTTCACAGTTATTTTGAAACAAACTTCAAGAAGTTGATATAAAGAAAGAGAATCATGAAAATAGTTAGTATTAAATAAATCCTCATGCTAAAGCCATAATTTAAAAGCAATAGCACCATTGACAAAAACATGATTTACATTTTCAATATGAAAGCAACAATAACATTTTGATGGTAAATGAAACCCTTTAGTCCAGAGCAAAGAGTCCATATGAATAATGTTATTCAAAATCCTCCAAGCTAAAATCGAATAGGAAATGGGAATGATATTGTTCGAAAGTTTAATAAAGACATTTTAGGGGTTCTGCTTAACTCTAATAAAATTCCAAACCTATTTAAGAATAAACTCAACATTATAAGAAAGCTTAAAAAGAATTTTATCAAGTTTGTTAGAAGAAATGGGGATATTTCTAAAATTGTTAAAAAGAGAAATAGGGATATAATTCTCAAGTTTAATTTCATTCCAATTATTATTAAGCCAAAAAGAGTTAACTTTGATAGCAATAGTAAAGTGGATAGATAAAAGGGTGTCAATGGAGCGTTCCAATTGTCTTGCCAAAAGAAAGAAGTACCCGAATGAATACCCCAAGATATTAAAGATTCTGTAACCCATTTAATGGAGCAAAGCCTTTTCCAAACCGAAGAGTCACCAACTTTATAAGCACAAATAAGAGGGTGTTTACCTTGGTAATATTTTTCCATCATAAAATTAGCCCAAAAGCTATAATTCTTTCTAAAATTTCACCAGAGCTTATGAGAGAAAGCGGTGATAGCTTCATGAATAGGTTCGTAACCTAGAGCACCTTCACCCAAAGGACAACAACATTTATGCCAAGATGTCCAATGCATTCTTTGGGTAGAGTTATTGGAGCCCCCAAAAAAATTTATTAAGCAAGCGACCAATTCTAATGAGAGTAGCATTAGTGGGGATAATAGTTTGAATCAAATAAAGAGTCATTGAATTGAGAGTGCTTTTAAGAATAGTGAGTTTTCCACCAAAGAAAAGTAAATGGAATTCCCAAATGGAAATTTAATTTAAAATTTTTTGAATTAACTCATCAAAGAGATGGAATCATTTTGGGGCCTTTAAAGAGAAGAGCACCCAAGTACTTTAGAGCTAAGTGTTGATGCTTAAAATTAGTTATATTTAGGATTTTATTGATTTTATTATTGGAGATATGAGAGGAAGTCATAAAATAACTATTGTTATCATTGATAGAAAGGCCACTTTCTATACCAAATCTTTTTAGAAAATACTTGAGATGCTTGATATGATGAATAGAAGAATTGAAAAAAATAATGAAATCATCTACATAGCTTAAATGGGAAATAGGAAGACAACCAAGAGTTTTGTAGTACATACTAAGATTATTAAATAATAAATCATTGATGCTCCTAGATAAGTACTCAACAATAATAATAAATAAATTAGGAGATAAAGGATCCCCTTGTCTTAAGCCCTGAGAAGAGGGAAAGAAACCCAAGGTTTCCCATTAAGCATTATCAAAACTATGCATTATTAATACAATTTTAATAAGAAAAATAAATTTATCGAAAACCCAAATAAATTCAGATTATGGAAAAGAAAGACCCAAGAAATGATATCAAAGGCTTTGGTAATATTTAATTTGAAAAGAATGTTGCCACCTCTAGTCTTGGCATCAAGATCTTGAATTTATTCTTGGGTCAGTAAAATATTATTAGAAATAGATCTACCTCCAATAAAACCAATTTGGTTGAGAGAGATAATTTTATTAAGTAAAGGACTAAGCCTATTGGTTAGAATTTTGGAAATCAACTTATTGAAGAAGGTGCAAAGATGAATAGGTCTAAAATCACTCCAATAATCTAGATTATCTTTCTTAGTTATGAGAATGATAGAAGTACTAGAAAAATATCTAGGAAAAGGATTACCATTAAAAAATCAACCACAGCCTCAATCAAATCATTTTTAATGATAAACCAACATTTTTTGAAAAAATTGAGTAGTGAAACCCTCTAGACCAGCAATAAAATCTATATTCATGCTATTAAGGACTTGCAACATTTTCATCTTCTTTAGGCACGATGGTAGACAAATCATTATCATCATTAGTAATAATAGAAGGAATCAAATGTGATTTAGAAAATGCATAAACTCTTATTAAGAATATTTCTAAAGTAATTAATAACCGATTCCTTAATATCATTATTCTTCATAATCAAACACCATTATCAACTTTAATTTTAGAATATTATTTAAAGCTCTCTTTTATTAACTAAAGCATGGTAATATCTAGTATTCTTATCACCATCCTCAATATACTTACAAGTAGCATTTTGCACAAGTAAGTCTCTTCCATATTTTGAAGTTAACAAGTTTGTCTTTCACCAAGTCCTAATCTTAGAAGGATCAAACAAAACAGAGACTTCAAGATCATAAACCAATTTTTACATATCTTTAATATTAGCAAAAAGGTTTTTTAAATAATGCCTATTCCACCAACCCAAATTTTGTTTAAGTCTTTTAAGTTTAAACCAAAGTTATTCATCCCCATAATCGAATTATGAGGATGTAAAGGGGCTTTCCAATAATTAGCCACAACATCAAAAAATTCAATATTCTGAATCCACATGTTCTGAAATCTAAAATGAGAGGATTTATGTAATCTATTAGAATTATCTTTAATAGAAACCAGAAGAGGAGCATGATCAGACAATGTTATGCTTAAATGATCAATAGAAGTAATAGGCCATTGAGTAATCCAATTAGTATTAAAAAGAATTTGGTCAAACCTTTGCCAAAGTCTAGAGTTTTGCCAAGTATAATTAGAATCCTTAATATCAATCAAATTACAATCAAGGATCATATTGGAAGAATCTTCCATGGAATGAATATTGGGAGAGCAGCCACCACTTGATTCAAAAGATAATAAAATTATGTTGAAATCACTACCCACAAACCAAGGTTTGTTGATCGATGTAGCAAAATTCCTCAAATTATCCCAAAGAAGATTTTTACCAGATCTATAACAAGATGCATAAACAAAAGAGCCCAAAACACAATAGTCATCATAATATATTTGAGCATTGAAAACTTGTTGAAAATCATTAATAATAGAAACCTCAATGAAATTATTCTGAAAATTACAAATCTTATTACTAACATTAGAGAAAATTTTATTGAAGCCGATCATTCTAGCAACATGGTTAATTTTATTAGCATGGATAAGAGGCTCCAGAAAAATAAGTAATTAAATATTATGAATGTAACAAAGATTTCTAATACGATTACAAATAGAGAGGGTGCTGATCCCTCTAACATTCCAAACAAGAAAATTTAACGTAATTAAACTAAAATGGGGTTAAACAAAGGTTAATTAAGAGAAGAGTGAGAGGCCATAGCAGATCTAGTGTTTTTGGACAATTTGGGAGAGTAATTTTTAACACATTTTTTTTCTTTTTAGCATGATAAATTTGAAAACCATTTTTTTTCTCTGAGAGTTGTCATCCGAGTAAGATTTAGTAACATTGGTAACAAATTTAAGAGAATTCTCCAAGTGTTTCAAGGGTAGTTCACCCTCTTCCAAATCCATATTAAGTTGACAAGTAGGATTAACATGAATATCAAGATTAAAGATTAGAGATGGTGATGATTTAGAACTATTTAAAGCACAAGAAGTTAAATTCAGATTAAAAATGTTTTTAGCATGCTCGACATCATTTAAATCTTCATTAAAAAGCTTCATTTTCATTGATCAAAGTTGACATATATGCAAGAATAGAATCAGAGGAAACAAAATTATCTTCCAATAACTTTAAAAATTTATTATTCTCTACATTAGAAATATTCAAATTCAAAGAAGGAAAAAGAGGTAAATCATCCTTCCTATTTTGAAAATTCATCGAATCTATATCAACAGTGGATTCAAAACTTGTTCAACAGGATTAACCCCGATATCCAAGAAATCAACCTCAATAATAGCCTTCATACCATTCTTATGATCTAAGGCTTATTTTTGAACATAAGTAGGGATCAGCTTATGGGTAGGAACAACATTCTCTTTAGGAGGATTTCATTTTATTTAAGTGGGGATGGAGAATAAAACATTCCAAATTGTAATGACCATGAATTTTACAGTGGGAAAAAAAATTGGAAGGTTATCTAATTCAACCTTTTGTAAATACCCATATTTTTCAAAGCCA
This sequence comes from Cymbidium sinense, assembly GCA_021442155.1. Taxonomy (NCBI): domain Eukaryota; kingdom Viridiplantae; phylum Streptophyta; class Magnoliopsida; order Asparagales; family Orchidaceae; genus Cymbidium; species Cymbidium sinense. Next base: position 185,244,559 of record CM038220.1, read on the forward strand.
ATCCAAACTTTCTTAGGGAATTTTTTTAGTTATGTCTAATTACATGAGGATTTGAGCCATTAAAGGGTTAGATTGCTCAGCAGTTGCTTGGTCGAGTTACAAAGGCCAACAAAATAAAGCCTTGACAGCAAAAAGCACATGATGGGTACCAAAATGAATGCACATATTAGGAAGAGATAACCACACAAGGATAATAGGAGATTCTTACTTTACATAAAAAAGGGGTGACCAGTTCAACAAATGCATTTGATAATTAAAGATGAAGTAAGAATAATGTGAAAAAACACATGAATAATCCTGATCATTAGAAAGTTGAATCAGGATATGCCGAGGGTCAATAAGACCAATTGAGAAAGCAGTCGTAAGCTTGATATTATGGAAAAAAGAGTGGATCTTATCCAAATTTGGATGACGCAAAGCAAATTTATAGACAAGGAAACATTCAAAGGGTCTTGCCAACTTTTTAACATACACATCAGAGCACATTACGGCCGATAAACCTCTAAAAGACTTCAAAATAAGATTAACCAAATCAACATAGGGAAAAGTTTTATCAGAGAGCGCTTCCTTAAAAGATTTAGTAGAAGAAGCAGCATTTGGGTCACCAAGCCCCAAAGTGTTCGATGCCCTAGCCAAAGCATCCATAATTTGAGTTGGAGCCCAAGGAGTAAAACTCACCGAAGCGTCATGCAAATGGCCAGATGTCGTTCAAGCTTTTGAATTTAGTTGAAACCAAGGCCAAAGCCACAGAAATCCGTAGTCGGGGATGCACCACCAAGATGGATTCAAAAATTTCCAGAATGAGAGCGCCGGGGAAGGGATGGGGAGTTTTAGTTTAGGGTTTAGGGTTGTGAGTAATTTTAAGGTTTAGGGTTTAGGGTTTAACATTTAGGGTTTAGGGTTTAGAGTTTTGGTGTTTAGGGTTTAGGGTTTAGGGTTTTAGGGTTTAGGGTTTAGGGTTATAGGTTTAGGGTTTAGAGTTTCAATTTTAGGGTTTAGGGTTAAGATTTTATTTATTTATTTATTTATTTTAAATTAAGTAAACCTAGTTTAGGTTTATTTAGTTTATTATTTTATTTATTTTTTATTTTTTTATTTAGATTTAGGTTTATTTTAGTTTTATTTAGTTTATTTTATTTATTTTAGGTTTATTTATTTTAATTTAGGTTTTATTTTAGTTTATTTAGGTTTAGGTTTATGTTTAGGTTTATTTTAGTTTAGTTTATTTTTATTTTATTTTATAGGTTTAGGTTTTATTTTATTTTAGGTTTAGGTTTAGGTTTTATTTTATTTTCTTAGGTTTAGGTTTTATGTTTTATTTTAGGTTTATTTTTACATTTTATTTAGTTTAGGTTTAGGTTTATTTTTAGTTTATTTTATTTTGTAGTAGTTTAGGTTTAGGTTTAGTTTATTTTTATTTAGGTTTATTTAATTTATTTTGTTTAGGTTTAGGTTTATTCTATTTTATTTTAGGTTTAGTTTTTTATTTTAAGGTTTAGATTTTATTTTTCATTTATTTTTATTTTATTTTTTTAGATTTATTTTAGGTTTAGTTTTTATTTAGTTTTATTTTATTATATTTAGTTTATATTATTTTATTATAGGTTTATTTTATTTTATTTTTTTTATTTATTTTAATTTAGTTTAGTTTTGTTTTATTTTATTTTCTTTAGGTTTAAGTTTAGGTTTAGGTTTTAGTTTATGTATTTATTTTATTTTATTTTTTTATTTCTTCTTCTAGTTTAATTTTATTTATTTATTTTATTTTTAGGTTTTAATTGGTTTAGGTTGGCTTTTTTAGGTTGGGTTTGGGTAGGGTTTAGTTTGAGTTTGGGTTGTGCTTGTGGTTTAGGGTGTGGTAGGGTTTAGGGTTTAGGGTTTAGGATTTTATGGTTTATGGTTTAGGGTTTAGGGTTTAGGGTTTTAATGATTTAGGGTTTAGGGTTTAAAGTTTAGGATTTAGGTTTAGGGTTCAGGTTTTATTTTAGGGTTTAGGTTTTTGGTTTTTTTTGTCGATAGAGAACAAATTCAGATTCAACATTTCTTCTTTTGATTTCATTAAAAGTAACACACCAAGTTTTTTAAGACACAAGAGATGACATAGATAAAAAATGAGCACACATAGAGCAAATAAAAAACCCTAGATAACTAGAATTGTCTCTACTAGAAAGACATAATTCTGTAAGTAGTGGATTGGATCAACAGTTCTTCACTTTCTCCAATTCCCATCAAAACTACCCTGACCTCTCGAGTAGTGGGATCCAACATCATATCCCCGATCTCTCCCTCTGCTACTACCACAGTTATAACCTCTGTCACTTTTCCCTCCTCCATAATCGCCACTGCTCCAACCACAACCACCATACCCACCAGCACCTCTAGGTCCCCCACCAACACTGCTATAACCAGGCTAATCCAAAAGTAAGAGATCAAAAACATAACCCAGCTTAGGCCAAAGAGAGAAAATAAGTTGATAACCGTAACCCAAAGAGAGTTTAACAAAGGGAAAACAAAAGTAAAGGCTTAGCAAAAACCAACACAAAATAAACCAAGCCAAGAAATTATAATCTGAATAAGGCAATCCAGTAATACCCAAATTAACCAAGCCTCTTAATAGTTTAGGCAACCTTTGGTTGTCAAATAAAGTGAACTCGCTTTTGCCTAAATTAGCCAAGAAATTAGCACAAGCATTACCTTCATGAAGGATGTGGGAAATTGTAAAACAAACTTGAGAAAGAAGATTTTTTGTATGATAAAGGAGATAAAATAATTCAGCATTCCCATTTCTATTGGAATTAAGCATGTCAAGAAGCAAGAGAGCATCAACTTCAAACTAAATGTTGAGAAAACCTCTATTCAAGTAAGTTTCGATTTTATTAACAATAAGCTTTAGGAAAAATAACAGAATAGTCTTTGAGATGATAGGCAAAAGCACAAATGATAGTACTTTAGAATCGAGGATATCACCACAACCATATTTATTGAAAGCTAAAACCATCGATTCACTTTAATCAAGTTGTCTTTAGGTTTGATCCAATGGATAATCCTAGCACCTTTATAATGGTCTAGGTCAGGCAGAATGATACAATGTTTTAGCCATAAATTTATAACCTCTAAAATGAAGTTACTAATAAGATAAAAGGGTGTCAATGGAGTCGTTGCTAGTCCAGTTGCCTTGCCAAAAAGAATGAACCAAGATATTAAGGATTCAACAACCCATTTAATAGAGCAAAGACATTTCCATACTAGAGAGTCACCAACTTTATAAGCACAGATAAGTTGGTGTTTACCATTGCAATATTTTTCCATCATAAAATTAGCCAAAAGTCTATCATTCTTTCTAATATTCCACTAGAGCTTATGATAGAAAGCGGTGATAGCTTCATGAATAGGTTTGCAATCCAAAGCACCTTCACCCAAAAGACCACAACATTTATGCCAAGATGTCCAATGCATTCTTTTGGTAGAGTTATTGGAGCCCCAAAAAAATTTATTAAGCAAGCGATCAAATTTGATGAGAGCGACATTAGTGGAGATAATAGTTTGAATTAAATAGAGAGGCATTGGATTGAGAGCACTTTTAAGAATAGTGAACTTGCCACTAAAGGAAAGTAAATGAAATTCCAAAACAAAAATTTAATTTAAAATTTTTTGAATAAACTCGGCAAAGGGAAGGGATCATTTCAAGCCTTTTAAGAGAGGAGCACCCAAGTACTTTAGAGGTAAGTGTTGATGCTTAAAATTAATGATATGCAAGATTTTATTGATTTTATTATTGGAGATATAAGAGGAAGTGATAAAATATTTTTTGTTATCATTGATAGAAAGGCCACTTTCTCTTCCAAATTTATTTAGAATTTACTTGAGATGCTTGATGTGTTGAATAGAAGCACTGCAAAAAATAATGAAACCATCTACAAAGCTTAAATGGGAAATAAGAAGACCACCAAGAGTTTTATAGTACATACTAGGATTATTAAAGAATAAATCATTGATGCTCCTAAATAAGTTCTCAACAACAATAATAAATAAAGAAAGAGATAAAGGATCCCCTTATCTTAAGCCATGGGAAGAGGGAAAGAAACCCAAAGCTTACCCATTAAGCATTATTGAAAACCAAGCATTATAAATACAATTTTTAATTAGAAAAATAAATTTATTAGAAAACCCAAATAAATTCAGAATATGGAAAAGAAAGTCCCAAGAGATGTTATTAAAGGCTTTGGTAATATCTAATTTGAAAAGAATATTGCCTCCTCTAGTTTTCGCATCAAGATCATGAATTAATTCTTGGGCCAGCAAAATATTATTAGAAATAGATCTACCTCTAATAAAACTAGTTTGGTTGAGAGAGATAATTTTATTAAGTAAAGGACTAAGCGGGATGGTTAAAATTCTAGAAATCAACTTATTGAAGAAGGTGCAAAGACAAATAGGTCTAAAATCACTCCAATAATCTGGATTATCTTTCTTAGGTATGAGAACGATAGAAGTACCAAAAGAATATCTAGGAAAAGGATTACCATTAAAAAAAATGAACCACAGCCTCAATCAAATCATTTTTAATGATAAACTAATATTTTTGAAAAAACTGAGTAGTAAAACCGTCTGGACCAGTAATAGAATCTATATTCAAGCTATTAAAGAATTGCAACATTTTCATCTTCATTAGGCATAATGGTAAGCAAATCATTATCATCATAAGTGACAATGGAAGGAATCAAATGTAATTTAGAAATATCTTCATAAAAGAAACTCTTACTAAGCATATTTCTAAAGTAATTTATAATCAACTCCTTAATATCATTTTTCTCCATAATCCAAACACCTTTGCCATCTTTAATCTTTTGAATTTTATTTAATGCTCTCTTTTTATTAATTAAAACATGGAAATACCTGGTATTCCTATCACCATCCGCAATATGCTTACTAGCTTTTTTGGCACAAGTAACTCTTCCATATTTTGGAAGTTAACAAGTTTGTCTTTCACCCCAAGTCCTTTATCTTAGGATCACATAACAAAGATTTCAAAATCACAAACCAATTTTCCATATCTTTAATATTAGCAAAAAGGTTTTTAAAATAATGCTTGTTCCACCAACCCAAATTTTGTTTAAGTCTTTTAAGTTTAAACTAAAGTTTTTCCATCCCCATAATCGAATTATTAGGATGTAAAGGAGCTTTCCAATTATTAACCATAACATCAAAAAAGTCAATATGCTGAATCCGCGTGTTCTGAAATATAAAAATAGAGGATCTATGTAATCTATTAGAATTATCTTTAATAGAAACCAGAAGAGGAGCATGATCAGATAAGGTTCTGCTTAAATGATCTACAAAAGTAATAGGCCATTGAGTAATCCAATGAGTATTAAGAAGAATACAGTCTAACCTTTGCCAAAGTCTAGAGTTTTGCTAAGTATAGTTAGGACCCTTAAAGACAATATCAATCAAATTACAATCAACTATCATATTGGAAAAATCTTCCATGGAATGAATATTGGGATAGCAATCACCACTTCATTCAGAAGAGAATAAAATAGTGTTGAAATCACCACCCATAAACCAAGGTTTGTTGACCGAAGTAGCAAAATTCCTCAAATTATCCCAAAGAAGATTTCTATCAGATCTATAACAAGATGCATAAACAAAGAGCCCAAAACACAATAGTCACCATAAGAGATTTTAGCATTGACAACTTGTTGTAAATCATCAATAGAAACCTCAACAAAATTATTCCAAAACACCAAATCTTATTATTAACATTAGAGAAAAATTTATTGAAGCTAGTAATTCTTGCAACATGGTTAATTATATTAGCATGAATAATAGGCTCCAAAATAATAAGTAAATAAATATTATGAATGCGACGAAGAATTCAAATACAATTATGAATAGAGAGGGTACTGATCCCTCTAACATTCCAAACATAAGTAAAATAAAAAGGGGTTAAGTAAAGGTTAATTAAGAGAGGAGTGAGAGGCCGCAGTAGATCTAGTGTTTTTGGACAATTTGGGAGAGTAATTTTTAACACTTTTTTTAGGATGATAAGTTTGAAAACCATTTTCTTTTCCCCTATAGTCATCATCCAAGTAAGATTTAGTAATAATGGTCCCAAATTTAGGAAAATTCTCTGAGTGTTTGGAGGGGAGTTCACCCTCTTCCAATTGCATATTAAGTTGAAAAGTAGGATTAATATGAATATCAAGATTAGAAATGAGAACTGGTGATGATTTAGATTCATTTAAAGTACAAGTAGTTAAATCCAGATCAAAAATATTTTTAGCATGTTTGATATCATTTAAATCCTCATTAAAATCATCATTTTCATTGATCAAAGTCAACATAGATGCAAGAATAGAATCAGAGGAAACATAATCCTCTTCCAATAAATTTGAAAATTTATTATTCTTTGTATTAGAAATATTCAAATTCAAAGAGGGAAAAAGAGCTAAATCATTCTTCTCATTCTGAAAATCAATTGAATCAATATCAACACTAGGAGCTGAAACTTGTTCAACATGATTAACCTTAATATCCAAGGAAGCAACCTCAGCAATAGCCTTCATAGCATTCTTAGATCCAAGTCATGAACATTAGTGAATCGCATGGGTAGGAACAACATTCTCTTTAGGAGGATTTCATTTTTTTTTTAAAGTGGGGATAGAGAATAAAACATTACGAATTATCATGACCAAGAATTTTACAGGGGTAATAAAAAATTGGAAGGTTCTCCAATTCAACCTTTGGGGAATACCCATATTTTTCAGAGCTAATTGAAACTTCCTTGGAGTATTTTTTTTTTTGTTATGTCTAATTCCATGAGGATCCGAGCCACAAATGGGTGAGATCGCTCAGCGATCGCTTGGTTGAGTTACAAAGGCTGACCAAATAAAGCACCAATAGCAAAATGCACATGATGGGTAACAAAATGAATGTGCATATTAGGATAACATGAGATAATAGGAGATTCTTCCTTAATGTAAAAAATGGGTGACCACTTTAATAAACACATTTGACAGTTAAAGATGAAATAAGAATGACGTGAAAAGTCACATGAATAATCCATATCGTTAGAAAGTTGAATCAGGATATGTCGAGGGTCAATAAGACCAATTGAGAAAGCACTCGTAAGCTTGAGATTATGAAAAAAGAGTAGATCTTATCCAAATTTGGATGACGCGAAGCAAATTTATCAACAAGAAAAAATTCAAATGGCTTTGCCAACTTTTCAACATCCACATGAGAGCACATTATGGCTGGCAAACCTCTAGAAGACATCTAAATGAGATTAATCGAATCAAAAAAGGAAGAATTCTTACCAAAGAGCAAAGAAAAGATTTAGAAGAAGGAGCATTGGGCTTACCCCAAAGTGTCATGCCCCAGCAAGCATCCATAATTTGAGGTGGAGCCTAAGGAATAGAACTCACCGTAGCCATGATCAATGATGAAGCATCACACAAACTACCAGATGTCATTCAAGCCTTTGAATTCAGGTGAAACCAATGCCAAATCCACATAAATCCCTAGTCAGGGATGCACCACAAAGAGGGATTCAAAATGTCGACAATGAGAGAGCCCGAGAAAGGGTTTTAGGGTTTAGGTTTAAGTTTGAGTTTAGTTTAGGTAGAGTTTGGTAAAGTAGGGTTAGGGTTTAGATTTATGGTTTGGGTTTTGGGTTGGGGTTAGTTAGTCAGTTTTTAGGGTTTAGGGCTTAGGTTAGAGTTTTAGGTTTAGGGTTTAGAAGTTTGGGGTCATGGTATGGTTTGTGGTTTAGAGTTTAGTTTGGGTAGTAGGGTTTTTAGATTTAGGGTAAGATCAGGGTAGTAGGGTTTAGAGTTTTGATTTTAGGTTAATTTTAGGGTTTAATATTAGGGTTAGGGTTTTAAAATTAAGCAAAATAGGTTTATTTAGACTTTTATCCATGTTAGTATTATCTTTTATTTAGATTTAGGTTTATTTTATTTAGTTTAGTTTATTTATTTTAGGTCTTTATTTTAGTTTAGGTTTTTTAATTTAGTTTATTTTTAGGTTTAGGTTTATTTTAATTTAGTTGTATTTTATTTTATTTTTATTTAGGTTTAGGTTTAGAATTTTATTTTATTTTTAGGTTTTTAGGTTTTATTTTATTTTAGGTTTATTTTTAGGTTTTATTTTTAGTTTAGGTTTTGGATTATTTCTAGTTAATTTTATTTTATTTAGTTTTAGTTTAGGTTTAGGTTTAGTTTATTTTAAGTTTAGGTTTAGGTTTTATTTATTTTATTTAGTTCATTTATAGGTTGGTTAATTTTATTTTTATTTTAGGTTTAATTTTTTTTTAGTTTAGGGTTTAGGTTTTATTTTGTTTTTATTTTATTTTATTTTAGGTTTATTTTATTTTTATTTTAGAATTAGTTTTATTTTATTTTAGGTTTTTATTTTCTTTTAGTTTAGTTTAGGTCTATTTATTTATTTTAGTTAAGTTTTATTTTATTTTATTTTCTTCTAGGTTTAGGTTTTAGTTTATGTTTCATTTTATTTTATTTTATTTTATTTTTAGGTTTATTTTATTTTTGGGTTTTATTTAGTTTATAGGTTTCTTTTTTTATTTGGGTTTAGGATTTATGGTTAGTTTAGAGTTTAGGGTTTAAGTTTTTTATTTGGTTTTAGGGTTTAGGGTTTATAATTTATTGTTTAGGCCATAAGTTATAGGGTTTAGGGTTTTTTTTGGGTTTAGGGTTTAGGGTTTAGAGTTTATTATTTAGGCCATAAGTTTTAGGGTTTATGGCTTAGGGATTATTTTAGGGTTTTTCAGGTTTAGGGTTTAAGGCTTTAGGTTTGTGTGTTTAGGGATTAGGGTTTAAGGTTAGGTTTTAGGTTTTTTAAGTTTAGGGTTTAGGGTTTTTGATTTTTTTTTTTTTTTATAGAGAACAAATTAGGATTCAACATTTCATCTTTTTGATTTCATCAACCAAGTAACACACCAAGTTTTTTAAGACACAAGCAACGACATAAATAAAAAATGAGCACACATAGAGCAAATAAAAAACCCTACATAAATAGAACTGTCTCTAATATAAAGTCACAATTCCATAAGTAGTAGATCGGATCACCCACTCTTCTTAGTTCCCATCATAACTTATAAGTAGCTGATCCACATAACTGATCTTCACCACCACCACTACAACCTTACTCCTCCGCCTCCACTACCACTTACCACCATCTCCATACCCACCAACACCTATCCCTCACCACCATCGCCTTTAACTCCACCATCGATAGAAGCCTAGGTGATGTTTGTGAAGGTTCTACCCATTCTTAGGGTTTAGGTTTATGTTTTGGTTTATTAGGTTTTAGGGTTTAGTGTTTTTTTTTAATTTATTTAGTTACTTTAAGTTTAGGTTTAAGGTTTAGGGTTTAGGGTTAGGGTTAGGGTTTAGGGTTTAGGGTTTAGGATTTTAGGATTTATGCTTTCAGGGTTTAGGGTTAGGGTTTAGGTTTTAGGGCTTTTTAGTGTTTAGGGTTTAGGGTTTAGTTTTTAGGGATTAGGGTTGTAGGTTTAGGGCATGCGATTTAGGATTTAGGGGGTTTATGGTTTTTTAAAAAAATTAGGTAAACTAGTAGGCTTAGGTTTATTTAGTTTATTTAGTTTATTTTTTATTTATTTTAGTTTATTTTATTTATTATTTTTATTTAGGTTTATTTTTGTTTTTATTTAGTTTAGTTTATTTATTTTAGGTTTATTTATTTTAGTTTAGGTTTTTTATTTAAGTTTATTTTCTATGTTTTGGTTTTGGTTTATTTTTTAGGTAGTCGACAGCCAGCGTAAAATTTGTCGAAATAATCATGACATGAATCCTTTAAATCATTGTGTTAATGCTAGTCCCACAGGCATTTGTAACGAATCTGATGAAAAAATGTGCTTCATTTGCATGGCCAGTGCGTGTTAAATAAGCAAGGGTTCCCACATTTTGGACGGATGCGGGCAAAGAAGTTAGTCCATGAAACTAGAATTAGGTTAGGATCTTGGAATATAGGTACTCTTACAGGTAAATTAATGGAATTAATAGATATTATGGTTCATAGAAAGATAAATATTTTATGTGTTCAAGAAACTAAATGGGTTGGTGAGAAGGCCAAGGAGATTGATAGTTTAGGTTTTAAACTTTGGTATTCAGGTAAAAGTAGAACTAGAAATGGTGTAGGTGTGATTATAGATAAAAGTTTGAAGGATAATGTTATAAGTATTAATAGATGTGGAGATAGAATTATAGCTTTAAAGATTATTGTTGATACTAAGATTATCAATGTTATAAGTGTCTATGTTCCTCAAGTAGGTTTAGAGGTAAGCGTAAAAGAAAAATTTTGGAATTAATTAGAGGGATTAATACAAAAGATACCTCTTGAAGAAAAAAGTTTTTATTGGAAGAGATTTAAATGGACATGTTGGTAGAGTGGTAGAAGATTTTAAAAGTATTCATGGTGGTTATGGATTTGGAGTTACTAATGAAGAAGGTAGGACTATATTAGATTTTGCTTTAGCTTATGATTTTGTAGTTGCTAATACTTTAAGAAAAGAGATGAACATATTATTACTTATAAAAATGGATCTAGTAAAACAGATTGATTATTTTGATAAGAAAAATAGATCGTTTAAATTGTAAAGATTGTAAGGTCATACCAAGTGAAATTTTAAGTACATCGACTATTAGTTTTAGATTTTAAGATGAAAGGTTGTAAGAGAAAAAATAAACTAAATTATTGTCCTAGGATTAGATGGGGACACTTAAAGAACACAAATAAAAATATTTTTAAGAGCAAGCTACAAGATATTAGAATTTGGGGTGTTCATAAAGATGCTAACGTTATGTGGGAAAAATATCAAGAGAAATTAAGCAAGTTGCTAAAGATGCTTGGAGAATCAAAAGGAAAAGCTTCTTTTAATAAGAATAGTTGGTGGTGGAGTCAGAGTGTGCAAGAAAAGATAAAAAATAAGAAGCATTGTTATAAAACTTGGTTTAGATGTAAAATTGAGAATTGGGAAAGATATAAAGTGGCTGTAGAGATTCTAAGAAAGCAATATATGTTGCAAAAAATTTAGCTTTTAGTGATTTATACAATAGATTAGATACCAAAGAAGGTGAAAGATGTATGTATAAGTTAGCAAAGAGATAGGAGAAGTAAAGACATAGTTCAAGTGAGGGGTATTAAGGATGAAAATAATAAAGTGCTTTTCTTAGAAAAGATATTGAAAATAGGTGGATGAGATATTTTGATAAACTTTTCAATGAAGGATCTAAAAGTCGATTGATTTTAGCAACCTTAATACCTAAACAATAATAGAATTTCATTTTATATCGTTAGTAAATCGAAGTTAGTGAAGCTTTAAAGAAAATGAAATGTGGAAAAAAAGTAGGACGGATGATATTCCAATAGATGTGTGGAAATGTTTAGGAGATCAAGGAATTTCTTGGCTTACAAATCTTTTAATGTTATTTTAAAGACTAAAAGATGCGGATGAGTGGAGAAAGAGTTTGGTTCCTATATTTAAGAATAAAGGTGATGCACAAGAGTGTGCAAATTATAGAGGAATTAAGTTAATGTGCCATACATTAAAATTATGGGAGAGTAATTGAGCATAGGTTACGATGTGATACAGTTTCGACAATCAGTTTGGTTTCATGCCGGGTAGATCTACTATGGATGCTATACATTTGTTAAGAGGGTTGATAGAAGCATAGAGAAAGTAAGAAGGATCTACATATGATATTTATTGATTTAGAAAGCTTATGATAAAGTCTCAAGAGATGTTCTTTGGAGAGTTCTAGAACAGAAAGAGTTAATATTGGTTATATTCAAGTTATTAAGGATATGTATACTAGAGCTGTTACTTGTGTCCAAACACAAGGAGGATTGACAAAATATTTTCCTATTTGGTTGGATTACATCAAGGATCAACATTAAGCCCTTATCTTTTTACTTTAGTTATGGATGTGCTTACGAGGCATTTACAAGAAGATGTACCTTGGTGTATGCTTTTCTTGATGACATTCTTCTTGTTGATAAGACTAGAGAGGAGTCCAACCTTGATTTATGGAGGTCAACTTTAGAGTCTAAAGGTTTTCGTTTAAGTAGATCTAAAAGCTGAATATATGGAGTGTAATTTTAGTTGTAGAAGTTTTAGTGATAGTGTTGTGACTTTAGGTGATCAAGTCATTAATAAGAGTGGCGATTGAGATATTTAGGCTCTATTGTCCAAAATGATGGTGAAATAGATGGAGATGTTATTAGTAGAATTCAAGTTGGATGGTTGAAGTGGAGGAATGCATCGGCCTATTATGTGATAGAAAAGTTCCACTTAAACTTAAGGGAAAATTTTATAAGATGGTGGTAAGACGCAATGACTTATGGTGCGAATGTTGGCCAATAAAGAGAAGCATAAGACTAAGTTAAGTTACAGATGAGATGAGGATGCTTAGGTGGATGAGTGGCTTTACTCTTAGAGATAGAATGCAAAATAGTATGTTGGAAAAGTTGGAGTAGCTCCGGTGGTAGATAAGATTAGGGAGAGTCTTAGATGGTTTGGCCACATAAAGCGTCGGTAGGTCAGATATTAGGAGAGTAGATGCATTAGATTTGCCTTATGTTAAGAAAGGTAGAGGTAGACCTAAAAGACTTGGTTAAGATGTATAAATAATGATCTTAGTATACTTGAATTAGATGAGAATTTGACACATAATAGGACACAATGGAGAAGGATTCATGTAAGACCCACTAGTGGGATTAAGGCTTGTTGTTGTTGTTGTTGTTGTTTTATTCTTATTTTATTTTTTAGATTTAGGTTTTATTTTTTATTTATAGGTTTAGGTTTAGGTTTTTATTTTATTTTTTTAGGTATAGGTTTATTTTTAGCTTTTAATTTTAATTTATTTTATTTTATATAGTTTAGGCTTAGGTTTAGGTTTAGTTTATTTTAGGATTAGGTTTAGGTTTTATTTATTTAAGTTTAGTTAATTTTATTTTACGTTTAGGTTTATTTTTTTGTTAGTTTATTTTTATTTTAGGTTTAAGTTTTTTTTTAGTTTAGGGTTTAGGTTTTCTTTTATATTTATTTTTAGTTTTTATTTTAAGGTTTACTTTTTTAGGTTCAGATTTTTATTTAGTTTTTTATTTTATTTTATTTTAGGTTTATTTTATTTTTATTTTACATTTAGTTTTTATTTTATTTAGGTTTTTTATTCTTAGATTTATTTTATTTTGTAGTTTAGTTTAGGTTTTTATTTATTTTATTTTTATTTATTTTTATTAGTTTATTTTATTTAATTTTTAGGTTTAAGTTTAGCTTTTAATTTAATTTTATTATTTAATTTTATTTAGGTTTAAGTTGTTTTATTTCTTATACTTTTTAGATTTTATTTAGTTTAGGTTTAGCTTTTTAGGTTTTTAGGGTTTAAGGTTTAGGGTTTAGGGTTTAGGTTTAGTTTTAGGTTTATTTATTTATAGTTTAGCATTAGGTTTATTTAGGTTTAGGGTTTAGTGTTTAGGCTTTAGGGTTTAAGGTTTTAAGGTTTAAGATTAGAGTTTAGTTTAGGTTTAGTTTAGGTTTTAGGTTTAGGGTTTAGGGTTTAGTTTAGTGTTATCTTAGGTTTATTAGGTTTTATAGTTTAGCTTAGGTTTAGAGTTTAGGTTAGTTATTTAGAGTTAGTTTAGTTTTAGGTTATAGTTTTAGGGTTTTAGGTTTTAGGTTTTAGGTTTAAGTTTGTAGGTTTAGGGTTTTTTAGTTTAGGGTTTAGGTTTAGGGTTTAGGTTTAGGTTTAGGGTTTAGGGTTTAGTTTAGTTTAGTTAGGTTTAGGTTTAGTTTAGGGTTTAGGTTTTTTCTTTTAAAAAAAATTAAGTAAACCGATAGGTTTAAGTTTATTTAGTTTATTTTTTATTTATCTTAGTTTATTTTATTTTTTATTTTTATTTAGGCTTTTTTATTTAGTTTATTTATTTTAGGTTTATTTATTTTAGTTTAGGTTTTTATTTTAGTTTATTTTTTAGGTTTATGTTTAGGTTTATGTTTATTTTTTAATTTAGTTTTATTTTTATTTTTGTTATCGTTAGGTTTTATTTTTTATTTTTTGGTTTAGGTTTAGGATTTTATTTTATTTTTTTAGGTTTAGGTTTTAGGTTTTTATTTTAGGTTTTATTTATTAGTTTAGGTTTATGTTTATTTTTAGTATATTTTATTTTATTTAGCTTATGGTTTAGGTTTAGTTTATTTTAGGTTTAGGTTTAGGTTTTATTTATTTTAGTTTTCTTTATTTTAGTTTAGGTTTAAGTTTATTTTATTTTGTTCATTTTATTTTTATTTTAGGTTTAGGTATTTGTTTTCTTAGTTTATGGTTTAGGTTTTAGTTTTTATTTGTTTTTAGGTTTTATTTTTATGTTTATTTTTTAGCTTAGGTTTTTATTTAGTTTTTATTCTATTTTATTTTATTTTAGGTTTATTTTATTTTTATTTTACATTTACTTTTTATTTTATTTAGGTTTTTTATTCTTAGGTTTATTTTATTTATTTTAGTTTAGTTTAGGTTTTTATTTATTTTATTTATTTTTAGGTTTAGGTTTAAGTTTTAGTTTAGGTTTAGGTTTAGGTTTAGGTTTTAGTTTGGTTTTATTTTATTTTATTTTTATTTTATTTAAGCTTCAATTTTATTTATTTATTTTATTTTTTGGTTTCGTTTAGTTTAGGTTTAGATTTTTAGGGTTGTAGGTTTTAAGGTGTAAAGTTTAGGGTTTAGGGTTTAGGGCTTAGGGTTTAGGGTTTTAGCATTTAGGGTTTAAGGTTGAGGTTCTCTAGTTTTAAGGTTTAGGGGTTTGGGGTTGCAAGTTTATGGTTCAAGGTTTAGGGTTACGATTTTTTTTAAAATTTTTTTAATTTTTTAATTTTTTTAAAAAATTAAGTAAACTAGTAGGTTTAAGTTTATTTAGATTTTTTTTATTTATTTTAGTTTTTTTATTTTTTATTTTTATTTAGCTTTATTTTTATTTTTATTTTTATTTAGTTTAGTTTAGTTATTTTAGGTTTATTTATTTTAGTTTAGGCTTTTATTTTAGTATATTTTTTATGTTTAGGTTTAGGTTTAGGTTTATTTTTTAGTTTAGGTTTTTTTTTTTAAGGTTTAGGTTTTATTTTTTATTTTTAGGTTTAGGTTTAGGTTTTAATTTAATTTTTTAAGGTTTAGGTTTTAAGGTTTTATTTTAGGTTTATTTTTAGATTTTACTTTTTTTACTTTAGGTTTTGGTTTATTTTTATTTTATTTTATTTTATTTAGGGTTTGGGTTTAAGTTTAGGTTTAGTTTATTTTAGGTTTAGGTTTAGGTTTTATTTACTTTAATTTAGGTTTAGGTTTATTTTACTTTTATTTTAGGTTTAGTTTTTTTAGTTTAGGGTTTAGTTTATTTTTTATATATATTTTGGGTTTATTTTTTAGGTTTAAGTTTTATTTATTTTATTTTACATTTATTTATTTTATTTTAGGTTTAGTTTTTTATTTTATTTATATTTTTTTATTTTTAGTTTAGGTTATTATTTATTTTATTTATTTTTTTTCTTTTTAGGTTTAGGTTTTTAATTTATTTAATTTATTTAATTTATTTTGGTTTAGGTTTATTTATTTATTTTATGTTTAGGTTTTATTTTATTTAGGTTTAGGTTTTTAACTTTTTAGGGTTTAGGGTTTGGGGTTAGTTGAGGGTTTATGGATTTCATTTTATTTTTTTATTTTTTTATTTTTTTTATGATTTAGGGTTTAGGGTTTAGGATTTAGGTTTTACAGTTTAGAGTTTAGGGTTTAAGATTTTAGGGTTTAGAATTTAGGGTTTAAGGTTTAGGGTTTACATTTAAGGTCTAGGGGTTAGGATTTAGTTTAGGGTTTAGGGTTTTTAGCTTTTTTTTTAATAGAGAACAAGTTCAGATTCAACATTTCTTCATTACATTTTCATCAATGAAGTAACACAACAAGTTTTCTTAGACACAAGCAATGCCATAGATCAAAAATGAGCACACATAGAGAAAATCAAAAATCCTAGATATTTAGAACCATCTCTACTATATAAACATAGTTCCATAAGTAGCAAATCGGATCGGCCGTTCTTCAATTTCTCCAGTTTCCATCAGAACCACCCTATCCTCTCAAGTAGCAGGATCACCATCATATCCCCGATCACTCCCCCACCCTGTAACCTCCAGCCCTCCACCCTCCCTCCGCCACCACTTTTACACCACCTCCATATCCACTAGCATCTCCATATCCCCCACCACCACTATGATAATCGTCGGCTCGGCCTTCGCCTCCACCGCCAGATCTAGATTGAGCCTGACTGATGGTGACATTCTTGCCGTCAAGGTTCTGCCCATTCTTAGGGTTTAGGTTCTTTTTTTTAAGGAAATTAGGGGAATTTTATTGCCACAAAGAAAAAGTACAAAGTCCTTAAAGGGGTAAATCTCTAAACTAATGCTCAAAAAGCTACAATAAGTCCTAAAGAGATAAAACCCCTAACTATTACAATAATATAAGCAAAAAAAAACAATAACAAAAGCAAAAGCAAAACAAAATTAGCAACAACAATAGATCCATGTGCGCAATAACAACATCCACTAGGTCCTTTTGGTACGAGCAAGATCCACTTGCAAGATTCTCCCAACCTATAAAAGAAATCTGCAATATACTAATGAAAGAATGAGTACAATTAAGCAAGCATAAATAGTATGAGCAAAGTAAAGAAATGTCTCAGCTCAGTTACAATCATATCAAGTTGGAATACTATATGTAAGCATCTAAACATCTAAAGAATGGTTACAATTACTTATAGCACTACCAGCCAAAAGAGAATAGAGGGGAAACATCAAGGCCATCATTGCCAGCATACCTCTAGTATCCCATCATCCTAAGTCCATCATCTTGCAAGGCTATAAACTCTTCCAAGCAGCATACATAATAGTCAACCACAAAGCCACCAAAATAAATAAGCCCAATAAGGCACAAAATCAACCAACCATCAAGGAAAGCAATAGTACAGTAGGAACACCACCACCAAAGGAAGAACAACAACATCAATGGAGAAGCATCATGACCTTAACACAAACAAGAAAAACCAAAACCAAAGAAAAAACAAGAGCTCATGTCCTCCACAAGAAGGAAGGGTGCTATCACCCAAACCAAAAAAAGGGAAAGTAGAGTAGAGAGGAGAACCATAGCGAGAGCATGCCATGTCACCAAAAGCGGGAAGAAAAGGACAAAATCCACCCATCCAACCAACCCAGACAAAATAGCCAACCAACCTACCAAACATAGCCTCCCATACCACCACGTGAAAAATCCAAATCAATGAAAGATATAGCATCCATCTTGCCAAAACCACCCAAGACAACCAAAAAGGGTAAAATAATAGCATCCACCAAAACCAAAGTAGAAATTGATCATTGAGGTGAATAGCTAACCAAAAACAAAATGGAGCAAAGACTAGTAAGATAGACTAAAAGCAATCCATCTAGAGTAGAATCAATATAGCAAGAACACCACCAAAGCCAATAACAAAAGGTAGGAGAAATATGAATGAGTGCAAGCATCATAACCACAGCCAACTTAGGCAGAAATACACCAAATCAAGTCACTAGATCCCAAAGCAAAATAATAGCCACTAAACAGCCATCAACTAGCCAACCCAAAATAATAACTAAAATAAAAGCATCTGTAGCCAAGAGAGGAAGATGATTATAGGAAGAGGCTGAAACCATAACCAAAAGAAACAAACCCAAACCAACAAGATCGACCACCAAAATCCAATCCACAAAAGAAGAAATAATAGTCAACAATAACCTCCACCTTGCCCAATCCAAAATTAGACCACCAACACCCCTCAGATCTACCACCAACGAATAAACCGACCACCAGTCCAACCACTGACAACACATGACCCAGGCCGATAACAAGACCACCAACCACCAAAAGCAAAATCCAACTTAGTTTAGGAAGTAACCAACCCAAAGATATGGAAAACCCCATATAGAAAATAGCAGGCAAAGCCACCACCTAAATAAAGGTCACCAAAAACAACCAAGCAATAATAATCACCTAGCAAAGCAAATAGCAGCCACCAGGCTAAAAAAATTAGAATAATCCAGGAAAAACAAATAGGAACCACTAGGTAGCAACCACGAGGCCAACCCAAAATCAAGAGCTCAAAAACAAAACCCAACATAGGCCCAAGAGTGAAAATAAGCAAATGACCACAACCCAAAGAGGGTTTAACAAAAGGGAACCAAAAGCAATGGCTCATAAAAAACTAACTAAAAAACTAAGCCAAGAAAATTTAAGATAATCTAGTGTTATGTTATCTAGATTAAACCCTTAAAAGTTTAGGCAAATTTTGATTGTCAAATAAAGTAAATCAGTTAAGTTGGCACCTAAAGTAGCAAGAAATCAGCACAAGCATTACCTTCATGAAGGATATGGGAAATTTTATAACAAAGTTAAGAAAGAAGATTTTTAGTATGATTGGGAAGATAAAATAAATCAGCATTTCATGTTCTTTTAGAGTTTAGCATGTCAAGAAGCAAGAGCATCAACTTCAATCTAGATGTTGAGGAAACCTTTATTCAAACAAATTTGAATAGCTTTATTGATATCCATAAGCTCAGCCTAGATAATAGAATAGGATTTGAGAGGATAGGAAAAAAGCACAAATGAGTACCTTTAGGATCTCTAAGAATCCTTGGTTAGAATTTTGGAAATCGACTTATTGAAAAGGTGCAAAGACTAATGGGTCTAAAATCACTCAATAGTCTGGATTATCTTTCTTAAGTATGAGAACATCAAAGTGCTAGAAAATATATAGGAAAAGTATTACCATTAAAAAAATTCAATACACCTCAATCAAATCATTTTTTTAATAGATTTAAAAAATTGGGTAGTGAAATCATCCGGACAATAGAATCTATGTTCATGCTATTAAGAACTTTAAAATTTCCTCTTTTCATAATAAGCAAATCATTATCATTATTGGTTATAATAGAAGGAATCAAGTGCGATTTAGAAATAGCTTCAGAAGGGCAATTCGTATTAAGCATATTTCTATGGTAATTAATGGCCGAGTCCTTAATATCATTATTCTCCATAATCCATTCTCCATTGTCATTTTTAATTTTTTGAATATTATTTAAATCTTTCTTTTTATTAACTAAATCATGGAAATATTTAGTATTTCTGTCACCATCTGCAATATGTTTGCTAGTAGCTTTTTTGGCCCTAATAAGACTTCCAAATTTTGAAAATTAACAAGTTTATGTTTCGCCTCAGTCAAGTCTTTAATCTTAGTAGGATTAGACACAACAAAGACTTCAAGATCATAAATCAATTTTTCCATTTCTTTGATATTAGAAAAAAGGGTTTTTAAATAATGCTTGTTCCACCAACCCATATTTTTTTTTAAGTCTTTTAAGCTCAAACCAAAATCTATTCATCCCCATAATCGAATTGTTAGGATGTAAGGGAGCTTTCCAATTGTTAGCCACAACATTAAAGAAATCAATATGCAGAATCCACATGTTCTGAAATCTAAAATGAGAGAAATCTTTTTAATCTATTTGAGTTATATTTAATAGAATCCCAAAGAGGAGCATGATCCGATAAGGTTCTGCTTAAATGATCGACAGAAGTACTAGGCCATTGAATAATCAAATTAGGATTAAAAAGAATATGGTCCAATCTTTGCGAAATACTAGAGTTTTACCAAGTAAATTTGAACCCTTAAAGCTAATATCAATCAAATTGCAATCAAGGATCATATTGAAAAATTCTTCCATGGAATGAATATTACGAGACAAACCACTGCTTCATTTAGAAGAGAATAAAATAGTGTTGAAATCCCCACCAACAAACCAAGGTTTATTGACAGAGGTAGTAAAATTCCTCAAATTTTCTTAAAGAAGATTTATGCCATATCTATTACAAGATGCATAGACAAAAGAGCCCAAAACACAATAGTTACTATAAGATATCTAGGCATTGAAAACCTGTTGAAAATCATCAAAAATAGAAACCTCCACAAAATTATTCCAAAAACACCAAGTTTTATTACTAACAATAGGGAAATTTTTTTTAAACTGATCATTCTAGCAACATGGTTAATTTTGTTTGCATGAATAAGAGGCTCCAAAATAATAAGTAAAGAAATATTATCAATACGACAAAGGTTTCTAATACGATTACAAATAGAGAGGGTACTGATCACTGATTTAGGGGAAGTCTCTTGTATAAAAGTGAGTTCTCCTTCTTCTAAGCCATTAGAAATTATTAAAGGCAAATGAGCATCAAGTATAGCAAGAGAGGGAACTGAAATAGATTTATTAAGAAGGCAAGTGTGAGCATCCAACCCTTCTTCTTCAATACCCAGATTATTAGACAAAACTAAATCTTTTTGGGAATTTAAATCATCCTAAACTAAAGTCAAGTTTTTCAAACTGAATATAATGATAAACCAAAGTCATATTCTCCATTGAATTCGAATGATGCATAGCATTGATATCCTCATTAATATTTTTATTTAAAGCTTCATTTTAGTCAATCAAAATTGGTAAGGTGCGGGGATCGACTCAAAGGAAAAAGAATCATCACCTAAAAATTTAGAGAAGTTATTATTTTCCACATTAGAAACCTTCAATTGCATTGAATAAATAACAGGTATAACAACCTTATTAGGAACATTCAATGAATCTTTTTTTCTGAATTATCTTTTTGATATTTAATAGTGCTTGGCCTAGGGTTAGGAATAATAGTTTCCTTAATAGGAATTTTCTTTTTTAGGTGAGGACGTAGAATGAAACATTCAGAATTATCATGCCCAAGGATTTTACAATGATAACAAAAGACAAGGAAATTCTCAAAATCAACTTTCTACATATAACTAAAATTTTCAGATCCCAACCAGATTTCATTGGTGCGTTTCTTGGTAATGTTCAATTTAATAAGGATTCTAGACATAGAAGGTTGAGATTTCATAGTTATTTCTTGATCAATTTACAATGTTAATAAAGCACCCACAAGTAAAAGGAATTGATGATTAATGAAATGAATTTGGAGAGAGAGAAATCCAAACCGAATGATTGGGGATTCTTCCCTAATATCAAATAGCGAGTCCATTACAACCTCATTTGGGAATTGAAAATAAGAAACGACGAGCAAAAACACATGAGTAATCCAAATTGTTATTCAATCAAAATATAGTAGGGATCAATTAAACTAATCATAAAAGCACCTAAAGTTTGGACTATGAAAAAAGAGCGAATGATTTCCAAATTGCCTACAAAGAGTAAACTTTTCAACCAAAGTGAATTCAAATGGCTTAGAAAACTTTTCCACAATCAGATCAGAGTACATAATCACAAACATGCCTCAAAAAGAAGTCAAAATAAGTTCCAGGGACTCACCTGAACAACTATCCTAACTAGTGAGGATGTCTTTGAATTATTTTGAAGCAGACGAAGCCAAGGTATTTGATGCCCTAGTAGGATCCATTGGATCCATCTATTCCCCCATGAAATCCTCGAGGCAGACACCAAGCCATGACATCACTTTAAGAAAAACATGAAAATAGCTAGCTACCATTGATTCCACAAGGAATTTAGTGAGAATCATGCCAAACATCCATCATCAGTGCTAAAATGAGAGGGAAAGGGGAATGACGAGGTTGAGGACTTCGGACGATGGGTGGGTTTTGGCTACAAAGCGACGTAATCAATGTGAGCTGATGACTCACACTTATTATGAATTTAGGTTTAGGTTTAGGTTTATTATGTTTTAGGGTATAGGTTTATTTTTTAATTTACTTTAGGTTTAGGTTTAGGGTTTGGGTTTAGGGTTTAGGGTTAGGGTTTAGGTTTATGATTTAGGTTCATGATTTATGGTTTAGGTTTAGGTTTTATGGTTTATACTTTTAGGGTTTTGGGTTTAGATGGGTTTAGGGGGTTTAGGTTTAGGGTTTATTATTTATAGTTTAAGTTTTAGGTTTAGGGTTGGGTTTAGGGTTTAGAGTTTATAGTTTATTTTGGATTTAGGGTTTAGGGTTTTTTAAAATTAAGTAAACTAGTAGGTTTAACTTATTTTTTACTAGGGTTTATGGTTTAGGGTTTAGGTTTAGGTTTAGGTTTTAGTTTAGGGTCATGCTTTATTTAGGGTTTAAGGTTTAGGAGTAGAGTTTAGGGTTTAGGATTTTATGGTTTAGATTTTGGGTTTAGGGTTTAGGGTTGTAGGTTTATTGTAGTTTAGGGTTTAGGTTTAAGTTTAGGGTTTAGGTTTATTTAGGTTTAGGTTTAGGGTTTAGGTTTTTGGTAGGTTTATGTTTAAATTTAGGGTTTTGGTTTTGGTTTTTAATAGAGAATAAATTCATATTCAACATTTCTTCTTTTGATTTCATCAACCAAGTAACACAAAATTTTGTAAGACACAAGATGACATTGATCATGAATGAGAATGTATAGAAAATCAAAATCCTAAACTAGAACCATCTCTACTATAAAGACACGTTCCATAAGTAGTAGATAGGATTGTTCTTAGTTCTCCAATTCATCGAACCACTAACCTCTCAAATAGCTGGATCCATCATATTCCCATCTCTCCTTCACCACCATGGTCAACCTCCATCACTCCTCCTGCCTCCATTTTACCACCACCTCCATATCCACCTCTAAATCCCCACCACCCTTTGTGATAATTCTCCTTTCCTCCACTACCAAATCTAGAATGAGCCTGGTTGACGGTGATGTTTCTACCGTCAAGGTTCTACCCATTCCTAGGGTTTAGGTTTAGTTTATGTTTATTTAGTTTTTTTGGTTTAGGTTTATTTTTTATTTATTTAGCTACTTTAGGTTTAGGTTTAGGGTTCGGGGTTTAGGTTTAAGGTTTAGGATTATGGTTTAGGGCTTAGGGTTTAAGGTTTAGAGTTTAGGATTTTAAGGTTTACGCTTTTAGAGTTTAAGGTTTAGGGTTAGGGTTTAGCATTTAGGATTTAGGGTTTATGTTTTAGGGCTTTTTTGGGTTTTAGTTTAGTTTTTTAGGTTTTATAGTTTATGGTTTAGGATTTAGGTTTAGGTTTTAAATTAGTAACCATAGGTTTAAGTTTATTTAGGTTACTTTTAGGTTTAGGGTTTTAGGTTATGGTTTAGGGTTTAGGTTTAGGATTAGGGAGGGTTTAGGTTTCTTGGGTTTTTAGTTTAGGCATGGTTTAGGGTTTCTTAGGGTTTAGGGTTTAGGGTTTAGGGTTTGTTATAAGTTTAGTGTTGTAGGTTTAGGGTTTATCATTTAGGGTTTAGGGTTTATTTAGTTTAGTGTAGGTTTAAGTTTAGGTTAGTTTTAGTTTAGGTTTAGTATTATTTTTTTTTTTTATTTTTAGGGTTTAGAGTTTAGGGTTTAGGTTTTAGGTTTAGGGTTCAAGTTTTAGTTTAAAGTTTAGGGTTTAGGATTTTTACTTTTTTTAATTAAGAACAAATTAAGATTCAACATTGCTTCTTTTTGATTACAACAACCAAGAAACACACCAAGTTTTTTTAAGACACAAGTCATGACATTAATAAAAAATGAGCATGCATAGAGCAAATAAAAAATCCTAGATAACTAGAATCATCTCTATTGTAAATTCATAGTTCCATAAGAAACAGATCGGATCGGTCATTCTTCAATTTCTCTAGTTTCCATCAAAACCACCCCAGCCTCTCGAGTAGCGGGATCCACCATCATATCCCGATCTCGCTACCACCACCATTAACCTCGTCCTTACCTTTATAACCATTTTTACCATGACATCCATATGTTCTAGCACCTAGATTCCCCACCATATTGCCTTTAGTCTCCACCACTAGATCTAGTGACCTTATGGTGAAGTTCTTATCAGGTTTTGCACATTCTTAGGGTTTAGATTTATGTTTTACTTTATTTAGTAACTTTAGGCTTACCTTTAGGGATTAGGGTTTAGTTTTTAGGGTTTAGTGTTAGGGTTTAGGGTTTAGGATTAGGGTTTAGGGTAGCATTTATGGTTTTGGGTTTAGGATCTATGGTTTTCTAGGGTTTAGGTTTTAGAGCTTAAGGTCTATGGTTGTGGGTTTAGTGTTGTAGGTTTAGGGTTTAGGGTTTAATGTTAGTTTTGGGGTTTAGGGTTTACAATTTAGGGTTTAGGGTTTAAAATTTAGGGTTTAACATATTTTTTAAAATTTAAGTAAACTAGGTTTAATTTATTTAGTTTACTAGTTTATTTTTTTTTTATTTTAGTTTAATTAATTTTTTATTTTTATTTTGATTTATTTTTTATATTTCTTTAGTTTAGTTTAATTTTTTTTGTTTAGTTTAGGTTTAGGTTTATTTTTAGTTAAGTTTTATTTTATTTTATTTTTTTAGGTTTTTTTAGGTTTAGTTTAGTTTAGATTTAGGGTTTAGGTTTAGGTTTATAGGGTTTAGGTTTAGGGTTAGGGTTTAGGTTTAGGGTTTAGTTTTAGGGTTTAGGGTTTATGGTTTATGATTTTTAGGGTTTAGGGTTGTAGGTTTAGGGTTTTGGGTTAGGGTTTTGTTTTTTTTTTTATGTTTTTTTTTTTATTTTAGGGTTTAGGGTTTATGGTTTAGGTTTAGGGTTTAGGTTTTAGTTTAGGTTTATTTTTAAATTAAGTAAACTGGAAGGTTTATGTTTTTTAGTTTATTTAGTTTATTTTTTATTTATTATAATTTATTTTATATTTTATTATTATTCAGGTTTATTTTTTATTTATATTTATTTTATTTTATTTATTTTAGGTTTATTTATTTTAGTTTATTTTTTAGGTTTAGGTTTAGGTTTATGTTTATTTTTTTGTTTGGTTTTATTTTATTTATCTAGGTTTAGGCTTTATTTTTTATTTTTTTTAGATTTAGGTTTATTTAATTTTTTTTTTTAGTTTAGGTTTAGTTTATTTTAGTTTATTTTATTTTATTTAGTTTAGGATTAGGTTTAGTTTATTTTAGGTTTAATTTTGGTTTTTTTTATTATTTTAGTTTAGTTTATTTTGTTTAAGTTTAGGTTTTAGTTTGGTTTAGGTTATTTTTAATTTTAGCATTATTTTAGGTTTAGGTTTTTATTTAGTTTTTAGTTTATTTTATTTTAGTTTTATTTTTTGTTTAGTTTAAGTTTTATTTAGGTTTTTTATTTTTAGGTTTATTTTATTTTTTTAGTTTAGTTTTGGATTTTATTTATTTTATTTTATTTTAGTTTTTATTTCTGATTTTAATTTATTTTTAGGTTTAGGTTTATGTTTTAGTTTTGGTTTTTATTTTATTTTAATTTTTATTTTGTTTTGGTTTATGTTTTTTTATTTATTTTATTTTTAGGTTTTATTTAGTTTAGGTTTAGGTTTTTAGGTTTTTAGGGTTTAGGGTTTAGGGATTAGAGTTTAAGGTTAGATTTTTTTCCATTTTTTATTTTTTATTTTAATTTTTATGGTTTAGGATTTAGGGTTTAGTGTTTATGGTTTAGGTTTTAGGTTTAGGGTTCAAGTTTTAGTTTAAGGTTTTTGGTTTTTTTTTTAACAAAGAACAAATTCAAATTCAACATTTCTTCTTTTCAATTTCATCAACCAAGTAACACTAAGTTTTCTAAGACACAAAGCATGGATAAAAATGAGTGTAATAGAAAATTAAAACCTAGATAACTAAATTATCTGTAAAGATAGTTCCATATCGATCGATTCTTTTCTTAATTCTCTAGTTCCCATGGAACCACCCACTTTAGTGGGACCATCATCTAGATCTCCCTCTACCACCATTTACTTGTCACTCCTCGCCTCCACCACCCTTACCACCACCTCCATATAGTCAAATCCCCCCCACCACCTGCAATAATAGCCTCTGCCTTCGTCTTTATCTAGATTGAGCTGGTTGACAATGATGTTCTACTATCAGGTTACGTTCTTAGGGCTTAAGTTTTGGTTTAGGTTTATTAGATTTTAGGGTTTAGGTATATTTTTTAATTTATTGAATTACTTTAGGTTTAGGTTTAGTGTTTGGAGTTTAGGGTTTAGGGTTTAAGGTTTAGGATTTAGGATTTAGGGTTTAGGGTTTTAGGGTTTATGCTTTCAGGGTTTAGGTTTATGGTTTAGCATTTAGGGTTTAGGGTTTTTTAGGGTGTAGGGTTTAGGGTTTAGGATTTAGGGTTATAGGTTTAGGGTTGTAAGTTTAGGGTTTAGGGTTAGTTTTAGGATTTATCGTTTAGGGATAGGTTTTTTTTATTTTTTATTTTTTTTTAAATTAAGTAAAGTGGTAGGTTTATGTTTATTTAGTTTATTTTTATTTATTTTAGTTTATTTTATTTTTTATTTTTATTTTTATTTAGGTTTATTTTGATCTTTATTTAGTTTAGTTTATTTATTTTAGGTTTATTTATTTTATTTTAGGTTTTTATTTTAGTTATTTTTTAGGTTTAAGTTTAGGTTTAGGTTTGTTTTTTGGCTTAGTTTTATTTTTAATTTATTTTTTAGGTTTAGGTTTCAGTTTTTATTTTATTTTTTTAGGTTTAGGTTTTAGGTTTTTATTTTAGGTTTATTTTTAAGTTTTACTTTTTAGTTTAGGTTTAGGTTTATTTTTAGTTTATTTTAATTTTTAGGGTTTAGGTTTATGTTTAGGTTTAGTTTATTTTAGGTGTAGGTTTAGGCTTTATTAATTTTAGTTTATGTTTAGGTTTACCCCCAACACAACTGTGATAACCACCGCCTCCACCTTTGCCTCCACCACCAGATATAGATTGAGCCTGGTTGACGGTGATGTTCCTATCATCAAGGTTCTACCCATTTTTAGGGTTTAGGTTTAGGTTTAATAAGTTTTAGGGTTTAGCTTTATTTTTTAATTTATTTAGTTAATTTAGGTTTAAGTTTAGGGTTTGGGGTTTAGGGTTTTAGGGTTTAAACTTTTACGGTGTAGGATTAGGGTTTAGTGTTTAGGGTTTCAGGTTTTTAGGGTGTAGGGTTAGGGTTGTAGGTTTAGGGTGTAAGCTTTAAGGTTTAGGGTTAGTTTTAGGGTTACAGTTTTTTTTGTTTTTTGATTTTTTAATTTTTTTTAAATTTTTTAAATTTTGTAAACTCATAAGTTTAGGTTTATTTAGTTAATTTTTTATTTATTTTAGTTTATTTTATTTTTATCTTTATTTAGTTTAGTTTATTTATTTTAGTTCAAGTTTTTATTTTAGTTTATTTTTTAGGTTTAGGTTTAGGTTTATTTTTTAGTTTAGTTTTATTTTTATTATATTTTTTAGGTTTAAGTTTTATTTTTTATTTTTAGGTTTAGTTTTTAAGTCTTTATTTTATTTTTTTAGGTTTTAGTTTAGTTTTTATTTTAGTTTTATTTTTTTAGGATTTATTTTTGTTTAGGTTTAGGTTTATTTTAGTTTATTTTATTTTATTTAGTTTAGGTTTAGGTTTTAATTTTATTTTATTTAGTTTAGGTTTTTTTTTTTTTTTTTTTATTTAGTTTTATTTAGGAGGTTTAGGTTTTAGGTTTTTTTAGGGTTTTATTTATGGTTTAGTGTTTAGGGTTGTAGGTTTTAGGGTTTAGGGTTTAAGTTTTTGGTTTTAGGGTTTAAGGCTATGGTTTTTTTTGTTTTTTTTTTTATTTTTAGGGTTAAGGTTTATGATTTAGGACTAGGTTTTTTTAGTTTTTTATTTTTTTTTATTTTTAAGGTTTAGGGTTTAGGGTTTATGTTTAAGTGTAAGGTTTAGGTTTTAGTTTAGGGTTTAGGATTTTTTGGTTTTTTTTAACAAAGAACAAATTCAAATTCAACATTTCTTCTTTTCAATTTCATCAACCGAGTAACACACCAAGTTTTCTAAGACACTGGCGATGACATAGATATAAAATGAGTACGCATAGAGCAAATCAAAAAACCCTAGATAACTAGAACTGTCTCTTATAAAGACACATTTCCATATGCATAGTCATTCTTCCATTTCTCCATTCTATTAGAACCACCCACCTCTAGTGATCCACCATCATGTCCCGATCTCTCCCTCCGCCACCACCATGGTTGTAATCTTTATCCTCCCTTTTGCATAACCATCACTAGTCCACCACCTCCATATCCACTCTGGATCTAGGCCAGCTGGTTATAGTGATGTTCCTAATCAAGATTATTCTTAGGGTTTAGATTTATTTTTTACTTTATTTAGTTAATTTAGATTTAGGTTTAGGGTTTGGGGTTTAGGGTTTAGGTTTTAGGGTTATATAGTTTAGGGTTTTATGGTTTATGATTTTAGGGTTTAGGTATAGGGTTTAGCATTTAGGGTTTAGGATTTGGGTAGGTTTAGGGTTTAGGTTTAGGGTTAGGTTAGTTTTAGGGTTTAGGTTAGGGTTAATTTACTTATTTTATTTATTTTAGTAAAGTTAGGTTTAGGTTTATTTAGTTTATTTTTTATAGTTATTTTATTTTATATTTTTATTTAAGTTTATTTTATTTTACTTAGTTTAATTTATTTAGGTTTATTTATTTTAGTTTAGGTTTTTTATTATTACTTATTTTTTATGAATAGGTTTAGCCTTAAGTTTACTTTTTAGTTTAGTTTTATTTTTATTTAATTTTTTAGGTTTACATTTTATTTTTATTTTTTAGGTTTAGGTTTAGGTTTTTATTTTACATTTTTAGGTTTAGGTTATAGGTTTTTATGATAGGTTTATTTTTATGTTTTATTTTTTAGTTTAGGTATTATTTTTAGTTTATTTTATTTTATTTAGTTTAGGTTTAGGTTTAGGTTTAGTTTATTTTCAGTTTAGGTTTTATTTATTTTAGTTTAGTTTATTTTAGTTTAGATTCAGGTTTATTTTATTTTTATTTTAGGTTTAAGTATTTTTTATAAAGTTTAGAGCTTTGATTTTATTTTTTTTATTTTTGGCTTTATTTTTTGCTGATTTTTTTGGTTAAGGTTTTCCTTTTATTTTTATTTTATTTTATTTTAGGTTTATTTTGTTTAGTTTAGGTTTGGTTTTTATTTTATTTAAGTTTCTTATTTTTTTAGTTTAGTTTAGGTTTTTATTTATGTTTAGGTTTAGGTTTTAGTTTATTTTTTTATTTTATTTTATTTTTTTTATTTTACTTTAGTTTAGGTTTTCTTATTTTATTTTTATGTTTATTTAGTTTAGGTTTTAGGTTTTAGGTTTTGGTTTTTTTTGGTTTAGGTTTATGGTTTAGGGTTTAGGGTTTAGGGTTTTTTTTGGGTTTTAGGGTTTAGGGTTTAGGGTTTAGGGTTTAGGGTTTGGGGTTTAGGGTTTAAGGTTTTTTTTTTTTTAGGGAAACCCCATGTAGGGGTATTTTATTGCCACAAAAAGAGGTTTACAAGGTCCTTAAAGGGATAAACTCAGAACTGCTCAAGAATGATCTAAGGAGTAAATACCTATTAAGTACATCCAAAAGCAAAAGAAGACATTAAAGCAATCAAAAGATACAAGATGATTAACATAATAAGCTAAAGGAAGATTAAGGCCAATGCGAGGATGTGAGAATGCATGATAATATGGAGCAAACACGTAAGAGAACAAGAGAGAATCACACAAATTATAATGAGAGAGATTAGAAGTTAAGGTAATACAGACAAAAGATAAATGAAAACAATATAATATGAGAATGATAATAAGGAATTGTGATAGAGAAGGCTCAGGCTCAGTCACACCAAGTTGGGGCAAATGCAAATATGAGCATCCAAACTTCAGAAGAAGGGTTACATCAGAGCTACCAAACCAAAAAGTGAGATCATCACGATCATAGCCAACAAACTTGTAAGGAGATAACACCCAGTTGTTGATAGTCTTGTGACCTTTATTACCTGCAAACCTAAACAAAATCATATCTAATATAGAGAGGAAATTGCAAAGAGTTGAATGATAAGGTGTCCCATTCAAGAAAAGTATCATCAATATAGTCATCCTGACATGAGAATACATAAACATAAGAGAATGAGCCATCTTAGCTAGAACCTCATGAAAAGGCATATCCAAGAAAAGGAAGCAAACCAGCATATAATCCCTCCACAAGAAAATAGCAGAGGAGACAACTTGCTAAAATCCTACTAATTAAGTCAATGAGCCTATAATTAACACCATCCTAAACATATGATATATAAATGAATCTTTCAGGGCAGGAAACAACCCCCTTTTTAATATCCATATCGATGGTAATTGGAAAAAAGCAATTATAAAGGCGCATAGCCTAACAGAAATGCAACCAACCAAAAATAGCACCAAGTAAAGGGTTAGAGCTACTCCAATAGCGATTCATGACCAAAATTAGGATAATCGGATCAACAAACAACAAGAACAAAACATGAAAGGGACAAGCATCCATAATACCACTCTTTCAGAATAGGCATACTGGCGCACAAACCTAATCGAGATGGGAATAGAGAGAGCAATGCAAGATCATAAGATGAAGCGGAGACATACCGGGCATTCAAAAGCCAACCCCAACAGGAAAATAGCTAATGCAACAATGGAAGCCACCAGAAGAAAAATCAACAAATGGATTGAAATGAGTATCAACATTAGAATCGAAATAGATAAGGATAAAATACCAAGATAGCCAAGAAGACAAAGCGGAAAGGGGCGCAAGTTGGCCATAAAACTCTCAATCGAGTAGACATGGCAATAGTTAATAACCAAATAGATAGAGCATAAAAATAATTATGAAGGTAACAGTAAATCACCAAAACCATCACCATCAAAGAATGTAAACTTGTTGAACAGGACCACAAGTCCTACAACCAACAAAGATGGAGCCAACATAGGTGTCCGATAAAAACCAATAGTAAATCTCCAAGACAAGAAACAACCAAATAAAAAAAAGCTAGCTTGCCATAATGCCACCCATCCAGATAAACAATGCAATAGATACAAGTTTGATGAAAAAGATGAGAAAATAATGCAGATAAAGGTAGACCAATGAATTTAATGATATGCATAAAATAAACCAATAAGGGGTTCAAGCAAAGTCCACCAAGCAATCGCTTCAATAGAGACTTGTTGAACAAAATAAACCAAAACCCGGACGGCATGAAGAGTATTAATCCGTTCAACAAACAAGGCATTAACAAGCTTGCCAAGAGTCCACCCAAAAGCATATATAAAGATAGAGGGATAGATAATGAATAGCACCACAAGCCAATCCGATAGTGACATTGAGCAATGGTTTAGATCTTAGTCACCTTAATCCAATTCGCCAAGGATAATGACAATAATAACCAGAGGTTGGCCAATAACTTATGCATATAAGATAAACCATTGATTAAAGGAAGAATAT
Source organism: Cymbidium sinense (assembly GCA_021442155.1). NCBI lineage: Eukaryota > Viridiplantae > Streptophyta > Magnoliopsida > Asparagales > Orchidaceae > Cymbidium > Cymbidium sinense. The sequence goes on from CM038220.1 coordinate 185,275,873, forward strand.
GATCTTCAAGATTTACATGTTCCCATTATAGCATAAAGAGTGAAAACAAGCGGGAAGACCAAAGATCCCATGTTAACAAAGGTAGAAAGAAAAATAAAGAAAAGAGGGTAAACAATTAAAACCAAAAGAGAGGCCAACAAGAAAATCCATTCTGGAGTAGGAGAAGACAAGAAAAAATAATTAATCTTCAAAGATAAAAGAGCTTGACCAAAGCCCCAATCTGAAACATCAGAAAGGATCTCTGGGAAAACAATCTGAAGAAACTCCATCGACAAAAATAAATAGGTAGAAAGAAACAACAATGCCGGAGATTCCACCCAAGAAAAGTAAAAGAAGCATATAAAGATAACCAAGAAATATCAAAGTTACGCAATAATAAGTTACATAAGGGGTAAGGAGGTCAAGACTAAGAAAACCTACAAAATATAGCGGTGGAAGAAAAGAAGAAAGCCCCACAATAAGATCCCACCAAAGGGACCTAGAATCGAAAATGGATTCCAAAGAGAGCATGAATGGAATCCAAATTCGATAAAATAGCCAAGAAGATAAATATCATAAAAACCTCTTCATAAAAATGAAGTAAAGGGTAACTCCAAAAAAAAAAGAAACTTCACCCAATCTAGAGTTAAGAAGAATATCGAAGCCCAAGATCTAATAGGGAGACAAGCGACATGTCAAAAGCCATCCAACAATCATTATCGATAAAATCCAACAACCTAGTAAATCATAAATAAATATTGCAAGAGTGGACAATAATACAATGCATAGAAATAACATAGATAACTAAGATGCTCCAAGTAGTAATATCTTTTGAAAACAATTAAGAAATGGTAGTAGCTAAACCCATCAAAATAAATATCTCCATCCAACAATGATTAAGCCCCCTAGGATTAGGAATGCACACATTGGTATAAAAAACCCAAAGATTGGTGTTATAAAACCAATAGCGGTGACACATAGCTCAACATAATTCCTATGCGATTATCCATATGCACTCAACAACCTTTTATCATGTAAAATGCCAAAAGCGAGCCTCCAAATGAAGGAGGAGCTATTAAAACACCAAAGCATGACACAAAGATCCGGACACCATGTAATATCCATGTGAAGCATCCACAAAAGGCACAAAAGGAGAAAGCCAAAAATAAAGAAGCATACAGATATAAGATGAATGGGTAAACATCAAAATTTAGATTAAGTTCAGATAAGGAAACCCAAATTGTCCAAGTTAACCACCCGCAAGTGTTTGGGTAAGGTGTGTTGATCAAAGAAGATGATACCATTGGATAGCACCCATTGGCAAGGTAGTGGTCGACAAGCATTTCCTTCACGCCAAACATGAGTGATGGGAGGTAGTACAATTGTCTTTGCTCATCTTAGTGGAAGTCAAAAGATCAATCGTGAGACATCCACCTCAATCCAAATATTGAGCGACCATTTTGGAGGCAAATCTCAAGAGCTTTGAAGACGCCATAAGCTCGAAAAAAGGGACGTGGAAATAAGGGGATAAGCAAAAGCACATATATACCCTTAGAGTTCCTAAAAATACCACCACAAGAGCCATTATGAGAGACAAAGCCATCGGTGATTTTAATAATATGATCAAGAGGTTTTTCAATAGACAATCTTGTCATTTTAAAGAAGGTTGATCGCAAGTTAATGCCCGTTTATTGGCCACAAATTTACAAAATTATGCATGAATGAGATTGGCTTTAAACAAGTCACGAATTTTGTTTTTAGTTCTAGCAATAATCCTCACGTGCATAGGGATCCCACGGTGTTTTGCATCATTACGGTCCATCCATATGAACCGAGATAAAGTGATAGCAATGATAACTTTAATGTGACCTTTAATAGTATTATCAAAATAGATTTCAAGAAGTTGATATAAAGTAAGAGAGCCATTGAAATTGACAGTGTTAAAAGATCATCATACCAAATCCAAAGTTTAGAAGCAATGACCCCATTAACAAAAACATGATTAACATTCTCAATATGAAAATAGCATTGACATTTAGAGGGTAAATGGAACCCTTTACCCCACAAGGAATCAACGGGATAAAATTTTTTGAGCCAAGTAAGAACAAAATAAGAAATAGGGATATTATTCCAAAGTTTGGAGAATACATAGGAGGAATCATGAGTATCTTTAATGTGGAGCCACACATTTTTGAGGTTGAAATCACCATTATGAGAGAGCTTAAAGAGAATATCTTGATTTTTGATAGGAATAGTAACCATATTCAGAAAGTAAAAGGGATAAAATCAGCAAGCTTACTATTGTTCCACTTATTGTTATGCCAGAAAGAGTTTACTCTAATAGCGGAAGTGGAATGGGTGGAGAGTAAGTCATCAATGGAACCACAACCACTCAGTTATCTTGCCAAAACAAGAGGTGCGAGTTAATGCCCCAAAAAATTAGGATTCTACATCCCATTGTGAACAAAGTCTTTTCCACAGGAAAGTCACGGCTTAAAGGGACAAATGAGGGGTGCTTACCTGCAATATTTAGTCATGAAATTAGCCCAAAGACTATGATTACTCTAAAATTCCACCGAGTTTATAGGAAAAGGCATTGATAGCTTCTTTTATGGATTTACAACCAAGACCACCTTCATCAAAAGTGCCACAACTTTTAAACCAAGAGGTCCAGTGCATTTTTTTTAGAAGAGGTATTGAGAAAAATTTATTTAGGAGGCTCAATTCTGATGCTAGATATGGTCGACAATGGTTTGGATGAGATATAAAGGCATGGAATTAAGAGTGCTCTTAATCAAGGTTAGCCTACCACCAAAAGAGTAAATGAAATTCCCAAAATTGAAATTTTATTAGAAATTTTTTGAATAAGGTCATCAAAAGATGAGATCTTTTCGGCCTTTAAAAAAGAGGATAATTAATGGGGAGTTGACTTTTCTTAAAATTAGTAATTCTGGATATTTGATTTAATCTATTGGGAGGAATCTTAGCTGAGGGAATAAAACAGCATTTTTTTTCATTAAGGAAGAGACCACTAACTTTGCCAAAATCATTTAAGAGATTCTTAATAGTTTTAACATGTTGAAGGAGGCATTGAAGATTATAAAATCATCACAAAGCTAAGATGAAACAAAACCACCATGAGTTTTAAAAAACCATGTTAGGTTTTTTGATGAAAAGATCATTGAGGCTTCTCAAAAGGTATTCAACAGCAATGATAAAAAGAGAAGGAGAAAGAGGGTCACCTTGATGCAAACCATGGCTCGAAGAAAAGAAACCAAGGGACTCACCATTTAAGATGAGAAAAAATAGATGTTAGTGATACAACTTTTATAATGGATAAAATTATCGAGAAACCAAACAAATGTAAGATTTGAAAAGGAAATCCCACGAGAGGTTGTCAAAGGCTTTAGAGATGTCAGTTTGAAAAGCATATTACCTCCTGGAAAAACATCAATGTCATGAACCACTCTTGGCGAGAAGAATATTATCGATATGGCTCTATTTTTAATGAAACCGAGTTTGGTTAGGGAGATGATTTTATGCGGGCTAATCTATTATTAATTAATTTAGCAATGAGTTTTGGAAAAAGGTACAAAGACTAATAGGTCTAAAATCACCCGATTGGATTGATGGTTTTGGGAATAAGGACAATAGAAGTACTTGAAAATATCTAAAATAGAGGCATCAAAGAAATCAATAACGGCATTAACAAGATCAAATTTAATAAAAGGCCAATAATACTAAAAGAAATGAGTCGTAAAACCATCAAGACCAACAACAGAATCAGTGATCATGCTATTGAGAGTACTATTAATCTCTGCTTTTGAGGGATGGATAGTGAGCAAATGGTTATCCTCATTGGTAATCATAGAAGAGATAAGATGGGTGTTGGAGGGTGTATCTAACGAAGGATTAGAATTTAATAAATTTTGAAAATGATGATATGATTCCTTAATTTCATTATTATCAGTTATCCAGCCATCATTAGGGTTCTTAATTTTCTTAATCGAGTTTAGAGCTTTCTGTTTATTGCAAATAGCATGGAAGTACCTAGTGTTTCTGTCGCCATCAGTAATATGTTTGCTAGCGGCTTTATGACGCCAATAGGTTTCCTCCATATTTTGGTAATTAATCAAACTATCTTTGGTAATGCTCAACTCATCCTTTTGTTAAGAGCCTCTTCAAGTGAACAAACCACTTGTTCCATAGCTTTAAGATTGGTAAAAAGATTTTTAAAAATATGCTTGTTCCACCAATTGAGGTTTTGTTTAAGCCTCTTGAGCTTAAGCCAAAGCCGAATCATGCCTTTAATTATCGGGTGAACAGGGAGCCATCCAATTAGTGAAAACAACATTAGTGAAATCACCATGTTGGGTCCACATATTTTGGAAACTAAAGATGAGGGAGTAGAAGGGTTAAGTGGGGAGTTTTGATAGAGATCAAAAGAGGGCATGATCAGACAAAGTTCTGCTCAAATGTTCAATAGAAGTAAGAGGCCATTGATTAATCCAAAGAGAATTAAAGAGGTCTGTCAAGACGGCCAAAGTCTAGAGTTGTGCCATGTGTCGGACCACGAAAACTAATGTCAATCGATTGCAATCTAGGATCATATTAGAGAAGTCTTCCATGGAATGAAGGTTAGGAGAACATCCTCCCTCCTTTCCAAAGAAGCAATGATAGTGTGTTGAAATCACCAACCAAGGAAGGTTAGCGAGGAGTGAAGGTTCTTAAATGATTCCAAAGGATGTTCCTACGCTCTATTACAAGAAGCATAGATAAAGGAACCAAAAGTCAAAAGTCACCTAATGAGATTTTGACATTAACCAATTGATCAAGATCATCAATGATGGAAATGGTGATTTTATTCCAAAATACCAAATTTTATTATTAAGATTGAAAAAGAAATTTTGAAATCAAGCGATCTAACATGGGCAATTTTGGAAGAGTTAATGAAAGGCTCAATAATAACAAGAAGTTTGATGTTATGAGCATGAGAGGCTCTAACACGGTTTGTGAGTGTCCCACAACCCCGGATATTCCAAATAAGAAAATTTATCATAATAAAAATCAAAAGAAAAGATAAAAAAAGGAAATGGAAAAAGGAAGAGAGGAGGACATAATTATTTATGAGGTGTAAGGGAAGAACGTGTGGTTCTAGTGAAGTTATTATTAGTCATTTTGGCTTTATAAGATTTTTTTTTTAATAACAATTTGGAAAGGTCTATCAGAATCCAATTAGGGTTTAAGGTTTAGGGTTTAGGGTTTTAGGGTTTAGGGTTCAGTGTTTTAAGGTTTAGTGTTCATGTTTAGGGTTTAGGGTTTATGGTTTATGGTAGGATAGGGTTTGGTTTACGGTTATGTTTAGTTTAGGGTTTAAGGTTTATTATTTTAGGGTTTATTTTAGGGTTTTAGTTGGGTTATTTTTTATTTTTTTATTCTTTTTATTATTTTATTTATTTTAAGTTAAGTAAACTAGCAGGTTTATGTTTATTTAGTTTTTATTTATTTATTTTAGTTTATTTTATTTTTTTTATTTTTATATAGGTTTATTTTAATTTTTATTTAATTTAGTTCATTTATTTTAAGTTTTTTTATTTTAGTTTAGGTTTTATATTTTAGTTTATTTTTTCAGTTTAGGTTTAGGTTTAGGTTTATTTTTTAGTTTAATTTTATTTTTACTTTATTTTTAAGGTTTAGGTTTTAATTTATTTTTTATTTTTATGTTTAAGTTTAGGTTTTTATTTTATTTTTTTAGGTTTTAATTTTTAGTTTAGGTTTAGGTTTATTTTTAGTTTATTTTAAGTTATTTAGTTTAGGTTAAGGTTAAGGTTTAGTTTATTTTATGTTTACATTTAGGTTTTATTTATTTTAGTTTAGTTTATTTTTGTTTAGGTTTAGCTTTACTTTATTTTTAATTTAGGTTTAGGTTTTTTTTCATTTAGGTTTTATGTTTTTTTTATTTTCGTTATTTTTAGGTTTTATTTCTCTATTTATCCTTTTGGTTTAGGTTTTTAATTAGTTATTATTTTATTTTATTTTAAGCTTTTTTTTTATTTATTTTAGAACTTTAGTTTTATTTTATTTATGTTTTATTTATTTTAGTTTAGTTTAGGTTTTTTAGATATTTTAGTTTAGTTTTATTTTTTTATTATTTTCTAGGTTTAGTTTAGGTTTAGGTTTAGTTTTAGTTTATGGTTTATTTTATTTTATCTTATGGTTTTAGGGTTTTTATTTATTTTATTTTTTATTTTTCAGTTTGTCTTAATTTAGGTTTAGGGTTTTACATTTTTACATTTTAGGGTTTTGGGTTTAGCATTTTGGGTTTTGGGTTTGGGCTTTAGGGTTTAGGGTTTAGGGTTTAGGATTGTAGGTTTTAAGTTTTAGGGTTTAGGTTTAGGGTTTAGGGTTTTAGGGTTTAGGTTTTGGATTTAGGGTTAGGTTTATGTTTAGGTTTAGGGTTTAGGTTTAGGGTTAGTTTAGGATTTAGTGTTTAGGGTTATTTTTTTTAAAATTAAAGCAGGTTTAGGTTTATTTAGTTTATTTAATTTATTTTTAGGTTTATTTTATTTTTTTTAGTTTAGTTTACTTATTTTTGGTTTATTTTTTTTAGTTTAGGTTTTTTTTAGTTTATTTTTTTTAGGTTTAGGTTTAGGTTTATTTAATTTTAGTTTAGTTTATTTTTTTTATTTTTTAGGTTTAGTTTATTTTTTTTTAGGTTTAGGTTTAGGTTTTATTTTAAGTTTATTTTAGGTTTAATTTTTAGGTTTAGGTTTATTTTTATATATTTTTTTATTTATTTGGTTTAGGTTTAGTTTATTTTAGGTTTAGGTTAGTTTTTTATTTTATTTAGTTTAGGTTTAGGTTTATTTATTTATTTTAGGTTTAGCTTTTTTTAGTTTAGGGTTTAGGTTTTCATTTATTTTTGGTTTTGTTTTAGGTTTAAGTTTTATTTAATTTTTTAATTTTATTTTATTTATTTTATTTTATGTTTAGGTTTTTATTTAAGTTTATTTTAGTTATTTTTAGTTTAGGTTTTTTTATTTATTTTATTTAAGTTTTGTTTTATTTTTTATTTTGTTTTATTTTAGCTTGATGTTTAGGTTTAGGTTTAGGTTTTAGTTTAGATTTTTATTTAATTTTACTTATTTTATTTTATTTCAGTTTAGGTTTTTTATTTATTTTAATCTTAGGTTTTATTTAGTTTAGGCTTAGGTTTTTATGTTTTAGAGGTTTAGGGTTTAGGGTTAGGTTTAGGGTTTAGGGTTTAGGGTTAAGGGTTTTTTTTATTTTATTTTTTTAGGGTTTAGGGTTTAGGTTTTAAGGTTTAGGTTTAGTTTAGGGTTTGGGGTTGTAGGTTTAGGGTTGTAGGTTTAGGCTTAAGGGTTAGGAGTTTTTTTTTTTTGTATTTTTTTTAACTTAGTAAAATGATAGGTTTAGGTTTGTTTAGTTTATTTTCTATTTATTTTAGTTTAATTTATTTTTTCTTTTTATTTAAGTTTATTTTGATTTTCATTTTTATTTAGGCTTTTATTTATTTATTATTTTATTTTATTTTGGTTTTAATTAATTATTATTTTAAGTTTAGTATTTATTTTATTTAGGTTTTTTATTCTTTAGTTTAGTTTAAGTTATTATTTATTTTATGGTTTTTTTTAGGGTTTAGGGTTGCAGGTTTAGGGTTTACGGTTTAGGGTTAGTTTTAGGATTTAAGGTTTAGGGTTTAGGGTTTAGGATTTAGGATTTAGGCTTTAGGGTTTACGGTTTAGGGTTTTTTTTAAATTAAGAAAATCGATAAGTTTAGGTTTATTTAGTTTATTTTTTATTTTTTTAGTTTACTTTATTTTTGTATTTTTATTTAGGTTTATTTTTTATTTTTATTTTGTTTAGTTTATTGATTTTAGGTTTGTTTATTTTAGTTTAAATTTTTTTTTAGTTTATTTTATTAAGTTTAGGTTTAGGTTTATGTTTATTTTTTTAGCTTAGTTTTATTTTGTTTTTTGTTTTTTTTAGGTTTAGGTTTTAGTTTATATTTTTTTTTAGGTTTAGGTTTAAGTTTATTTAATTTTTTTTTAGTTTAGGTTTATTTTTATTTTTTTAGGTTTAATTATTTAGTTTATGTTTAGGTATATTTTTAGTTTATTTTATTTTATTTAGTTTAGGATTTAGGTTTAATTTATTTTAGGTTAGGTATAGGTTTATTTATTTTAGTTTTGGTTTATTTAGTTTAGGTTTAGGTTTATTTACTTTGTTTTTTATTAGTTTAGTTTATTTAGTTTATGGTTTAGGTTTTATTTTTTTATTTATTTTTAAGTTCTTTTTTTAGTTTAGGTTTAATTTAGTATTTATTATATTTTTATTTTACCTTCAGTTTTTATTTTCTTTAGGTTTTTAATTTTTAGGTTTATTTTATTTTTTGAGTTTAGTTTAGATTTTTATTTTTTATATTTTAGTTTAGTTTAATTTTTTTATTATTTTAGGTTTAGGTTTAGGTCTTAGTTTAGGTTTTTATTTTATTTTATTTTATTTTATTTTATTTATTTTATTTAGGTTTAGGTTTATTTATTTGTTTATTTATTTTTTATTTTATGATTTTTAGGTTTAGAGGTTTTGGGGTTTAGGGTTTAGATTTTGGGTTTAAGGTTTGATTTTAGGGTTTAGGTTTAGGTTTAGTTTAGTTTAGGGTTTTAGTTTAATTAGGTTTCTTAGGTTTAGTGTTTAGTTTAGTTTAGGTTTAGTAAGGGTTTATTTATTTATTTATTTTATTTAGGTTTAGGGTTTAGGTTTAATGTTTAGGTTTTTTAGTTTAGTGTTTAGGTTTAGGTTAAGTTTATATTTAGGTTTAGGTTTTAGTTAGTTTAGTTTAGGTTTATGTTTTAGTAGGGTTAGGTTTTTATTTATTTATTTATTTATTTTAGTTTAGGGTTTTTTAGGGTTTATTTTTTGTAAATTTTAGGTTTTTTTATTTAGTAAATTTTTAATTTATTTAGTTTAGGTTTATTTTTATTTAGTTTATTTTATTTTTTTATTTTTTATTTAGGTTTTTTATTTTATTTATTTAATTTATTTATTTTAGTTTAGGTTTTATTTTAGTTTATTTTAAGTTTTTGGTTTTTGGTTTATGTTTATTTTTTTTTACTTTAGTTTATTTTTTTTTTTGTTTTAGGTTTTTTATTTTTTTATTTTAGGTTTAGGTTTAGGTTTTTATTTTTATTTTTTAGGTTTAGGTTTTAGGTTTATATTTTAGGTTTATTTTTAGGTTTTATTTTTTTTGTTTAGCTTTAGGTTTATCTTTAGTTTATTTTAATTTATTTTCTTTAGGGTTTGGTATAATTTATTTTAGGTTTAGGATTAGGTTTTATTTATTTTAGTTTAAGTTTAGGTTTATTTTAAGTTTAGTTTTTTTTAGTTTTATTTTATTTTTTATTTTAGGTTTATTTTATTTTATTTTACATTTGTTTTATTTATTTTTTTATTTAATTTTTTTAGTTTAGTTTAGGTTTTATTTATTTTATTTTAGTTTAATTTATTTTATATTATTTTATTTTAGGTTTAGGTTTTAGGTTAGGGTTTTATTTTATTTTATTTAGGTTTAAGTTTTTTAATTTTTTTTATTTTAGGTTTTATTTAGTTTAGGATAGTTTTTATGTTTTAGTTTAGGGTTTAGGGTTTATTTAGGTTTATTTTTAGTTGTAGGCTTAGGATTTAGGTTTATGGTTTATTTAGGGTTTAGGTGTTTTAGTTTAGTTTAAGTTTTAGTTTAGGATTTTGGGTTAGGGTTTTATTTATTTTATTATATTATTTATTTTATTTAGTTTAGTTTTTTTATTTATTTTATTTTAGGTTTTATTTAGTTTAGTTTAGGTTTTAGGTTTTTTTAGGTTTATGGTTTAGGTTTATTTAGTTTTAGGTGTAGGGTTTATGTTTAGGGTTTAGGGTTTAGGTTTAGGGTTTTTTGGGTTTTAGGGTTTGATTTAGGGTTTTATTTAGGGTTTAGGGTTTAGGGTTTTAGGATTTAGGTTTGGGGTTTTAGGATTTAGTTTATGGTTTATTTATAGGTTTAGGGTTTTTTGGTTTAGGATTTAGTAGAGATTTTATTATTATTATTATTTCTTATTCTTAATTTTATTGAAGTTAGTGGGTTTAGGTTTATTTAGTTTATTTTATTTATTTTAGTTTATCTTATTTGTATTTTTCTTAGGTTTATTTTCTTTTTCTTTATTTAGGTTTTTTATTTAGTTTTATTTTATTATTTTGAGTTTATTTTATTTTTATTTTTTTTATTTTATTTTGGTTTTAACTTTTTTAGTTTAGTTTAGGTTTTTATTTATTTTATTTTAGTTCAGTTTTTTTTAATTTTATTTTATTTTCTTCTTAAGTTTAGGTTTAGGTTTAGGTTTTAGTTCATGTTTTTATTTTATTATTTTATTTTGATTTAGGTTTATTTATTTATTTTATTCTTAGGTTTTATTTAGTTTAGGTTTTTAACTTTTGGGTTAGTTTATAGGTTTTAATGGAAATTTTTGTTGCCACAAGAAAAAAATTACAAAAGGGGTTTAAAGCTATCAAGACCTACAATTCTAAAGAGATAAACCAATTAATATAATGAAGGGAGGAAAGCAAAAGAAAAACAAAAAATCAATGAAAAGTCCATTTGGGAGAACAAACTTATTGGTTAATAGGATCCACCAGACCTATAAAAGAAATACATACGGAAAGGATGAGAACAATTAAGGCATCAAAAGTAAAACAAATAGAAGGAGTGACCATAATCATTCAGAGCAATATATAGACCAAACTTGGGAGAAGGTTGCAATTACATATAGTGTTACAATAAGAAGAGTGGGAAACATCAAGGGTCAGATACCTCATTTAGTCATCTGAAATCCTTCAGGCTACAAAATCCTTCAAATAGTAAACATAAATCACCAAGCCAGGAACAACCAAACTAATAAGGTAGATAATCAACCAACCATCGATAGCAATGCGAGAGAACCACAAAAGCCACCACCAAAAAAATAATAAAATCCAGCAAAACATCGTAACCACAAAGTAAATAGAGCAAAAAAAAGAAAAACACAAGTGCTCATATCCTCCACCAACAAATCAAAAAAATGAGCCACTGAAAACACCCAACCTAACTCCAAAAGGGGTGGGCAGCAAGGCTGCAACTCAAACAAAAAAAGGGGGGTCAACTGTAGCTAAGAGAGAAAAAACAAAGTAGGAGGAAACTAGAAATACATGTCATAGAAAGAACACTAAAATGTTCCTAGAACAGTCACCAAAGAAGTAGGAAAAATAGGCCAAAATAGCCACCCCTCCAACCAACCTAGCCAATCAATACAACCAACCAAACTAGAAACATATCCTCTAGCCAACCACCATAGAGAAAACCAAGTTTGTGTAAAATAATAATATGAAACAAAAATCACCTAAGACAGCTAAAGAAAGAGTAGAAGCATAAAGCAACTACCAAACCCAACCATGGAAAAATAAAATCCAATCTAGGTAAGTAGAATAGCCAACCAAACACAAAAAGGTACAAAGCCTAGTAAGACATACTACAAGCAAACCAATAGGAACAATAACAATAAAGGCACCCAAGGCTAACTAACAGCCACAAAATTGCCTTCAATAGCAATCAGACAATACCCAAACCAAAGCTTTACCAAAAAGGAAGGATAGAAGAGGTTAAAACAATAACCATTAGAAACAAAACAAAATCAATAAAAATAACCACCAAGCCCCAGTCAAAAAACATAGAAAATAACATCGAACTAATAACCTCCACCATGCTAAAATCAATCCATAGATAAACCACCAACAAACCCCTAGATCAGTCACCAACAAAAAATGGAAAAATAGCCAAATAGTTATATACAACCAACAACTAGCCAAAACTAGACCAACAAAGCCACCACAGAATAGCCCAAAAGAGGCAAAACCTATACAGAAGAAAAATATTACAATATAATCAACCCAAAAGGAGGATATAAAATAGCAAGGAAAATTATGGAAAACACCAATAAAAGTAAAACCAAGCTAAAAACAAAACCTAGGTTGCACTTATAACCACCAGTAGCAAAAGGACCAACCAAAAGTAAGAGATCAAAAACATAACCTAAAAAGAGAAAATAAGTTGATAACCACAACCCAAAGAGGGTTGAACAAGGGAAAAAAAAAGCAAAGATCATCAAAATCAATAGAAAAAAAAGCCAAGAATTTATAATCTAAGATAAGGCAATCTAGTATTATCGATTAACCAAACCTCTTAATAATTTAGGCAAAGTTTGGTTTGCTAAATAAAGTGAACTTCAGTTATGTTGGCACTAAAGTTAGAAGTAATCACATAAGCATTACATTCATGGATGTGGGAAATTTTAAAACAAACTTGAGAAAGAAGATTTTAGAATGATTAAGAAGATAAAATAATTCAGCATTCATTCTATTGGAATTAAGCATGTCAAGAAGCAGAGCATCAACATCAATCGGATGTTGAGGAAACCTCTATTCAAATAAATTTTAATAGCTTTATTAATAGCCATAAGCTCGAAGAAAAATAATAGAATAGGCTTTGAGAGGATATGCAAAAGCACAAATGTGATACCTTTATAATCCCTAGTACCACCACCATATTTATTGGGCAATAGAACCCTCGTATTCATTTTAATCAAATTGTCTTTAGGTTTGATCCAATGGATAATCCTAGCACTTTTATAAGAGTCAAACTTAGGCAGAATGATACACAAGTTTCTAGCCACAAATTTTTAACCTTTAAAATGAATATTACTAATAAGAATGGTATTAAAAAGAGAATGAATTTTTTCTTTAATTCTAGCTAGGATACTTTTATGGTTCATAGGAATACCATGATATTTAGCATCATTTCTATCCATCTAGATGAACGGATAAGGTACTATCAATTAAAACTTTGGTATGACCTTTCATTATATTTTTTAAACAGACTTCAAGAAGTTGATATAAAGAAAGAGAACATGAAATAGTTGGTATTAAATAAATCATCATACCAAAACCATAATTTAGAAGCAATAGCACCATTACTGAAAACACAATTTACATTTTCAATATGAAAGCAACAATAGCAGTTTGAAGGTAAGTAAAACCCTTTAGTCTAAAGCAAAGAGTCCAAAGGAATAAAGTTATTCAAAATCCTAAAAATAAATTGAATAGAAATGGGAATGATATTATTCCAAAATTAATAAAACATTAGAGGGTTTATTTATCTCTAATAAAATTCCAAACCTCTTTAAGTACAAAGTCACCATTATTAGAAAGCTTAAAATAATTTGGTCAGTTTGTTAGAAGAAATGGGGATATTTCTAAAGTTGTCAAAAAGAGAAATAGGGATATAATTCTCAAGATTCCTTTCATTTCAAATGTCATTAAACCAAAAGGAATTAATTTTGATAGCAGTAGTAGAGTGGGTAGATAAAAGGATATCAATAGAGCCATTGCTAATCCAATTATCTTGCCAAAAGAAGGAAGAACCTGACTGAATACCCCAAGATATTAATGATTTGGCAACCCATTTAATGGAGCAAAGCTTTTCCAAATCGGAGAGTCACCAACTTTATAAGAACAATTAAGGGGGTGTTTACCTTGGCAATATTTTTCCATCATAAAATCAGCTCAAAGGCTATCATTCTTTCTAAAATTCCACTAGAACTTATGAGAGAAGGCAGTAATTTCTTCATGAATAAGCTTGCAACCAAGAGCACCTTCTCCCACAAGCCCACAACATTCATGCCAAGATGTCCAATGCATTCTTTTGGTAGAATTATTGGAGCCCCAAAAAAATTTGTTAAGCAAACGATCAATTTTGATAAGTGTAGCATTAATCGGGATAATAGTTTGAATGAAATAAAGAGGCATTGAGTTGAAGGTGCTTTTAGAAATAGTGAGCCTACAACCAAAGAAAAGTACATGGAATTCCCAAATATAAATTTTATTTGAACTTTTTTGAATTAGCTCATCAAAGAGATGGGAACGTTTTAAGCCTTTAAAGAGTGGAGTACCCAAGTACTTAAGAGGTAAGGGTTGATGTTCAAATTAGTGATATGCAGGATTTGATTGATTTTATTATTGGAGATACTAAATGAAGTGATAAAATAGCTTTTGTTATCATTGATAAGAAAACCACTTTCTCTATAAAATTTATTTAAAAAAGACTTGAGATGATTGATGTGATGAATAGAAGCATTGCAAAAAATAATGAAATTATCTATAAAATGTAAATGGGAAATAGGAAGACCACCAAGAGTTTTGTAGTACACGCTAGCATTGTTTAAGAATAAATCATTAATTCTTCTAGTAAGTACTCAATAGCAATAATAAATAAATCTGGAGATAAAGGATCCCCTTAATGTAAGCCATGGGAAGAGGAAAAGAAACCCAAGGCTTCCCCATTAAGTAAAATCAAAAACTAGGCATTATTAATAAAATTTTTAATAAGAAAAATATATTTCTCAAAAAACCTAAATAAAATTAGAATATGAAAAATTAAATCACAAGAGATGTTATTAAATTCTTTGGTGATATCCAATTTGAAAATAATGTTGCCACCTCTTGTCTTGGCATCAAGATCATGAATTAATTCTTGGGCAAATAAAATATTATCAAAAATGGATCTACCTCTAACAAAACCAGTTTAGTTGAGAGAGATAATTCTATTAAGTAATGGACTAAGTTTATGGGTAAAAATTTTGGAAACTCAACTTATTGAAGAAGGTGCAAAAACTAATAGTCTAAAATCATCTAATAAATATTATCTCTTCTTATAAAGAAATATAAAAAATATCTAAAGAATAAGAAATATTTTAATTTTAAATTTAGTTTAAATAGTTTATTTTTTTTATTTTTAATTTAGGTTAGTTGTTTAAATTTAAAATTTATTAGGCATAATTAATTAGGTTATTAAATTAATAGTTTAAATTTATATTAGTTTAATATTAAGTATTTAAAATTAGGTTATATTTTATTAATTTTAAAGGTAGTTATTAAACATGGTTATAGTTTAAATTTATTAGGTTAAGTTTAAATTTTTTTAGGATTTAGTTTAGTTTAGTTTATTTAGATTGGGTTAAGGAAGGTTAGATTAAAATTTATTAGTTCTTTAAAATTATAAGGTAAAATTTAAATTTAAGTTATTAGGACTAAGTTAGGTTTAAGTTTATTTTAAATTTAGGATTTTTTAATTATTAGTTATTTAAATAAATTAAATTATTTAAATTAAAGGATTATCTTTAGATTTAAAGGTTCTAGGTTAAAGTTTAGTTTTAGGTTTTAGATTTTAGATTTAGGATTAAAATTTCAAGATTTAAAGTTTTAGGTTTCAATTATTATTAAATTTAGATTAGTTTAGGGATTTAAAATTAGTTTATTTAAATTTAAAGGTTTGATTGTTAAGATAAATTTAGGTAGATTATTTAAAGGTTTAGATTAGAGTTTTAGGTTTAAAATTAGGATTAGGGTTTATTAGGTTTAAGATTTTATATTAGGTAGATTTGATTTAGATTTATTTATTAGGTTTATTATTTTAGATTTAGGTTTATAGTTTAGGTTAATTTAGGTTTTAGGTTTTTTATTAGGAGGTTATTTTATTATTAGTTTAACATTTAGGTTTAAAATAGTTTAGGTTTAGGGTTTATTAGGTTTAGGCTTTAAGTTTGGGTTTAGGTTTAGGGAGTTTAGGGTTTATTTTAGGATTAAAGTTTTTTTTAATTATATATTTTATTTATTTTATTTCTTTATAATTAAGTAAACTAGTAGGTTTTGGTTTAATTAGTTTATTTTTTATTTATTTTAGTTTTGTTTATTTTTTATTTTTATTTAGGTTTAATTTTATTTTTTTATTTCAATTTTTATTTAGTTTTTATTTTATTTTATTTAATTTTAGGTTTATTTTACTTTCCTTTTAGGTTTAGTTTTTATTTTATTTAGGTTTTTTATTTTTTTTGTTTAGTTTAGATTTTTATTTATATAATCTTAGTTTAGTTTCATTTTTTATTTTATTTTACTTTTTAGGTTTAGGTTTATGTTTAGGTTTATGTTTTAGTTTAGGTTTTTATTTTATTTTATTTAGGTTTAGGTTTATTTTAGTTTTAGATTTTATTTAGTTTAGGTTTAGATTTTTAGCTTTTAGGTTTAATGTTTAGGTTTGGTTTAGGGTTTTTTTTAGAATAAATTCATATTCAACATTTCTTCTTTGATTTCGACCAAGTAATATGTTTTTTTAAGACACAAGCATGACAGATAAAAAAAGCACACATAAACAAATCAAAATCATTAACCAGTATCGTGTTCTTTAAAGGAATTCCATATAGTAGATCGAATGGCCATTCTTTAGTTTCTTAGTTTATGACCAAGTCTCAGTAGCGGATCCACCATCATATCAGATCTCTCTCCACCACCACCATCGTTGTAACCTCCATCACTTGCCTCCATAGGACTACTTGACTACCACCTCAGATACCATACTATGATAGAGGTTTTTTTAGCCTACCAAGATATGACTAAACCCTAATTAATGATGTTCTTATGAAGTCAACCCATTCTTAGGGTTTAGGTTTAGGTTTAGGTTTATTAGGTTTTAAGGTTTAGGTTTTTTTTAATTTATTTAGTTACTTTAGGTTTAGGTTTAGGGTTTGGGGCTTAGGGCTTAGAGTTTAGGTTTAGAGTTTTAGGGTTTAGGGTTATGGTTTAGGGTTTAGGGTTTTTAGGGTTTAAGGTTTTGGGTTGTAGGTTTAGGGTTTAGGGTTTATGGTTTTAAAAAAACAAAAATTAAGTTTTAGGTTTAGTTTTTTAGTTTTTTAGTTTATTTATTTTTTTATTTTAATTTTAATTTTTTATTTAGATTTATTTTTTATTTTATTTAATTTAGTTTATTTATTTTAGTTTATTTTTTAGCTTTAGGTTTAGGTTTACGTTTAATTCTTAGTTGAGTTTTATTTTTATTTTATTATTTAGGTTTAGGTTTTTATTTTTATTTTTAGGTTTAGATTTAGGATTTGATTTGATTTTTTTTAGGTTTAGGTTCTAGGTTTTTATTTTAGGTTTTCTTTTTTAGTATAGGTTTAGGTTTATTTTTAGTTTATTTTATTTTATTTAGTTAATGTTTAGGTTTAGGTTTAGTTTATTTTAGGATTAGGCTTAGGTTTTATTTATTTTTAGGTTTAAGTTTATTATATTTTGTTTATTTTATTTATATTTTTTATTTAGGTTAACATTTTTAGTTTAGGGTTTATGTTTTTTTTTATTTATTTTTTAGGTTTATTTTAGGTTTAGGTTTTATTTAGTTTTTTATTTTACTTTATTTTAGGTTTATTTTATTTTTATTTAATTTAGTTTTATTTTATTTAGGTTTTTTTATTTTAGGTTTATTTTATTTTTTTAATTTTGTTAGGTTAATATTTATTTTATTTTAGTTTATTTTATTTTATTTTTTTGTTTAGGTTTTAGTTTAGGTTCTTATTATATTTTATTTTTTTATTTTATTTAGGTTTTGGTTTTTTATTTATTTTATTTTTAGGTTTTATTTTATTTAGGTTTAGGTCTTTTCATCTTTAGGATTTTAATTTAGGGTTTAGGGTTTATTAGGTTTAGGTTTATTTAGTGTTTATTTTGGGTTTAGTTTTAGGTTTAGATTAAGTTTAGGTTAGGTTTAGGGTTAGTTTAGGTTTAGAGTTTAGTTTAGTTTAGGTTTTATTTAGTTTAGTTTAGGTTTTAGTTAGTTTAGGTTTAGGGTTTAGTTTATTTAGTATTTATTTTAAGTTTAGGGTTTTAGGTTTAGGTTTAGTTTAGGTTAGGGTTTAGTTTAGTTTATAGTTTAGGTTTATTTTGAGTTTAGTTTAGGGTTTTATTTTAGGGCTTTTTTAGTTTTAGTTTAGGTGTAGGTTTATGTTTAGGGTTTAGGTTTATTTAGGTTTTAGGTTTAGTTTTAGTTTTATTTTTAGGTTATTTATTTATTTTTATTTTTTATTTATTTTTTATTTCATTTTTTATTTTTTTAGGTTTATTTATTTTTATAGTTTAGTTTATTTAATTTAGATTTATTTATTTTAGTTTAGCTTTTACATTTTAGTTTATTTTTTATGTTTAGGTTTATTTTTTAGTTCAATTTTATTTTAATTTTATTTTTTAGGTTTTGGTTTTACTTTTTATGTTTAGGTTTAGGTTTATGTTTTTATTTTATTTTTTTAGGTTTAGGTTTTAGGTTCTTATTTTTGGTTTATTTTTAGGTATTATTTTTTAGAATAGGATTAAGTTTATTTTTAGTTAATTATATTTTATTTTGTTTAGGTTTTGGTTTTGGTTTTGTTTATTTTAGGTTTAGGTTTAAGTTGTAATTATTTTAGTTTAGGTTTAGGTTTATTATATTTTATTTATTTTATTTTTATTTTAGGTGGTATTTAATTTAGGTTTTGGTTTAGGTTTGGTTTATTTTAGGTTTAGGTTTAGGTTGTACTTATTTTAGTTTAGGTATAGGTTTATTATATTTTATTTATTTTATTTTTATTTTAGGTTTAGTTTTTTTTTAGTTTAATATTTAGGTTTTAATATTTTTGTATTTATTTTTAGGTTTTATTTTTAATTTTATTTTTTATGTTTAAGTTTTTATTTAGCTTTATTCTAGGTTCATTTTTTCATATTTTATGTTTTATTTTTACTTTTTTTTATTCTTAGGTTTATTTTATTTTTGTTATTTATTATTTTATTTTATTTTATTTTTAGGTTTAGGTTTAGGTTTTTGTTTTGGTTTTTATTTTATTTTTTTATTTAGGTTTAGGTTTTTTATTTATTTTATTATTAGGTTTATTTTTTAGTTTATGTTTTTAGGTTTTTTATTTTTTATTTATTTTATTTATTTTTTTTTTTTTTTATTTTATTTTATTTTATTTTTTTTTTTTTTATTTTATTTTTAAAGTTTATTTTAAAAAGGTTTGAAGGTTTAGGGGATAAACTCAAAGTTTTTTTTACTAGGTAAATTATAGTACATCAAGAAAAAGTAGGGCAAAAGATACAAAGTGATTAACAAAAATAAGATATGTTATAGTGAGAATGCATGACACTATGGAGCAACAGAGAAAAAGAGAAAAGCACCAAGATTATAGGGGAAGAAGTTAGGATTAAAGTAGTAGAGAAAATGATAAGTGAGAGCGAAATTTGAAAATGGTAATAATAAAGAAGTGGGATAGAGGAGGCTTAGTCACACCAAGTTAAGCAAATATGAGCATCAAACTTGAAGGTTACATCAGAAATTTTTTAACCAAAATGGGTGATATCATAGTAACAAACTTGTATGACCATTTGATGAAGATCTTTTGAGCCAAAATACCGCAGAATAGGCAAAGGTATACAAGTGGAAAGAGTAGCAAGAGCAAAGTGGGTAGGATCCCATGCAAAATATATGTCATCATATTAGGCTCCATGGAATGATAATCCCAACTCAAATGAAAGAGCCATCAATGTGTCATAGCGGAAAAGATCTAAGGATAATAAATAGCAAATTTTGAAATCTGCAAACCATAGGCAAAGACAAAAGGAATTAACCCATTCCAATCAGTGGGACATTAATAAATATACATTCTTGGTAAGTTAGTAAGCGGCTTGGTTTATCAAAAGATAAGCAAAGAATGTAAGTAATACTCTTAACAACCTCCTTATTTTAGAAAATTGAGAGTTAATTATAGGGAAACGATACCCAAGCCCAAATTACCACAAGAAATGGAAGTACAACATCAGATAAGAAGCAGGTAAAGAAATCCATAAGAGATCGAGATAACAGGAAATAGTTTCTTTGATCAAACTATTAATCCAGTTAAGTAACAATCACATGTATTTAGGTGGCCATAAGTCCACCAATGAGATTAAATAATGCAAAGATTAAAATCAAGAGAGGCAAAAGTATAGTCATAATGATTCACAAATGTAGCATAAGCTAGAGGAAAAAAATAGATGTGAAGTAGGTTCAAATGCTAAGAAACCAAAAGCCAATAATCAAATTATAGGAAACAACCAACAACCACAAACAATCTTTGGATAAGAAAGATACCCCAAGATGACCACAGAAATGGGAGGACAATAGCGAGATAAGAAGAAGGTAAAGGGATATGATAGCAAAACCCAAAGCTCATAAGGAATGAGAAAATAGTGAGAACCATAAAGACATCCTTTGATAAAGGACCCAAAATAGGCCATCGTGTAAGCAATAATGAAATTATTACCAAATTTAAGCAAAATAACATCAAAATTAGTCAAAATAGGATAGACAAACAGTAGGGGAGGTGAACATAAGATTCAATGATCCATATGACCAACCACCAAGATAGAAAGAGTTGGACAACCAAATCAAAATGGAAGATGCTTTCCAAATAGAGAGGAAAAGGCAGGCAAGGAGTAGAAAATAGGACAAGTGAAATTTTAGGTTTAGAAAGGATAGGTTTACTAAACCCACAACCAGGGTTCAAATGGAAAGCCATGAAAAGATTTAGGAGAATAGGAAACACATTCTTAGGAAAATATTAAAGTTAGCACCTTTTTTAGGTTAGGGGTTAGGGTTAGGTTTAGGTTTATGGTTTTTTTTAGGTTTTAAAATTTAGGTAGTTGAGATTAGGTTTAGTATTTTAGGATTAGGTTTAGTTAGTTTATGTTTATAGTTTATTTAGGTTTAGGGTTTATTTATAGTTTAAGTTTAGGTTTAAGGTTTATTTTAGATTTTAATTTATTTTTAGATTTTAGGTTTAGTTTTAGGTTAGGGTTAGGGTTTAGGGTTTAGGTTTTATTTTAGGTTTTAGGTTTTAGATTTAGGTTTAGGATTTAGGATTTAGATTTAGGTATTTTGGATTAGGTTTAGGGTTTAGGTTTATATTTTAGTTTATTTAGGGTTTAGTTTAGGGTTTAGGTTTATTTTATTATTTAGAGTTTAGGTTTTGGTTTTTTTTAAATTAGTTTTAGTTTATTTAGTTTATTTAGTTTATTTATTTATTTAGTTTATTTTATTTTTTATTTTATTTAAGTTTATGTTTATTTTATTTAGTGTTTTATTTATTTTAGGATGAAAATAATAAAGTTTTTCTTAGAAAAGGATATTGAAAATAGGTGGATGAGTATTTTGATAAACCTTTTAATGAAGGATAAGTATTGATTTTAGCAATTTAATAGTAAACAAAAATAGGAATTTCATTTTATCGTTTATAGTAAATCATTTAGAGAAGCTTAAAGAAAATCAAATGTGGAAAAATAGCGGGAGATTTAGGAGTGTGGAAATGTTTAGATCAAGAATTTCTTGGCTTACAAATCTTTTAAATGTTATTTTAAAGACTAAAAATATGCCACATGAGTGGAGAAAGTTTTGTTGGTATTTAAGAATAAAGGTGATGAGAGTTTGCAAATTATAGAGGAATTAAGTTAATGTGTCATACATTAAAATTATGGAGGTAATTATAGATTATGATGTGATACAAAGTTTTTTTGGTTTGGTTTTCTTGAGGTAGATCTACTAGGATGCTATACATTTGTTAGAGGTTTGATGGAAGCATGGAGAAAGTAAGGAGGATCTACATATGATATTTATTGATTTAGAAAGCTTATGATAACGTTTAGATGTTCTTTGGAGAGTTCTAGAATATAAGTTAATATTTTATATTCAAGTCATTAAGGATTTACTATTAGTACTTGTGTCCAAACACAAGGAGGATTGACAAAATATTTTCCTATTTTATTGGATTACATCGATCACTTTAAGCCCTTATCTTTTACTTTAGTTATGGATGTTCTTACTAGGCATTTAGGGAAGATGTACCTTGGTATATGCTTTTATGACATTCTTCTTATTGATAAGACTAGAGAGAGTCAGAGAAACTTGAATTATGGAGGTCAACTTTAGAGTCTAAAGGTTTTCATTTAAGTAGATCTAAAATTGAATATATGGAATGTAATTTTAGTTGTAGAAGTTCTAATTGTAGTGTTGTGACATTAGGTGAAAAGTCATTAATAAAGATTAAGATATTTATCTATTGTTAATGATGGTGAAATAGATGGAGTTGTTATTAGTAGAATTCAAGTTGGATGGTTGAAGTGGAGGAATGCATGGTCTATTTTTTAAACGTTCCACTTAAACTTAAGAAAATTTTATAAGATGGTAGTAAGACACGCAATAACTTATTGAGAATGTTGGCCAATAAAAGGAAGCATAAGCTAAGTTAAGTACGAGATGAGGATGCTTAGGTGAATGAGTGTCTTTACTCTTAGAGATAAAATGCAAAATGAGTATGTTAAAAAAGTTGGAGTAGCTCTAATGGCATAAGATTAGAGAGTTTAGATGGTTTGGACAAATAAAATTTTGATGATTTTAAGAGTAGATGCATTAGATTTTCCTTATGTTAAGGAAGGTAGAGGTAGACCTAAGTAGACTTGGTTAAGATGTATAAAAAATAACCTTAGTATACTTGAATTAAATGAGAATTTGACACATAAAATGACATAATGGAGACGAAGGATTCATGTAGCCGACCCCCACTTAGTGGGATTAAGGCTTGTTGTTATTGTTGTTGTTGTTGTTGTTGTTGTTGTTGTTGTTGTTTATTTATTTTAGGTTTATTTATTTTAGTTTAGGTTTTTTAACTTAATTTATTTCTTAGGTTTAGTTTTATTTTTTAGTAGAGTTTCATTTTTATTTTATTTTATTTTTTAGGTTTAGGTTTTATTTTTTTTTTAATGTTTAAGCTTATGGTTTTTTTTAGGTTTAAGTTTTAGGTTTTTATTTTAGGTTTATTTTAGGTTTTATTTTAGTTTAGGTTTAGGTTTATTTTTTTTGTTTAATATATTTTATTTAGTTTAGGTTTAGGTTTAGGTTTAATTTATTTTAGGTTTAGGGATTAGGTTTTATTTTTTATTTATTTTTAGGTATTATTTTTAGGTTTATTTTCAGGTTTAGGTTTTTATTTAGTATTTATTTTATTTGATTTTATGTTTATTTTCTAATTTTTAGTTTAGTTTTGGTTTTTATTTATTTTATTTTAGTTTATTTTTATTTTTTTATTTTATTTTATTTTTAGGTTTAGGTTTAGGATTTAATTTAGGTTTTTATTTTATTTAGGTTTAGTTTTATTTATTTATTTTATTATTAATTTTTATTTAGTTTAGGTTTAAGGGTTTAGGGTTTAGTGTTTAGGGTTTATTGTTTAGGGTTTAGGGTTTAGTTTAGGTTTTAGTTGGTTTTAGGTTTAGGGTTTAGGTATTAGGTTTAGGTTTAATATTTTAGGGTTTAGTTTAGAGTTTAGGTTTAGTTTTAGTTTTAGTGTTTAGGGTTTAGGGTTTAGTTTTATTAGGTTATTTAGGGTTTATTTTATTTTTATTTAGTTTAGGTTTAGTTTTAGGTTTTATGTAGATTATTTTAAGTTTTAGGTTTAGGGTTTTAGGTTAGGTTTAGGTTTTAGGGTTTTAGTTTATTTTAAGTTTTATTATTTAGGTTTAAATTTAGTTTAGTTAGGTTTAGGTTTAGTTTAGGTTTAGTTAGGTTTAGGTTATTTAGTTTTAAATTTAGGTTAGTTTAGTTTTAGTTTAGGTTTAGGTTAGAGTTTTATTGATTTAGTTTTTAGGTTTAGTTTTTAGTTATTAGGTTTAATTAGGTTTAGGGATATTAGGTTAGTTTATTAGTTTATGATTTTAGTTTATTTATTTAGTTATTTATAATTATAGTTTAGGTTAGGTTTATTTTTAGGTTTATTTAGGGTTAGGTTTTAGTTTATTTAGAGTTTATTTTTTAGATTTATTTTAGTTTATAGGTTAGGATTAGTTTAGTTTAATTTAGTTTATTTTTAGGTTTTATTATTTAGATTTTTTAGTTTATTTTAGGATTAGTTTATTTAGGTTTAAGTTTTAGGTTTAGTTTAGGTTTATATTTTTATTATTTTTAGGTTTAGGTTTAGGGTTTATTGGGGTTTAGTTTATTTTTTGTTTAGGGTTTAGGGTTTAGGGTTTTAGAGTTTATGGTTTAGGGTTTAGGGTTGTAGGTTTAGGGTTTAGGGTTTAGGGTTAGTTTTAGGGTTTAAGGTTTAGGATTAGAGGTTTTTTAATTATTTATTTTAAAATTAAGTAAACTAGCAGGTTTTGGTTTAATTAGTTTATTTTTTATTATTTTAGTTTAAGTTATTTTTTATTTTTATTTAGGTTTAATTTTATTTTATTTTTTTTTGTTTTTATTTAGTTTTTATTTTATTTTATTTTAGGTTTTTTTATTTTTCTTTTAGGTTTAGTTTTTATTTTATTTAAGTTTTTTATTTTTTTTAGTTTAGTTTAGATTTTTATTTAGATAATTTTAGTTTAGTTTAAGTTTTATATTTTAATTTATTTTTTCAGTTTTGATTTATGTTTAGGTTTATTTTAGTTTAGGTTTCATTTTATTTTTTATTTTGGTTTAGGTTTATTTTATTTATTTTAGTTTTATGTTTTATTTAGTTTAGGTTTAGGTTTTTAGCTTTTTAGGGTTTAAAGTTTAGGTTTAGGGTTTAGGGATTTTTTTGTTTTTTGGGTTTAGTGTTTAGGATTTAGAGTTTAGGGTTTTGGCCTTAGGGTTTAGGGTTTAGGGTTTAGGGTTTAGATTTTAAGTTTAGGGTTCATATTTTAGTTTAGGGTTTAGGGTTGTTGGTCTTTTTAGAATAAACTCATATTAACATTTCTTCTTTTATTTTTCAAGTAATTTAGAGTTTTCTATAGGTTAGCTAAATGAGCAAACATTCAAAATTAACTAGAGGTGTAGTGTTAAGTATAGGTAGATCAAATGTTTTTTCTTATTAGAGAATATTTAGTAGATCCACCATCATATCCTATCTCTCTTATGGTTGTAACCTCATTTTATATTTTTTTTTTTTTTCAACTATGATAACCATTTGTTTAGTAGATTAGAGATTTTATTTTTTTGAAGGTTAATTCTTAGGGTTTAGGTTTAGGTTTTTTTTTTAATTTATTTAGTTACTTTAGGTTTAGGTTTTGGGTTTGGGGTTTAGGGCTTAAGGTTTAGGTTTAGGGTTTAGGGTTTAGGGTTTAGGGTTTAGGGTTTAGGGTTTTAGGGTTTACGCAGTTAGGATTTAGGGTTTAGGGTTTAGGGTTTAGGATTGTAGGTTTAGGGTTTAAGGCTTAGGATTTAGGGTTTATGGATTTTTATAAAAAAATATTAAGTAAACTGATAGGTTTAGGTTTTTTTAGTTTATTTAGTTTATTTATTTTAGTTTATTTTAATTTTAATTTTTATTTGGATTTATTTTTTATTTTTATTTAATTTAGTTTATTTATTTTAGTTTATTTTTTAGGTTTATGTTTAGGTTTAGGTTTAATTTTTAGTTGAGTTTATTTTATTTTATTATTTGTTTAGGTTTATTTTTTTTATTTTTTAGGTTTAGTTTTAGGTTTTATTTTATTTTTTTGGTTTAGGTTTTAGGTTTTTAGGTTTATTTTTTTAGTTTAGGTTTAGGTTTATTTAGTTTATTTTATTTTTTTTAGTTTTATGTTTAGGTTTAGGTTTAGTTTATTTAGGTTTAGTTTTTTTTTATTTAATTTAGATTAGGTTTAATTTTATTATATTTTTTATTTATTTTATTTTATATTTTATTTTAGGTTAACATTTTTTTTTAATTTAGGGTGTTTATGTTTTTTTTTTAATTTTTAGGTTTTATTTTAAGGTTTATTTTTTAAGTTTAGGTTTTCATTTTGTTTTTATTTTACTTTATTTTAGGTTTATTTTATTTTTATTTTACACCTAGTCTTATTTTATTTAGGTTTTTTATTTGTAGGTTTATTTTTTTAATTTAATCTAGGTTAATATTTATTTTATTTTAGTTTATTTTATTTTATTTTATGTTTAGGTTTTAGTTAAGGGTTTTATTTTATTTTATTATTTTATTTTATTTAGGTTTGGTTTTATTTTATTTTATTTTAGGTTATTTTATTTAGGTTTAGGTATTTTATTTTAGGGTTTGGTTTAGGGTTTAGGGTTTAGTGTTTAGTTTGTTTTTTTTGGGTTTTAGGGTTTAGTTAGGTTAGGTTAGTTTAGTTTAGTTTAGTTTAGGTTTAGGGGTTTAGGTTTAGTTTTAGGTTTAGTTTTAGTTTAGGGTTTATTTAGGTTTAGGTTTAGGGTTTAGGGTTTGGGTTTTAGGTTTAGGGTTTTAGGTTTAGGTTTAGTTTAGGGTTTAAGTTTAGGTTTAGAGTTTAGTTTAGTTTAGTTTAGGTTTAGGGTTTTAGGGTTTTAGGGTAGGTTTAGGTTTTTTTTAGGTTTAGGGTTTTATTTAGTTTAGTTTTAGGTTTTAGTTTAGGTTTAGGTTTATTTTAGTTTTTTTTAATTTTTTAGGTTTATTTTAGTTTATTTATTTTTTTATTTTTTATTTAGTGTATTTTATTTTTATAATTTACTATTTAATTTAGGTTTATTTATTTTAGTTTAGGTTTTATTTTAGTTTATTTTTTTTTATTTTTTAGTTAGTTTTATTTAATTTTATTTTTTAGGTTTTGGTTTTATTTTATGTTTAGGTTTAGGTTTATGTTTTATTTTATTTTTTTATAGTTTAGGTTTAGGTTCTTATTTTTAGTTTAGTTTTAGGTTTTATTTTTTAGATTAGGATTAAGTTTATTTTTAGTTTATTATATTTTATTTTATTTAGGTTTTGGTTTAGGTTTTGTTTATTTTAGGTTTAGGTTTAGGTTGCATTTATTTTAATTTAGGTTTAGGTTTATCATAATTTATTTATTTTATTTTTATTTTAGGTTGTATTTAGTTTAGGTTTTGGTTTAGGTTTGGTTTATTTTAGGTTTAGGTTTAGGTTGTATTTATTTTAGTTTAGGTATAGGTTTATTATATTTTATTTATTTTATTTTTATTTTCTGTTTAGTTTTTTTTTGTTTAATGTTTAGGTTTTATTTTTAGTTTTATTTTTTTAGTTTATGTATTTATTTAGTTTTATTTATTTTATATTTTTGTTTTATTTATTTTATTTTAGGTTTATTTTATTTTATTATTTATTTTTTATTTTATTATTTTATTTTTAGGTTTAGGTTTAGATTTTATTTAGGTTTTATTTTATTTATTTATTTAGGTTTAGGTTTTATTTATTTATTATTAGGTTTAATTTGTTTTTTTGGTTTATATTTTTTTTGGTTTTAGGGTTTAGGGATTAGGTTTAGGGTTTAGGGTTTAGGGTTTAGGGTTTAGTTTAGGGTTTAGGGTTTGGGTTTAGGTTTTAGTTTAGGGTTTTGTGTTTAGTTTAAGGTTTAGTTTTAAGGTTTATGATTTAGGTTTAGAGTTTAGGGTTTAGGGTTAGCTTAAGGTTTAGGTTAGGATTTAGGTTTAGTTTAGGATATTTATAGTGTAGGTTTAGGGTTTTTTTAGTTTAGGTTTAGGGTTTAGAGTTTATTATTTTAGATTTAGGGTTTTAGGGTTTAGGATTTTAGGGTTTAGGTTTGTTTAGATTTAGGTAGTTTAGGATTTAGTTTAGGTATTTTATTTAGTTTTTATTTTAGTTAGGTTTAGGGTTTAGGGTTTGTTTATTTTTTAGAGTTTAGGGTTTTTAGGTTTTATTTTTTAAAATTAAATAAGTAAGTTAGTTTATTTAATTTATTTAGTTTATTTTTATTTATTTAGTTTATTTATTATTTTTTATTTATATTTATGTTTTATTTTTTATTTAGTGTAGTTTATTTATTTTAGGTTTATTTATTTTAGTTTAAGTTTTTAACTTAGTTTATTTCTTAGGTTCAGTTTTATTTTTTAGTTTAGTTTTATTTTTATTTTATTTTTTAGGTTTAGGTTTTATTTTTTAATTTAAGGTTTAAGTTAATGGTTTGTTTTAGGTTTAGGTTTTAGGTTTTTATTTTATGTTTATTTTTAGGTTTTATTTTTTAGTTTAGGTTTAGGTTTATTTTTTTGTTTAATATATTTTATTTAGTTTAGGTTTAGGTTTAGGTTTAATTTATTTTAGGTTTAGGGTTTAGGTTTTATTTTTATTTAATTTTATGTGTATTTTCATGTTTAGGTTTTTATTTAGTTTTTATTTATTTTATTTTAGTTTACTTTTATTATTTTATTTTATTTTTAGGTTTAGGTTTAGGTTTTAATTTAGGTTTAGGTTTATTTATTTATTTTATTATTATTTTATTTAATTTAGGTTTATTTAGGGTTTTAGTTTAGGGTTTAGGGTTTTATGGTTTTAGGATTTAAGTTTAGGTTTTAGGATTAGTTTAGGTTGTTTAGGTTTAGAGTTTAGGTTAGGTTTAGTTTAGGGTTTAGGTTTGAGGTTTATTTTAGGTTTAGTTAGTTTAGTTTATTTAGTTTAGGTTAGTTTAGGTTTAGGTTTATTTTAGGTTATTATTTAGGTTTAGTTTATGTTTAGTGTTTAAGTTTAGGGTTTAGGTTAGTTTAGGTTTAGGTTATTAGGGTTTTATTTTAGTTTTGGGTTTAGGTTATTTAGGTTTTTTTTAGTTTTAGGGTTTTATTTAGGGTTTATTTTAATTTTATTTATTTTTATATTAGGATTTAGGTTAGTTTAGGTTTAGTTTTAAGTTTATTTTATTTAATTTATTTTATTTAGTTTATTTTAGGTTTAGTTTATTTTTAGGTTTATTTTAGGTTTTTATTTTATTTAGGTTTTTTAGATTTTTATTTAGTTTTATGATTTTAGGGTTTAGGTTTAGGTTTTATTTTAGTTAGGTTTTATTTTATAGTTTATAGTTTAATTTTAGGTTTATTTTTTTATTTAGAGTTTAGGGTTTAGGTTTAGGTTTATATTATTTTAGGTTTTAGTTTATCTTTAGGTTAGGTTTAGGTTATTAGTTTAGGTTTAGATTGAGTTTAGGTTTAGGGTTAGGTTTAGGGTAGTTTAGGGTTTAGGGTTTTAGGTTTAGGTAGTTTAGGGTTTAGGGTTTTAGGTTTAGGGTTTAGTTAGGTTTAGGTTAGGGTTAGGGTTTAGGTTTAGTTTATTTTAGTTTAGTTTTAGGTTTAGTTTAGTTTATTTGGTTTAGGTTTAGGGTTTAGGGTTTAGGGTTTAGGTTTATGGTTTAGGGTTTAGGTTTAGGTTTGTTTTATGGTTTAGGGTTTATAGGTTTTAGGTTTTTTTTAAAATTAGTACAAGTTTATATTTAGTTTATTTTATTTATTTAGTTTAATTTATTTTTTATTTTTTATTTAGGTTTATTTTTTTTTTATTTAGTTTAGTTTATTTATTTTGTTTATTTTATAGTTTTTTTTTAGGTTTAGTTATATTTTTAGTTATTTTTTATTTTTATTTTATTTTTTAGGTTTAGGTTTTATTATTTATTTTATGGTTTATGTTTTAGGTTTAGGTTTTAGGTTTTTTATTTTAGGTGTATTTTAGGTTTTATTTTTTTAGTTTAGGTTTAGGTTTATTTTTATTTATTATATTTTTAGTTTTTAGGTTTAGGTTTAATTTATTTAGGTTTAGGTTTAGGTTTTATTTTTATTTGTTTTTTTAGGTTTATTTTTAGGTTTATTTTCATGTTTAAGTTTATAGTTTTTTATTTTATTTTATTTTAGGTTTATTTTCATTTTATTTTACGTTTAGTTTTTATTTTTTTAGTTTAGTTTTAGTTTTTATTTATTTTCTTTTAGTTTATTTTTATTTTTTATTTTATTTTATTTTTAGGTTTAGGTTTAGGTTTTTGTTTAGGTTTTTATTTTATTTAAGTTTTAGGTTTTTTTATTTATTTTATTATTAGGTCTTATTTACCTTAGGTTTAAGGCTTTAGGGTTTAGGGTTTATGGTTTAGGATTTTAGGGTTTAAGGTTTTGGGGTTTAGGGTATAGGGTTGGGTTTAGTGTTTAGGGTTTTTTTTTTTTTTTTGGAAACCCCATGTAGGGGTATTTTATTGCCACAAAAAGAGAGTTACAAGGTCCTTAAAGGGATAAACTCAGGCTACAAAGAGCTACAATCGACTAAGGAGTAAATCCTATCTAAGTACATCCAAAAACAAAGAAGACATTAAAGCAATCAAAAGATACAAGTTGATTAACATAATAAGCCAAAGGAAGATTAGGGCCAATGCTCGGAGGGCGTGAGAATGCATGACAATATGGAGCAAACACGCAAGAGGACAAGAGAGAATCACAAAAATTGTAATAAGAAAGAGATTAGAGCATTAAGGTATCTGAGACAAAAGGATAAATGAAAACAACATAATCGAGAATGATAGTAAGGAATTGTGATAGAAAGGCTCGCTCAGTCACACCAAGTTGGATGCAAATATGAGCATCAAACTTAGGGTTTACAAGAGCTACTACCAAACCAAAAGGGGAGATCATCCACATCATCATAGCCAACAAACCTGAGGAGATAACACCGGTTGTTGAAAGTCTTGTGAGCTTTATTACAACCTAAACAAAACCATATCTAATATAGAGAGAGGAAATTGCAAAGAGGCGAAGGATAAGGTGTCCCATTCAAGAAAAGTATCATCAATATAGTCACCACGACATGAGAATACATAAACATATGAGAATGAGCCATCTTTGCGAACCTCATGAAAAGTCATATCCAAGAGAGAAAAAAGCCGACATATAATCCCTCCACAAGAAAAGCGGTGAGGAGGCAACTTGAAATCACGCTAATCAAGTCAATGAGCCTATAATTAACACCATCCCAAACATATGATATATATATATATATATATATATGAATCTTTCAGGCCAGGAAACAACCCCCTTATTAATATCCATATCAGTAATTGGGAAAAAGCAATTATAAAGGAAGGCGTATAACCCAACACGAAAATAGGCGCAACCTACCAAAAATAGCACCAAGTAAAGATAGTGAGCTCTGACTCGAGCGATTCAAGACCAAAATTGGATAATCGGATCAACAAACAACCAAGAGCAAGACACAAAAGGCGACAAGCGTCCATAGTACCACCCATTCAGAATAGCATTATTGCACAAACCTAACCGAACCGAGATGGGAATAGAGACAACAGTAGATAATGTAGATCAAAATAATCAGGAGATGAACAGCAGTCCAGACATAAACAACATGGGCATTGAAGAAAGCCAACTA
>CM038220.1:185307018-185479733 GCA_021442155.1 Cymbidium sinense
ATAGTTTTAAACTTTAGGGGTTTAAGGTTTGAGTTTAGGGTTTAGATTCTGAGTTTAAGTTTAAGGTTGTAAGGTTTAGTTCTTAAGCACTTAGAGTTTCATGGTTGGGATTTAAGTTTAAGCGTTTAGGGTTTAGATTTAGAATTATTTATTTTATTTTATTTTAGGTTTATTTTATTTTTATTTTAAGTTTAATTTTTATTTTATCTAGGTTTTTTATTCTTAGGTTTATTTTATTTTTTAATTTAGTTTAGGCTTTATTTCTTATATTTTAGTTTATTTTTATTAGTATATTTTATATTATTTTTAGGTTTTGTTTAGGTTTTAGTTTAGGATTTTATTTTATTATATTTTTTATTTTATTAAGGTTTAGGTTTTTTTATTTATTTTAACTTTAGGATTTATTTAGTTTAGGTTTAGGTTTTAGGTTTTGGGTTTAGAGTTTTAAGGTTTAGGGTTTAGGGTTAGGGTTTTGAGTTTTGCATATAGGGTTTAGTGTTTAGGGTTTAGGGTTTAGGGTTTAGGGTTTAGGATTTGTGGTTTAGGGTTTAGGATTTATTGTTTCGGGTTTAGTGTTTAGGGTTTAGGATTGTAGGGTTTAGGGTTAGTTTAAGATTTAGGGTTTAGGGTTTAGGGTTTAGGGTTTAGGGTTTTAGGGTTTAGGGTTTAAGGTTTAAGGGTTTTTTAAGGTTTAAGTTTAGGGTTTAGGGTTTAAGTTTTAAGGTTTAGGGTTGTAAGTTTAGGGTTTAGGGTTTATGGTTGTAGGTTTAGGGTTTAGGGCACTGAGTTTAAGATTTATGGTTTAAGATTTAAGGTTTAGGGTTTGAGGTTTAGAGTGTAGGGTTTTTATTTTATGTTTATTTTATTTTTATTTCACATTTAGTTTTTATTTTATTAGGTTTTTTATTCTTAGGTTTATTTTATTTTTTAGTGTAGTTTAGGTTTTTATTTATTTTGTTTTAGTTTACTTTTTATTAGTTTATTTTTTATTATTTTTAAATTTAGGTTTAAATTTTTATTTTATTTTATTTTATTTTTTTGTTTAGGTTTTAGTTTTTTTATTTATTTTCTTTTTAGAATTTATATAGTTTAGGTTTAGGTTTTTAGGGTTTAGTGTTTATGATTTAGGGTTAAGGATTTAGGGTTTTAGGGTTTAGGGTTTTAGGGTTTAAGGTTTAGGGTTAGGGATTAGGGTTTAGGGTTTACAATTTAGGGTTTAGGATTTATGATTTAGGGTTTAGGGTTTAGGGTTTAGGGTTTAGGGTTGTAGGGTTTAGGGTTTGGGGTTGTAGGGTTTGGGTTTAGGGTTTAGGGTTTTAGGTTTTAGGGTTGAGGATTTAAGGTTTAGGGTTTCTTCAGGTTTAGGGTTGTAAATTTAGGGTTTAGGGTTTAAGGTTTAAGGTTGTAGGTTTATGGTTTAGGGCATAGAGTTTAGGGTTTACGGTTTATGGTTTCGGGTTTAGGTTTTAGGGTTTAGTGTTGAGGGTTTTAGGGTTTAAGGTTTAGGGATTAGAGTTTATCGTCTATATGATTTAGGGTTTAGGGTTTAGTTTATGTTTAGGTTTTGGTTTTGTTAATAAAACAAATTGATTCAACATTTCTTCTTTTGATTTCATCAACAAGAGTTCTCTAAGACTGGCGATGACATAGATAAAAAAATGAGCATGCATAAAGCAAATCAAAACCTAGATACTAGAACCATCCCTCTTATAAAGATATAGTTCCATAAGCAGTTAGATCAATTATTCTCAGTTTCTCCAGGTTCCCATCGGCGGCTTCTCGTAGCGGGATCCACCATCATATCCCAATCTCTCCCTGCCACCACCACTTGTAACCTGCTCCACACCACCAACCATGCTCCACCACCTCACGGCACCTCAGTCCCCATCACCCTGATAATAGCCTTTGTCTTAGCCTCCTTTGCCATCTAGGCACACGGTTGATGTTCATCTTTGGCATGGTTATTCTTGGGGTTTAGGTTTAGGTTTAAGTTTAGGGTTATTAGGTTTAGGTTTATTTTTTAATTTATTTAGTTAGGTTTAGGTTTTGGGGTTTAAGGTTTAGGGTTTAGGGTTTAGGATTTTATAGTTTATGCTTTTAGGGTTTAGGGTTTAGGGTTTAGGGTTTAGGGTTTGTGGTTTTTTTGTTAAATAAAGTAAACTAGTAGGTTTAGGTTTGTTTAGTTTATTTTGTTCATTTAGTTAATTTATTTTAGTTTATTTTATTTTTTATTTTTATTTAAGTTTATTCTTTTATTTTTTTATTAATTTTAGTTTATTTATTTTAGGTTTATCTATGTTAGTTAAGGTTTTTTATTTTAGTTTATTTTTTAGGTTTAGGTTTAAGTTTATTTTTAGTTTAATTTTAATTTTATTTTATTTTTAAGGTTTAGGTTTTGTTTTTTATTTTTAGGTTTAGGTTTAGGTTTTTTATTTTATTTTTTTAGGATTAAGTTTTATGTTTTCATTTGAGGTTTATTTTTAGGTTTTAATGTTTAGTTTTGGTTTAAGTTTATTTTTAGTTTATTTTATTTTATTTAGTTTAGGTGTAGGTTTAAGTTTACTTTATTTTAGGTTTAGGTTTAGATTTTATTTATTTTAATTTAGTTTATTTTTGTTTAGGTTTAGGCTTATTTTACTTTGTTTATTTTATTTTTATTTTAGGTTTTAGTTTTTTTTTTAGTTTAAGGTTTAGGCTTTATTTTTTATTTATTTTTAGGTTTTATTTTAAGGTTTATGTTTTCGGTTTAGGTTTTCTTTTGTTTTTATTTTATTTTACTTTAGGTTTATTTTATTTTTATTTTATGTTTAGTTTTTATTCTATTTAAATTTTTTATTGTTAGGTTTATTTTATTTTTTAGTTTTGTTTAGGTTTTTTTATTTTATTTTAGTTTAATTTTCATTAGTTCATTTTATTTTATTTTTATGTTTTGGCTTAGGTTTTAGTTTAGTTTTTTTATTTTATTTTAATTTTTTATTTTATTTAGTTTAGAAATTTATTTATTTATTTTATTTATAGGTTTTATTTAGTTTAGGTTTAGGTTTTTAGGTTTTAGGATTTAGGGTTTATGGTTAAGGGTTTTAGGGTTTAAGGTTTAGGGTTTAGGGTTAGTGTTTAGTGTTTAGGGTTTTTAGGGTTTAGGGTTAGTTTAGGGTTTAAGTTTAGGGTTTTAGGGTTTAGGGTTTAGGGTTAGGGTTTTTTATTTTTTAAAAAACATTATGTAAATTAGTTGGTTTAGGTTTATTTAGTTTATTTTTATTTATTTTAATTTATTTTAGTTTTATTTTTATTTAGGTTTATTTTTATTTTTATTTAGTTTAGTTTATTTATTTTAGTTTAGGTTTCTTATTTTAGTTTATTTTTTAGGTTTAGGTTTATATTTTAGTTTAGTTTTATTTTTATTTTTTTAGGTTTAGGTTTTATTTTTTATTTTTAGGTTTAGGTTTTTATTTAATTTTTTTTTTTGGTTTAGATTTTAGGTTGATTTTTAGGTTTTATTTTTAGTTTAGGATTAGGTTTATTTATAATTTATTTTATGTTTTAGTCTAGGTTTTATTTATTTTAATTTAGTTTATTTTACTTTATGTTTAGGTTTATTTTATTTTTGTTTTAGGTTTAGGGTTTTTTTTCTAGTTCAGGGTTTAAATTTTATTTTTTATTTATTTTTATTTTTTATTTTAGGATTATTTATTAGGTGTATGTTTTTATTTAGTTTTTATTTTTTTTTATTTTAGGTTTATTTTTATATTTATTTTAGGTTTAGGTTTTTTTTACATTTTTTATTTTTTTAAATTAGTTTAGGTTTTTATTTATTTTATTTTAGTTTAGTTTTTTATTTTTTATTTTATTTTATTTAGGCTTAAGTTTAGGTTTAAGTTTTAGTTTTCTTTTCATTTTATTTTATTATTTTATTTTTGTTTAAGTTTTCTTAATTATTTTATTTTTAGGTTTTATCTAATTTAGGTTTAGGTTTTTAACTTTATAGGGTTCTGGGTTTAAGTTTTAGGGTTTGGGGTTTAGGGTTTAAGTTTTAGGGTTTAGGGTTTAGGGGTTTTTTTTGTGGGGGGGGGGAGGGGGAGGGAATTTTATTAAGTAAAGGAAAAGATAAAATGTCCTTAAAATTAAACTCTAAAATTCCTAGAGAAGAAACCAAAAGAGCTAGATGCCCATCTAAGTACATTAGGAAATCAAAAGAAAACAAAGGAGCAAATACAACAGCTAAAAAGCATAATAGAAAAGGACACAGAGTAAGACTAAAACAAATCTTGAAAATAGTAAAATGATGTGTCAGAACCAGTTCATAATTCCTTTGAGAAAGCAAGATAAGCAAGATCCACAACAACAACACTTGGGTTGACTAAGTAACTACCATTCCCTCTATAAAGTTCCAACCTAGTAAAAGAAATTTGCAAAACACTATAAAGAAAAAAAATTATAGCTAAAGGATAAGGATAAGAGGGAGAAGGAAAGAGAAGGCTCATGTTGGCTTAATGAGCCTCATGTTCAATCGATCAATTTTGATGATAAATGTTCTATGTATGTATGTTTGTATATTAAATGCTAATTATATATCCAATACATCTCTGTTTGAGGAAGTTGTAAGAATAGAGAATGAAAGATAGATCAAAATGGATAATGTGAAGCTCAAGATATATATGTTATATGCATTTATAACTATCTTAGAAATTCATATGAGTTCATTGGCATGAATCAATTTATTACAACTTAACATATTATTTTTTATTTATTTTAAATAAGGATATTGAGGTTAATTTATATAAATCTCTATTTAATTAACATTCAATTATATGTTTCATACGTAGCATTTTAATTGTCAAAATAATAAATGATAATAAAGTATGACTATTAAGTGTAATTAGTTTATATACTTAATATAACTAAATATCTTAATTTAATTTTAAGCTTATATGATAACTAACATATGTATGATTATATACAAATTATATCATAATATTTAAATGTCATATTTCAAAATTAACAAAAATATGTGGAATTTTGTATTTTAGCCAAAGTCATTTTATAATCAAGGAATCTATATCTGATTTCATCTCCAATGGATTCTTTTGATTTTTTTTCTTTAATTTGATAGGTTACATGACCCACGTTTGATTAAAATTGAATTTAATATGACTTTTCAAACATTAGCTGATTTTAATAATGAATACATGCTACATGCTTTGAATTTATTAGGAGCCATATTTGATTAGATTTTACTTGCCCATGTGAATAGCCAAATTTTGGGTGTTTGAATTTAATATTTATTTAATATAAATTATATTTTTATTGAATATTAAATTATTATATGATAAAATGATGTTAGAATAATATATTTTTTGAAATAATTCAAAATGACCTACCATCTTGCTTATAAATAGTCCTCATCTCTTCATTAAAGTATTCCTCATTCAAATTCAAAATCCCTCCTGAGCAAATCTAAAAGAAAATTTCATATATTTTCCTTCCAAGTGTTCTCCAAATATTGTAAGATCAAATCCTTGGTTTGGAAGTTTCAACATCTTCAACTAAGCAAGCTTTCTCAAATTTTGTGAGTTTGTTTCTTCATCTTAATCCCTTTTTAGTTGTTCATACTATTTTCACCATCTATTTATTCTTTCCAATTTATACTTTTTGGTGGAATAGTCTTTGGGAATCAAAGTTTCTTCAATAATTTTTTGTGAAAAACTCTTGTGATAGTTTGTAGGATTTATTTCAACTTGTTGAAAGTTTTATCTTCTTATAAATTTATTTTGGTTTTTTGAAATATTTTTTCATTAGTCTTATTTGAAAGATCATTTATTCTTAGATCTATTTTAAAAGTATATTTTAAGCATTTCAAATTAATTTATTGTGTTGAAATTATTTTCTTATTTGCTAGATCTCTATTTTTAATTAAAATCTTACTAGTTTACTTAAATATATCATATACTAATTTTATTTAAGTATTTTCTAATTAGTTGCATTAATTAAAAGCTTCATTTTGGTTAAAATAAAATAAATTATTGCTGGAATTTTAGAGTATATGCTAGATCTATTATAAATCAAGTTTCTTTATCAAAATAAAAATTTATAAAAAATTAAATTATTTTGTTTGTCACTTATCATTTTATTTCAACTAATATCCTTTATTTTAAAAATTTTATCTTGCTGAAATTTAGTAAAGCTTGCTGTTTTAATTATTTAATAATGAAGAAAAAGAAAGTTTAGTAGAAAGTTAATCTTTCTTACACTATTATATACATACTAGTTATAGTTTCTATTAAACTTAAAATTATTCCTTGCTGAAATTTAATTTATTGTGCAATAGACTATTGTGAATAAATTTTAAAATCATTTTTATATTAATTTACAAATTATAATATCATAAACATATTAGTAAGATCACTTTAAGATATTTATTTAATATTTTTTATCAAAATTAAGTGAACATTCTATCTCTTGCCAAATTAGTAAGTTGTAAAGTGGTCATTTATAAGTTGTGAGATCACTTTTTTGAATTGTATCTTGGTATATTTATGAGAGATAAATTTTATCAAAATTTATTATATTGTATTTCTCTTTTCGTGTTGTAAAATTTATATTGGGGTTGTACTCGCCTCTTTGTAAGAGAGTACATATTATTGTAGGGGTTGTTCTCGCCCCATTTTTGGAGAGTACTATTGGTAAGTTATTTTTCATTTAGTGGATTCCTAGACAAGGGTGGCTAGTCATGGACGTAGGCCAGTGTTGGGATTTGTCGAACCACATAAAAATTGTGTGTCTATTATCTTTCTTTACATTATTGTACTTTTATTTTTTTTATACATTAAGAATTGTATTTTGTCATTATAAAATCAAAAATTAATTTTCTACTAAAACTTTAAATTTAAGATTTAACTTTCAAAATTTTTAATATTGCCCAATTCACCCCACCCCTCCCTCTTGGGTGCTATAGTGACTCACAGCTCAATTCAAGGATAATCTCAGGGAAATAATACATATTAGCATCCAAACTTCATAAAGAAGGGTTACAATCATATGTAATGCTACCAACCAGAGAGAAGAGGTGAGTAACATCAAAGCCATCATAACCAGCATACCTAATACAAGCAACCATCCCAAGCAAGTGGTCTGTAGAGTTCCAGATCCTGCACCATTAAACAAAGTGCAATGGGCAAGAACTAGATAGCATCCAAACCAATAAACAAAAACCATAACAGACTAATCATAATAACTTAGAGAGAGAGGCTAGAATAAAGTCAGAACACCAATAATAACCATTATCCAAATACTCATCCAAGCTCCAAATCAAGGAAAACTAGAAGCATCAACAAGCACAATTAGAGAAATAGCCAACAAAACCAAGATAGGAGCCCTCAAGCCAAAGTTTCAACAAGGTCACCCAAACTAGGGTGACATAAATGATTAAACATCTCAAAATGATAACATCGATGGAAACATAAGCTATACCAATGTAAATCACCGAAGATAAAATGACCATACAAAAGGGGTAGCACCACCAACCAGAAACCAAAAAGTCTAATCCAAAAGGATCAACAATGGTTCAGCTAGCACAATAAAAGGCTCCAACAAATTATCCAAGAAGAAGGAAAAGACCAACAAGGAAAAAAATCAACCAACTAAGATCCCAAAGACTACTAAAGTCCTCTAGCTAAGTAAAATAATCATAAGGAAACCACCAGAGAGACCCATCATAAGTAACCAACAAGGAAGCATCCCCACCATAAGGAAAGTAGAAAACCAACAAAGAACCACACAGAGGTCCAAAAGAAGCACAACTACCATAGAAAGGCAGTCGGGATGACCAAAAACCAAACTTCCCCAGCAACAAAGACTAAGCCGACAGGAAGCATAATAATAACATAAAATGTGTTGCAAATAGCGCACCCAGAGAGGCTAATTCCAGGAGAATAAGCAAACACAAAACCAAGGCAAAAGATGGATCCAATAATAAGCTATAAGGAACTCAGAGGCAACCCCCAAAAAAGTAGCTATGAAATTCTCGAAAAGAAGGCCTAGAAAGGCAACAACCAATAGTAGTTCCCACTATGAAGGCCACCCATCGAACCATGAAAAGCTAGCAAAAATAATTTGAGTTCAATAGGAAAGCCAACAAACTAGGTAGTGTAGAAAACTTAATAAAGCTATGGTAGAAACCATCTCATCCACTAGCAACTAGAGTAAAGGCAGAGAAGATAGCAGCCACCAAGATAAAAAAAAACCAAGCCAACCAATGCTGAAAAAATAGCAACCACTAGGTAGCAACCACCAGGCCAACCCAAAAGCAAGAGGTCAAAAACTTATCCCAACTTAGGCCAAAAAGTGAAAATAAGTTTAAGGTTTAGGGTTTAGGGTTTAGGGTTTATGGTTAGGGTTTAGGTTTAGGGTTAGGTGTGTTTAAGCTTAGGGTTTTGAGGAGGGTTTGAGTTTAAGGTTTAGGGTTAAGGGTTTAGGGTTTAGGGTTGTATGGGGGTTTAGGGTTTAAGATTTAGGTTCAGTTTATGATTTAGGGTTTAGGGTTTAGGGTTTATGTTAGTTTAGGGCTTAGGGTTTAAGACTTAGGATTTAGGGTTTAGGGTTTATTTTAGGTTTAGGGTTTTTTTTTAAATTATGTAAACTGCTAGGCCTAGGTTTATTTAATTTATTTCTTATTTATTTTATTTTATTTTATTTTTTATTTTTATTTAGGTTTATTTTTATTTTTATTTAGTTTTGTTTATTTATTTTAGTTTAGGTTTATTTTAGTTTATTTTTTATGTTTAGGTTTAGGTTTAGGTTTATTTTTATGCTTATTTTTATTTTTAAGGTTTATGTTTTATTTTTTATTTTTAGGTTTATGTTTAGGTTTTTATTTTATTTTTTTAGGTTTAAGTTTTAGGATTTTATTTTAGGTTTATTTTTTTTGTTGAATTTTAAAGTTTAAATTTATTTTAGTTTAGGTTTATTTGATTTAGTTTAGTGTCTAAGTTTAGTTTATTTTAAGTTTAGGTTAAGGTTTTATTTATTTTAGTTTAATTTATTTTATTTTAGGTTTAGGTTTATTTTTTTTGTTTATCTTAGGTTTAGTTTTTTTTTAGTTTAAGGTTTAGGTTTTATTTATTTAGTTATTTTAAGGTTTTATTTTTAGGTTTATTTTGTAGATTGGGATTTTTATTTAGTTTTTATTTTATTTTATTTTAGGTTTATTTTATTTTTATTTTACGTTTAGATTTTATTTTATTTAGGTATTTTAGTTTTAGGTTTATTTAATTTTTTAAGTTTAATTTAGGCTTTTATTTATTATATTTTAATTTAGTTTTTTTTTTTTTAAGATTTAGCTTTAGGTTTAGGTTTATGTTTAGTTTTAGGTTTTAGTTTAGGTTTTTATTTTATTTATTTTATTTAGGTTTCGGTTTATTTATTTATTTTATTTTTAGGTTTTATTTAATTTAGGTTTAGGTTTGAAGGTTTTATGGTTTAGGGTTTAGGGTTTGGGGTTTATGGTTTAGGGTTTAGGGTTGTAGGTTAGAGGATTCAGGGTTTAGTGTTTAGGGTTTAAGGTTTAGTGTTCATGATTTTAGGGTTTAGGGTTAGGGTTTAGGGTTAATTTTAAGGTTTATGGTTTGGGGTTAAAGTTTTTTTTATTTTTATTTATATATTATTATTATTTTTTATTTTTTTAATATTAGGTGAACTTGTAGGTTTCAGTTTATTTAGTTTATTATTTATTTATTTATTTTATTTTATTTATTTAGGTTTATTTTTATGTTTATTTAGTTTATTTTATTTATTTTAGGTTTATTTATTTTAGTTTAAGTTTTATATTTTAGTTATTCTTTAGGTTTATGTTTAGGTTTAGGTTTCTTTTTTAGGTTTAGTTTTATTTAATTTATTTTAGTTTAGTTTTTATTTTATTATTTTATTTTCTTTGTAGGTTTAGGTTTAGGTCTAGGTTTTAGTTTAAGATTTTATTTTTTTTCTATTTTATTTTATTTAAGTTTAGGTTTTTTTATATATTTTATTTTCAAGTTTTATTTAGTTTAGGTTTAAGTTTTTAGCTTTTTAGGGTTTAGGATTTATGATTTAGGATTAGTTAAGGGTTTTAGATTTAGGGATAAGGGTTTGGGGTTTAGGGTTTATGATTTAGGTTTTAGGGTTTAGGGTTTAGGGTTTATAGTTTTAGGGTTTAGGGTTTAAGGATTAGTGTTTAGGGTTTAGTTTTAGGTTTAGGGTTCAGGTTTTAGTTTAGGGTTTTTAGTTTTTGGGTTTTTTAATAGAGAACAAATTCAGATTAAACATTTATTATTTTCAATTTCATCAACCAAGTAGCCCACCAAGTTTTCTAAGACCCAAGCGATAATATAGATAGAAAATGAGCATGTATAGAGCAAATTAAAAACCCTAGATAACTAGAATCATCTCTAATATAAAGACACAATTCCATAAGCAACAGATCTGATTGGTTGTTCTTCACTTTCTCTAGTTCCCATCAGAACCACCCTAGCCACTCTAGTAGTAGGATCCATAATCTCTCCCTCTGCCACCACAGTGGCAATATCCTCCATCACTCTTCTCCCCTCCATAACCACCATTACTCCAACCACCACCTCAGGATCCCCCACCACCACTGTGAAAATTTCCATTGGGCTTCACCTCCACCACCATATAGGCTGAGCCAATGGTGATGTTCTGTCAAGTTACGCCCATTCTTAGGTTATAGGTATAACTTTAGGTTTAATAAGTTATAATGTTTGGGTTTATTTTTTAATTTATTTAGTTACTTTAGGTTTAAGTTTAATATTTGGGGTTTAGGGTTTAGGCTTAGGTTTATTAGGTTTTAGGGATTAGGTTTATTTTTTAAGTTATTTAATTAGTTTAGGTTTAGGTTTAGCATTTGGGGTTTAGGGTTTAGGGTTTAGGGTTAGGGTTTAGGGATTAGGGTTTAGGGTTTAGGGTTTAGGGTTTAGGTTTTAATATATGCTTTTAAGGTTTAGAGGTTTATAGTTTAGGTTTGTTATTAGGTTTAGTATAGAGTTTAGTTTAGTTTTAGTTTAAGTTTAGGTTTAAGTTTGAGTTTAAGGTTTAAGTTTAGTTTAGGGTTAGGGTCAGTTTAGGTTTAAGTTTAGTTAAGGTTTAGGTTTAGGAGTTTAGAGGTAGAGCTTAAGGTTTAGGGTTTAGGTTTATAGGTTTTAGTGTTTAGGGTTTATAGTTTTATTTAATTTAAGTTTGGTTTCTGATTTAGGTTTAGGTTTAGTTTAGTTTAGGGTTTAGGTTTAAGTTTAGGGTTTAAGTTTAAGGTTTAGTTTAGAGTTTAGGGGT
The DNA here is from genome assembly GCA_021442155.1 of Cymbidium sinense. NCBI lineage: Eukaryota > Viridiplantae > Streptophyta > Magnoliopsida > Asparagales > Orchidaceae > Cymbidium > Cymbidium sinense. Next base: position 185,318,335 of record CM038220.1, read on the forward strand.
TTAGGTTTAAGTTTAGGTTTAGGGTTTAAGGTTTGGGGTTTAGAGTTTAGGGTTTTATGTTTAGGGTTTAGGGTTTAGAGTTTGAGGTTTAATGTTTTTAGGGTTTAGGGTTTTTTTATTAAGTAAACCTATTAGTTTAGGTTTATTTAGTTTATTTTTTATTTATTTTAGTTTATTTTATTTTTTATTTTTATATTTATTTAGTTTAGTTTATTTATTTTAGGTTTATTTATTTTAGTGTAGGTTTTTTTTAGTTTATTTTTTAGGTTTAGGCAATAGGTTTAGGTTTAATTTTTTGTTTAGTTTTATTTTTATTTTGGTTTTTTAGGTTTAGGTTTTATTTTTTATTAATAGGTTTAGGTCTTTATTTTATTTTTTTAAGTTTAGGTTTTAGGTTGTTATTTTAGGTTTTTTTTACGTTATATTTTTTTTCGTTTATGCTTAGGTTTATTTTTATTTTAGTTTAAGTTTAGGTTTAGGTTTAGTTTATTTTTGGTTTAGGTTTTATTTATTTTATTTTAGATCATTTTAGTTTAGGTTTATGTTTATTTTATTTTGTTCATTTTAGTTTTATTTTAGGTTTAGATTTTTTTTTAGTTTGGGGTTTAGGTGTTATTTTTTATTTATTTTTAGGTTTATTTCATAGGTTAAAATTTTTATTTAGTTTTTATTTTATTTTATCTTAAGTTTATTTATTTTTATTTTAAGTTTAGTTTATATTTTATTTAGGTTTTTTATTTTTAGGTTTCTTTTATTTTCTTAGTTTAGTTTAGGTTTTTATTTAATTTATTTTAGTTTAGTTTTTATTTTTTATTTTATTTTATTTTTAGGTTTAGGTTTAAGTTTTAATTTAGGCTTTTATTTTATTTTTTTATTTAGGTTTAGGTTTCAGGGATTATGGTTTAGGGTTCATGGTTTAAGGTTTTAGGGTATAGGGTTTAGGGTATAATGTCTAGGGTTTAGGGTTTAGGGTTTGGGGTTTAGGGTTTAGGTTTTAATTTAGAGTTTAGGGTTTAGGGTTTTGGGATTAAGGTTTTATTTTAAGAGAGTTTACGATTTAGGATTTAGGGTTTAGGGTTTAGGATTTATGGTTTAGGGTTTAAGGTTTTAGGGTTTAGAGTTTAGGATTTAGGGTTAGTTTTATTTAAGGTTTAGGGTTTCATTTTTTTTAGGGTTTAGGTTTTGGTTATTATTTTTAGATTTTGTGTTTATTTTTTATGTTCAATTTTTATTTAGTTTTATTTTATTTTATTTTAGGTTTATTTTATTTTATTTTAGGTTTAATTTTTATTTTAGTAATGTTTTTTATTTTTATTTCAGTTTAGGTTCATATTTATTTTATTTTAGTTCCTTTGTTTTTTTTTAGGTTTAGGTTTAGGTTTAGATTTTAGTTTTAGTTTTATTTTATTTATTTTATTTTATTTAGGTTTTTTTATTTATTTTATTTTTAGGTTTTATTTAGTTTAGGATTAGGCTTTTAGCTATTTAGGGTTTAGGGTTTAGGGTTTTAGGTTTAATTTTAGTTTAGTGTTTAGGGTTTCGGGTTTAGGGTTTGGGGTTTAGGGTTTAGGGTTTAGGGTTTAGGGTTTAATTTAGGTTAGGTTTTAGGGTTTAGGGTTTAGGGTTGTTTATGATTTAGGATTTGTATTTTCAGGAAAGTTAGAATTTATTATCATAAAAGGAAAAGATACAATGTCCTTAAAAGGGCTAAATCTCTAAAATTCTACTGCTTAGAGCAATAAGAAACCTAAAGAGCTAAACCCTATTACATTGGAAAAAAAAAAAAAAAACAACTAACATAAAAACATAAAGACACAAAGTAATACTAAAACAAATCTTGAAAAAAAATAGAATAGAATGAAGCGTTCATAATTCCATTGAAAAGCAAGATAAGAAAGACAACAACACTTGGGTTGTGTGACCATTCCACTTTTAAAGTTCCGACTATAAAGAAATCAAAAAGCCTTCAAAGGCAAAGTCATAGCTAAAAGGATAAGCATAAAGAGGAAAAGGAGAGGCGAGAAAGAGTGCTTAGGCTCAGGTGGGATTGCTCAGGGGCAAGAATACATATGAGCATCAAACTTCATAAAGAAGGGTTACAATCATATGTAATCTACTAACAAGAGAAAGAGGTGAGTAGCATCAAAGCCATCATCACTTGATATGATACAAGCAAACATCATGGCTAGTAGTTCATAGAGTTTAAGATCTGCACCATTAAACAAAGAGCGATCGACTAGCAACTAGTTAGCAGGAAAACCACCAATCAAAAACCACAATAGACTAATCACAATAACCCAGAGAGAGAGAGGCTCGAATAAAATCAGAACACCAATAATAGCCATTATCCAAATACCCATCCAAGCTCCAAACTAGGGAAAACTAGAACCCATCTGCTAGACCCATGCCAATTAATATATGAAACAACCAACAAAAAAAATAACCAACCAAGATTCAAGGACAACTAAAGTCCTCCAACCAAACCGACTTAGTAAAATAGCCAAAGGCAATCACTAGAGAATAGCCCATCATAAGTAACCAATAAAAGAAGCATCCAGGAACCAAGGAAAAGCGATAATAAAGCACCACACAACATGAGGTCCAAAACACAACCACCATAGAAGGCCAGCAGTGACTAGAAAATGGCTATTATTTAATGGTTCTTTGTTGGTTTTCATTAAGACTAACCAACAAGAAACATAATAACAACATAAATATGTCAAAACGCACAACAAAATAATCCAAGAGAATAAGTAAACACAAAACCAAGACAAAGAAGGATACAACAACAAATAAGGAACTTGGAGGCAACCCCAAAAGTGGCGGAAATTCTACAAAGAGGCCAAAAATGGAACAACTAACAGTTCCCCACCCATCATCAACCATGAAAAACTAGCAAAAGTAATTCGAGTTCAAGGAGAGCTAAAAAAACCAAGTGTAGAAAATATAATAAAGCTAGAGTAGAAACCATCTCATCCAAGTAATAATTTAGAGATAGCAACCACCACAGTCAAAACCAATAACCAGGCTAAAGATAGGAACCACCAGAACAAAACCAAAAAACAAAAAGCAAATCAAAACCCTCTAGTTAAAAGGTAAAAATAAGTTTAGGGTTTAGGGTTTAGGGTTTAGGGTTAGGGTTTAGGGTTTAGGTTTAGGGTTTTGAAGGTTTAGGATTTAGGGCTTAGGGTTTAGGGTTTAGGGTTTAGTGTTTATGGTTGTAGGGTTTATGGTTTAGGGTTGTAAGGGGTTATGGTTTAGGGTTTAGGGTTTAGGGATTAGGGTTTATGGTTGTAGGGTTTATGGTTTAGGGTTGTAGGGGGGTTTAGGGTTTAGGTTTTAGGTTAGTTTAAGGTTTAAGACTTAGGGTTTAAGATTTAAGGTTTAGGGTTTAGGTTTTAGATTTTTGGTTTTTAGGGTTTAGGGTTTAAGGTTTAGGGTTTTTTAGGGTTTAGGGTTTATGGTTTATTTTAGGTTTAGGGTTTTCTTTAAAAAAATTAAGTAAACTGGTAGGTTTATGTTTGTTTAGTATATTTAGTTTATTTTTAATTATTTTAGTTCATTTTATTTTTTATTCTATTTATGGTTATTTTTTATTTTTATTTAGTTTAGTTTATTTATTTTTGGTTTATTTATTTTAGTTTAGGTTTTTTTTTTAGTTAGTTTTTTAAGTTTAGGATTATGTTTATGTTTTTTTAGCTTAGTTTTATTTTTATTTAATTTTTTTAGTTTAGATTTTTTTTTAAGGTTTAGGTTTAGGTTTTTATTTTATTTTTTTTAAGTTTAGGTTTTAAGTTTTTATTTTAGGTTTATTTTTAGGTTTTATTTCTTAGTTTAGGTTTATGTTTATTTTTAGTTTATTTTATTTTATTTAATTTAGGGTTTAGGTTTAGTTTATTCTAGGTTAAGGTTTAGGTTTTATTTATTTTAGTTTAGATTTAGGTTTATTTTACTTTGTTTATTTTAGGTTTAGGTTTTGTTTTTAATTTAGGGTTTAGGTTTTGCTTTTTATTTGTTTTCAGGTTTAATATTTAGGTTTGTTTTTTTAGGTTTATGTTTTTGTTTAGTTTTTATCTAATTTTATTTTATTTTAGACTTAATTTATTTTTATTTGACATATAGTTTTTATTTTATTTAGCTATTTTATTTTTAGGTTTATTTTTTTTAATTTAGCTTAGGTTTTTATTTATTTTATTTTAGTTTAGTTTTTATTTTTTATTTTATTTTATTTTATTTTTAGGTTTAGGGTTTATGGTTTAGGGTTTAGGGTTTTAGGGTTTAGGGTTTAGGTTTAGGGATTTTTTTATTTTAAATTTTTTTATTTTATTTTATTTTTTAATTAATTAAACTAGTATGTTTAGGTTTATTTAGTTTATTTTTTATTTATTTTAGTTTATTTTATATTTTATTTTTATTTAGTTTTGTTTATATTTTGTTTAGTTTAGGTTATTTATGTAAGGTTTATTTATTTTAGTTTATTTTTTAATTTAGCTTTAAGTTTAGGTTTATTTTTCGGTATAGTATTATTTTTATTTTATTTTTTAGGTTTAGGTTATATTTTTTTATTTTTAGGTTTAGGTTTAGGTTTTTATATTATTTTTTTAAGTTTAGGGTTTAAATTTTTTATTTTAGGTTAATTTTTAGGTTTTATTTTTTAATTTAGGTTTAGGTTTATTTTTAGTTTACTTTATTTTTTTAATTTAGGTTTAGGTTTAAATTTAGTTTATTTTAGGTTTATTTATTTTCGTTTTATTTATTATAGTTTAGGTTTAGGATTATTTTATTTTTACTTTAGGTTTAGGTTTTTTTTTAGTTTAGGATTTATGTTTTATTTTTATTTATTTTAGGTTTATTTTTTTGGTTTAGGTTTTTATTTAGTTTTTATTTTGGGTTTATTTGTTTTATTTTAGGTTTAGTTTTTATTTTATTTAGGTTTTTTATTTTTTTAGTTTAGTTTAGGTTTTTATTTATTTTATTTTAGTTTAGTTTTTTACTTTTTATTTTATTTTCTTTTTAAGTTTAAGTTTCAATTTTTATTTTATTTTATTTTTTATTTTATTTTATTTTAGTTTAGGATTATTTACTTATTTTATATTTAGGTTCTATTTAGTTTAGGTTTTGGTCCTAGCTTTTTAGGGTTTAGGGTTAATTTAGGGTTTCTGGTTTAGGGTTTAGGGTTTGACGTTTGGGCTTTAGGGTTTAGGATTTAGGGTTTAAAGTTTAGGGTTTAGGGTTTATGGGTTTATGGTTTTAGGGGTTTTGGGTTTAGGGTTTAAGGTTTAGGTTTTAGGTTTAGGGTTCAGGTTTTAGTTTAGGGTTTAGGGTTTTTGGTTTTTTTTAATAGAGAACAAATTTAGATTCCACATTTCTTCTTTTTTATTTCATCAACCAAGTAACATAACATTTTCTAAGACACAAGTGACAACATTGATAAAAAATGAGCAGGCAGAGCAAATCAAAACTCTAGGTAGCTAGCAATCTCTAAAGAAGTTTCATAAGCGTGATTGGTTCAATCATTATTTTGTTTCTCGGTTCCCATTGGAACCACCTGATCTCTCAGTAGGGATCCAATCATATCCTGATCTCTCCTCATTTGTAACCTCCATAACCACTCGCCATTTGCACCTCAGATGACCCCTCCAGCACCTTTGGATCCCCACCACTTCAGCTGTGCCTGCATTTGCCTCCTTATTTAGATTGAGCCTAGTTGTCAGTGATGTTCCTTCCATCAAGGTTCTATCCATTCTTAGGGGTTAGGTTTTGGTTTAGGTTCATTAGGTTTTAGGGTTTAGGTTTATTTTTTAATTTATTTAGTTACTTTAGGTTTAGGTTTAAAGTTTATAGTTTAGGTTTTAGGTTTAGGGTTAGGCTTTAAGGTTTAGGGTTTAGGGTTTAGGGTTTTAGGTTTTATGCTTTTTGGGTTTAGTATTTAGGGTTAAGGTTTAGGATTTAGGGTTTAGTTTTTAATCTTTAGGGTTTATGGTTTTTAGGGTTTAGGGTTTAAGGTTTTGGGTTTTGGGTTTTGGGGTTTAGGGTTTATGGTTTAGCGTTTAATGTTTAGTGTTTAATGTTTAGGATTTATGGTTTAAGGTTTATGGTTTGGGTTTATGGTTTAGGGTTTAGGGTTTAGGGTTTGAGGTTTTAGGGTTTAGATTTAGGGTTTAGGGTTTAGAGTTAAGTTTAGGTTTAGGTTTAAGTTTAGGGTTTAGGTTTAGGGTTAGGTTTAGGTTTAGGTTTAGGTTTAGGGTTTAGAGTTTAGGGTTTAGGGTTTTAATGACTTTTTGTCTACCAAGGTGCTATTTATTTTCTTTCATAAAAAAAGTGCAATAGAAGAAAGAAATTCATTACTTAGATATCCAAATAGATCTAGTTAGACCTCCAGGCCCCATAGCAGGCTATGATTCAATGAGCTATCAGCATGACATTGAAAGTTTCTTTTACCTACTGGCGGATGGATTCTCTAAATATAAGTTTGACTCTAAAAGAAAGAACAAAAGGGTTTAGGGTTTAAGGTATTTTAGGGTTTAAGGTTTAATGTTTAGGGTTTAAGGTTATAGGTTTAGGGTTTAGGGTTGTAGGTTTAGGGGTTTAGTGTTTAGAGTTTAGGGTTGTAGGTTTAGGTTTATGGTTTAGAGTTTAGGGTTTATGATTTAGGGTTTAGGGTTTTAGGGTTTAGGGTTAAGGGTTTAAAGTTTAGGGTTTAGTGTTTTGTTAAAAAAAATTAAGTAATCTGGTAGGTTTAGGTTTATTTAGTTTATGTCTTATTTATTTTATTTATTTTATTTTTATTTAGGTTTACTTTTATTTTTATTTAGTTAAGTTCATTTATTTTAGGTTTATTTATTTTAGTTTAGGTTTATTTTTATTTTAGTTTTTTTTTAAAGTTTAGGTTTAGGTTTAGGTTTATTTTTTAGTTTAGTTTTATTTTTATTTTATTTTTTAGGTGTAGGTTTTTTTTTATTATTAGGTTTAGGTTTAGTTTTTTATATATTCTTTTTAGGTTTAGGTTTTATGTTGTTATTTTAGGTTTATTTTTAGGTATTATTTTTTTAGTTTAGGCTTAGGTTTATTTTTAGTTTATCTTTATTTATTCATTTTAGGTTTAAGTTTAGGTTTAGTTTATTTTAGGTTTAGGTTTAGGTTTTATTTATTAATTGTCCAAGAAGAAGGAAAAGACCAACAAGGAAAAATCAACCAACCAAGATTCCAAGGACAACTAAAACTCCTCCAACAAAACCACTAAGTAAACAACCATAAGGCAACCACCGTGAGAATAACCCATCCCATAAGTAACCAACAAAGGAAGCATCCCCATCAGCCAAGGAAATGCAGAAAACCAACAAAACACCACACAATAGTGGTCCAAAAGAAGCACAACCACCATAGAAAGGCAACAATAAATAAAGCCAAGACACCAAAAAAACAAAACTTCCCTAGCAACAAAGACTAACCCGACATGAAGCATAATAACAACACAAAATGTGCTGCAAACAACACACCCAATAGAGGCTAATCTTAGGAGAATAACCAAACACAAAACCAAGGCAAATGAATAACCAATGTTTTAGGTTATTTTATTTTATTTTTTTTTTAAATTAAGTAAACTAGTAGTTTAGGTTTATTTAGTTTATTTTATTTATTTTATTTATTTTATTTTATTTTTTATTTAGTTTATTTTATTTTATTTAGTTTAGTTTATTTATTTTATTTATTTATTTTAGTAGGTTTTATTTTAGTTTATTTTTAGGTTTAGGTTTATGTTTAGGTTTAGTTTTTAGTTTATTTTTTATTTTATTTTAGTTTAGGATTTTTATTTTAATTTTTAGGTTAATGTTTAGGTTTTATTATATTTTAGGTTTAGGTTTAGGTTTTATTTTATTTTAATTTTAATTTTTTTTAGTTTAGGTTTTATTTTTTTTAGGTTTTTTTATTTATATTATTTTAGGTTTATTTAGTTTAGCTTAGATTTTTTTTTTTTAGTAGGGTTAGGTTTTGGGAGGGTTAGTTTGGATTTAGGGTTTTGAGTTTATTTTTAGTTTAGGGTTTAGTTGGTTTTATTTTATTTTTTATTATTTTTAAATTAATTAAATCAGGTTTAGGTTATTTTTAGTTTATTTTATTTATTTTAGTTTATTTTATTTTTATTTTATTTAGGTTTATTTTTATTTTTTTATTTAGTTTATTTATTTATTTAGGTTTATTTATTTTAGTTTAGGTTTTTATTTTTTAGTTTATTTTTTTATTTTATTTATTTTTAGTTTAGTTTTATTTTTATTTTATTTTTTAGGTTTTTTATTTATTTTAGGTTTAGTTTATGTTTTTTATTTTATTTTTAGGTTTATTTTGGTTTTAATTTAGGTTTATTTTAGTTTTATTTTTTTTTAGGTTTATTTTAGTTTTTATTTATTAGTTTAGGTTTAGTTTAGATTTAGTTTATTTATTTTAGTTTTTAGTTTATTTTAGTTTTTAGTTTATTTTATTTTTTTTCTTTTAGGTTTTATTTTTTTTTAAGTTTATTTAGATTTTATTTATTTTAGGTTTATTTTTAGGTTTTAGGTTTTTTTTATTTAGTTTTATTTTATTTTATTTTAGGTTTATTTTATTTTATTTTAGGTTTATTTTATTTTATTTTAGGTTTTATTTTTTTTTTTAGTTTAAGCATTTATTTAAGTTTAGTTTTATTTTTATCTTTTCTTTAGGTTAGTTTTAGTTTTATTTATTTTATTTTAGTTTAGGTTTTTTTATTTTATCTTATTTTAGGTTTAGGTTTTATTTTAGGGTTTGGGGGTTTAGGTTTAGGGTTTGTATTTTGGTTTAGGGTTTAGGTTTAGGGTTTAGGTTGGGGTTTGTGGACTGGGTTTAGGGGTTTAGAGTTTGGTTTAGGGTTTTAGGGTTTAGGGTTTAGGTTTAGGTTTAGGGTTTAGGTTTTAGGTTTAGGTTCATGTTTAGTGGTTTAGGTTTTGTTTTTTTTTTTAATGAGAAACAAATTCATCATTTCTTCTTTTGATTTCATCAACCAAGTAACACACCAAGTTTTCTAAGACACAAGACAACATAGATAAAATGAGCATGAGCAAATCAAAACCCTAGATAACTAACTCTACTATAAAGACACAGTCCATAAGTAATCGACCCATTCTTTAGTTTCTTTCTCCCATCAACCAACCCATCCTCTCGAAGTGGGATCAACCATCATATCCCTCCATCACCCACAACCAATTATAACTCCTCCTCACACCACCACGCTCACCACCATATCCACCAGACCTCCAAATCCCCACCACCACAAGGATAACACAGCCTCCATCTTCCCTCATGCACCAAATCTAGACCTCAGCTGGTTGATGATGATGTTCATGTCATCAATGTTCTACACATTCTTAGCGTTTAGGTTTAGGTTTTAGTTTATTAGGTTGTAGGTTTTAAACTTATTTTTTAGTTTGTTTAGTTACTTTTAGTTTTGGTTTAGGATTTGGGGTTTAGGGTTTAGGGTTAGGGTTTAGAGCTTAGGGTTTTGGTTTTTCTTTGGGGAAAGATAGAATTTTATTACCATAAAAGGAAAAGATATAATGTCCTTAAAAGGGTAAAGCTCTAAAATCCTATTATTCTCAGAGCTACAAGAAACCTAAAGAGCTAAACTCCCACCTAAGTACATTAGAAAAGAAAAGATAATAGAAGAAAAATAGAATAGCTAAAAAGCATAATAGAAAAAGACACAGAGTAAGACTAAAACAAATCTTGAAATCAGTAAAAGGATGAGTCAGCAGTAGTTCATGATTCCTTTGAGAAAGCAAGATAAGCAAGATCCACAACAACGCTTGGCTTGACTGAGTAATGACCATTCCCTTTGTAAAGTTCCAACCTATAAAAGAAATCTGCAAAACACTACGAAGGAAAAAGTCATAGCTAAAAAGGATAAGGATAAAGAGAGGAAAAGGAGAGGGCTGATAATGAGTAGGCTCAGGCTCAGTTAGGATCAACTCAAGGGGCAATAATACATATGATCATCCAAACTTTATAAAGAAGGGTTACAATCATATGTAATGCTACCAACCAGAGAAGAGGTGAGTAGCATCAAAGCCATCATAGCCAGCATACCTGATACAAGCAAACATCCAAGGCCGAATCTATAGAGTTCCGTGATCCTACACCATTTAACAAAGAGCAATCGCTAGAACTGTAAAGATACCACCAAACAAAAGCTACAATAGACTAATCATAATAAGCCGAGAGTTAATAAAAGATAGAACACCAACAACAACCATTATCCAAATACCCATCCAAGCTCCAAACCAAGGAAAACTAGAACCATCCATTAGCAAGCACCAGGCCAATGCCAATTAACAGAGAAACAACCACCAAACTAAGATAGGAGCCCTCAAGCCAAAGTCACAAGAAGTAGCAGTCATCATGCCAAACCAGGGTGAGCAACCACAAATGACTAAATAACTCAGAAATGAAACCATCAACTAGTAAAAAATAATTTGAGTTCAAGAGGAGAGCTAATTAACCAACCAATGCAAAAAATAAAATAAAGGCAAAGCAGAAACATGTCATCCACCAAAGAACTGTAGTAACATAGAAGACAAGACACAAGGCTAAAAAAACCAAACCCAGTTAGAAAGATAGAACCACCAAGTAGCAACCACAGGCCAACCCAAAGTTAAAGTCAAAACATAACCCAACTCAAAAAAGTGAAAATAAGTTTAGGGTTTAGGTTTGGGTTTAGGTTTAGGTTTAGGGTTGTGGTTTAAGGTTTAGGTTTTGCTATTTAGTTTTTTTAGGTTTGTGGTTTAGTTAGTTTAGTGGTTTAGTTTATGGTTTTGGGTTTAGGCAGGGCCTAGGTTTGTGGTTTTATGCTTGTGGTTTATTTTAGGTTTTAGGGTTTGGTTTTTTAATTCAAACTAGGTTTAGGTTTACATATTTATTTATTTCTTATTTTAGTTTATTTTATTTTATTTAGAATTTTATTTTATTTTGTTTAGTTTATTTATTTTAGTTTAGTTTTATTTTAATTTTAGGTTTTTTTATTTTACTTTTATTTAGTTTTATTTTTATTTTATTTTAGGTTTTAGGTTTATTTTATTTTAGGTTTAGGTTTATTTTTTTATTTTAGGTTTAGTTTAGGTTTTTATTTTAGTTTATTTTAGATTTTATTTTAGTTTAGGTTTAGTTTTATTTTTTATTTTATTTAATTTATTTAGTTTAGGTTTTTATTTATTTTTAGGTTGAGGTTTAGTTTTATTTATTTTAGTTTAGTATTTTTGGTTTATTTTATTTATTTTATTTTTTTATTTTTTTTTATTATTTTATTTTAGTTTTATTTATTTATTTTATTTTATTTTATTTTATTTTTATTTTTATTTTTATGTTTTTATTTAGGTTTATTTTATTTTATTTTATTAGGTTTTATTTATTTTATTTAGTTTAGTTTTATTTTTATTTTATTTATTTTATGTTTAGGTTTTAGTTTTTTAGTTTAGTTTATTTTATTTTATTTATTTTATTTAGGTAAGTTTATATTTATTTTATTTATAGTTTAGGTTTAGATTTTGGTTTTGTAGGTTAGGAGCCTGGGGTAGGTGTGGGTAGTTCAGCTCAGTGGCCTAGTTTTATTTTTATTTTTTTTAAGTTAGGTTTAGGTTTATTTTAGTTTTAGTTATTATTTGTTTATTTTATTTTTTTATTTTTTATTTTATTTATTATTTTATTTAGTTTAGTTTTATTTTAGGTTTTATTTTATTTAGGTTTATGTTTTTATTTTAGTAGTTTTATTTTATTTTAGTTAGGTTTTATTTTTATTTTAGGTTTAGGTTTAGATTTTTATTTATTTTTAGGTTTAGGTTTAGGTTTTATTTTTATTTTAAGGTTTTTATTTAGGTTTATATTTTTATTTTATTTTATTTTATTTAGTTTAGGTTTAGTTTATTTTTAGGGGTTTTAATTTATTTTTTAGTTTTATTTTAGTTTAGGTTTAGGTTTATTTTATTTTACTTTAGGTTTAAGTTTTTTTTAGTTTAGTTTTAAGTTTATTTATTACTTATTTTAATTTATTTTAGGTTTAGGTTTTATTTAGTTTTATTTTATTTTATTTCTTTTATTTTAGTTTAGTTTTATTTATTTTATTTTAGTTTTTTTTTTTAATTTTTATTTTTAGTTTAGGTTTAGGTTTATTTTGTGTTTATTTTATTTTATTTTTTTTATTTTATTTTTTGTTTATTATTTATTTATTTTATTTTTTAGGTTTTATTTAGAGGTTTAGTTTTAACGGTTTTATGGTTGGTAGGGTAGTTTAGGTTTAGGTTGGTTTAGGGTTTTGGTTTAGGATTTTTTGGGTTTAGGTTTTAGATTTAGGGTTTTAGGTTTTAGGTTTAGGTTTAGGTTTGGTTTTAGGTTTAAGGGTTTTAATTTAGGGTTTAGGTTTTTTTTAACAGAGAACAAATTCAGATTCAACATTTTTTCTTTTCGATTTCATCAACCAAGTAACACATCAAGTTTTCTAAGACACAAGAGACAACATAGATCAAAAGTGAGCAGGCATAGAGCAAATCAAAAACCTTAAATTACTAGAGCATCATAAAGATAGTTCGATAGCAGATCGGATCGGTCATTCTAGCTCCAATTCCCATCATCATAACCACCCTAGCCTCTTGAGTAGTGATCCACCATCATATCCTATCTCTCCCCCTCTCCCACCACCACCAAGTAACCTCCATATCCGCCTCCATAAGCACCCTTTTCAGACCACCACCTCTATATCCACTAGTACCTCGATCCCCACTGCAATAACATCCACTAGCCTTGACTCCATGTAGATCTAGACTTAGCTGGGTTGACGGTGATGTTCTTGTCATCAAGGTTCTACCTATTCTTATGGTTTAGGTTTAGGTTTATTAGGTTTCAGGGTTTAGTTTTATTTTTAATTTATTTAATTACTTTAAGTTTAGGTTTATGGTTTGAGGTTCAGGGTTTAGGGGTTTAGGGTTTAAGGTTTAGGGTTTGGCTTTAAGGTTTAGGGTTTAGGTTTTTTTCTTTTAGGGTTTAGGGTTTATGGTTAGGTTTTGGGGTTTAGGATTTTGTGTTTATGCCTTAAGGTTTAGGGTTTAGGGTTTAGGGTTTAGAGTTTAGGGTTTTAGGGTTTAGGGTTTAGAGTTTAGGGTTTAGGGTTTAGGGTTTAGGGTTTAGGTTTAAAGTTTAGGGTTTAGGGTTTAGGGTTTAGGTTTGGGTTTAGGATTTAGGGTTTAGGGTTTTAGGGTTTAGGGTTATTTGGGGGGGGTGGGGAGGGGAGGGGGAAGTTAGAATTTTATTACCATAGAAGGAAAAGATACAATGTAATTAAAAGGGGTAAAGCTCTAAAATTTTACTCCTCTCAGAGCTACAAGAAACCCAAAGAGCTAAACTCCCATCTAAGTACATTAAAAAAAGAAAACAAAACAAAAGAGCAAATATAATAGCTAAAAAGCATAAGAGAAAAGACAGAGTAAGACTAAAATAAATCTCAAATAGTTCATGATTTCTTTAAGAAAGCAAGATAAGCAAGATCCACAATAACAACACTTGGGTTGACTAAGTAATGACCATTCCCTCTATAAAATTCCAACCTATAAAAGAAATATGCAACACACTACAACATCAAAAGTCATAGCTAAAAATGATAAGGATAAAGAGAGGAAAAGAGAGAGCTAAGAAAGAGAAGGCTCAGGCTCAGTTAGGATCATCTCAAGGGGCAATAATAGATATGAGCATCCAAACTTCATAAAGAAGGGTTACAATCATATGTAATGCTACCAACCAGAGAGAAGAGGCGAGTAACATCAAAGCCATTATAGCTAGCATACCTGATACACGCAAACCTCCAAGGCCAACAATCCATAGAGTTCCAGATCTTGCACCATTTAACAAAGAGCAACCAGCCAGCAACCAACTATCAGCCAAACCACTAAACAAAAACCATAATAGGCTAATCACAATAACCTAGAGAGAGGCTAGAACAAAGTCAAAACGCCAACAACAACCATTATCCAAATACCCATCCAAGCTCCAAACTAGGGAAAACCTAGAACCAGTAGTCAGCAACCACCAGACCCATCCTAATTAATACATAAATAGCCAACAAAACTAAGATAGGATCCATCAAGCCAAAGTCCCAACAAGTAGCAGTTACCAAGAAAAACTAGGGTGAGCAACCACAAATGACTAAACAGCTCAGAAATGAAACCATCAACTAATGGAAACATAAGCTGCAGCCAATGCAAATCAAGAGAACACAAAACAATCACACAAAAGGGGGCCAAAAGAAGCCACCAACCACCAGAAACTAAAAAGTCCAATCTAAAAAGATAAATAAATGTTTGGCTGAGACAACAAAAGGCTCCAACAATTTGTCCAAGAATAAGGAAAAGATCAACAAAGAAAAAAAATCAACCAACCAAGATTCCAAGGAAAACTAAAAGTCCTTCAACCAAACCACTACATAAATCAACCATAAGGCAACCACTAGAGAATAGCCCATAACCAACAAATGAAACATCCCCAGTAAGCAAGGAAAAGCAGAAAATCAACAAAGCACCATACAATAGATGTCCAAAAGAAGCACAACATCCATAGAAAGGCAACAACAGTAGCTAGCCAGGACTTGCCAAAAAACCAAACTTCCTTTGCAATAGAGATTAACCCGATAGAAAGCATAATAATAACACAAAAAAGCTGCAAACAATGCACCCAGTAGAGGCTAGCCTCACGAGAATTACCAAATGTAAAACCAAGCAAAGAAGGATCTAGTAATAAATAACAAGGAACTGGGAGGCAACACAAAAAAGTAGCTAAATTCTACAAAGGAGGTTCGAAGGCAACAACCAAGTAGTTCCCACTAGGAAGGCCACCCATCCAACCATAAAAAACTAGCAAAAATTAATTCAAGTTCAAGAGGAGAGCGAACAAACCAACAAGTGCAGAGAATAAAATAAAGCTAAGCCATCTCATCCACCAGTAACCAGAGTAACAAGGCAGAGAAGATAGCATCCACTAGGCTTAAAAACCAAGCCAACCTAGGCTGAAAAAAAAGGAACCACCGAGTAGCAATCACTAGGCCAACCCAAAAGCAAGAGGTCAAAAACATAACCCAACTCAGGCCAAAAAGTGAAAATAAGTTTAGGGTTTAGGGTTTAGGGTTTAGGTTTTTGAGGGTTTAGGGTTTAGGGTTAATGTTTAATTTGGATTTAGGGTTTAGGGTTTAAGGTTTACAATTTTATTACAGTTTAAGGTTTAGGGTTTAAGGTTTATTTTAAGTTTATGGTTTTTTTTAAATTAAGTAAATTGGTAGGTTTAGGTTTATTTAGTTTATTTGGTTTATTTTTTATTTATTCTATTTTTTATTTTTATTTAGGTTTATTTTTAGCTTTTATTTAGTTTAGTTTATTTATTTTAGGTTTATTTATTTTAGTTTAGGTATTTTATTTTAGTTTATTTTTTAGGTTTAGGTTTAGGTTTATGTTTATTTCTTTAGTTTAGTTATATTTATTTAATCAGTTTATCATTTTTTAGTTTTATGATCCAATTTTTTTAGCTTCATCTAGGTTTTAGGTTTATTTTAGGTTTTTTAGGTTTAGGTTTAGGTTTAGGTTTAGTTTAGGGTTTAGGTTTTATTATTTATTTTATATTTATTTATTTATGGTTTAGGTTTATTTTATTTTAGTTTTAGGGTTTAGGTTTATTTAGGGTTTAGGTTTAGGGTTTATTTTTAAAATTATTTTAGTTTATTTTAGGTTTAGGGTTTATTTTATTTATTATTTTATTTATTTATTTATTTATTTTTATTATTTATTTTATTATTTATTTAGGGTTTATTTATTTAGGTTTAGGTTTTGTTTAGTTTAATTTTATTTTAATTTTATTATTTTAGGTTTAGGTTTTATTTTTTTTAGGTTTAGGTTTTAGGTTTTCATTTTAGGTTTATTTTTAGGATTTAATTTTTAGTTTAGCCTTAGGTTTAGTTTTTGCTCATTTTATTTTATTTAGTTTAGGGTTTAGGTTTAATTTATTTTGGGTTTAGGTTTAGGTTTTATTTATTTTAGTTTAGTTTATTTTATTTGAAGTTTAGGTTTATTTTATTTTGTTTATTTTAGGTTTAGGTTTTTTTTAGTTTAGGGTTTAGGTTTTATTTTTTATTTTTTATGTTTATTTTAGTTTTTATTATTTAGTTTTTATTATTACTTTATTTTAGGTTTATTTTATTTTTTATTTTCTTTTTTAGTTTTTATTTTATTTAGGTTTTATTTTAGCTTTATTTTGTTTTTTTAGTTTTGTTTATTTTTATTTATTTTATTTTAGTTTAGTTTTCATTTTTATTTATTTTATGTTTATCTTAGGTTTAGGTTTAGGTTTAGGTTTAGGTTTAGTTTATTTTAGATTTAGTTTAGTTTAGGTTTTATTTATTTATTTTATTTTAGGTTTATTTAGTTTTTAGGCTTTATTTTTTTATTTATTTTTTTTTTATTTTATTTTATTTATTTTAGGTTTATTTATTATTTATTTTATTTGGGTTTATTTTTTAGGGTTTATTTTATTTTAGGTTTCTTATTTTTATTTTTAGGTTTATTTTGTTTTTAAATTTTCTAGTAGGTTTAGGTTTTATTTTTTTTTTATTTAGTTTTATTTATTTATTTTAGTTTGTTTTATTTTTTATTATTTTATTTATTAGTTTTATTTAGTTTAGTTTTATTTTAGGTTTTATTTATTTTAGTTTAGGTTTTTTATTTTTTAGTTTATTTTTAGGTTTAGGTTTATTTTAGTTTAGTTTTATTTATATTTTATTTTTTTAGTTTTTATTTTTATTTTTTAGGTTTATTTTATTCTTTATTTTATTTTTTTTTTAGGTTTAGGTTTTAGGTTTTATTTTAGGTTTATTTTGGTTTATTTTTAGTTTAGGTTTATTTATTTTAGTTTATTTGTTTACATTTAGGTTTTGATTTAGTTTATTTAGGATTAGGTTTAGGTTTTATTTATTTTAGTTTAGGTTTAGTTTATTTTATTTTAGGGTTTAGGGATTTTATTTAGGTTTAGATTTTATTTTATTTGTTTATGTTTATTTTATTTCTATTTTAAGTTTAGAATTTAGGAACTTTAGTTTAGGATTTCTTTTATTTTAGGAATTTTATAGGTTTAGGTTTAGTTTAAGTTTAGGAATTTAGGTTTAGGTTTTAGCAAAGTTTAGTTTAAGTTTAAAGGAAAGTTAAATTTTATTACCATAAAATAAAGGATGTCCTTAAGTAAAGAAAGTTCAACTAAAAAAACAAGAAACCTAAAGAGCCAAACCCCATCTAAGTACAATGGAAAAATTAAAGATCAAACACAATAGCTTAAAAGCAAAGAGAAAAGACCCAAAATAAGACTAATATAACTCAGAAAGCAATAAAAGACTAGTCGGGCTCATGATCCCTTTGAGAAGTCAGGATAAGCAAGATCCACATCAATAGTACTTGAGTTGATTGAGTAAAGATCATTCCATCTGTGAAGTTCCAACCTGCAAAAGAAATATGCAAAACACTACAAAGGGAAAAAGATAAAGTAAACAATTTAGAAAGAGCTGAGAAAGAGAAGGCTCGGGCTCAGATAAGATCATCTCAAGGATAATAATACATATGAGCATCCAAGCTTCATGAGAAGGGTTACAATTATGCATGCTACCAAGAGAAGATATGAGAAACATCAAGGCCATCATAGATACATGATATAAGCAACCATCCAAGGCAAAATAGTCCATTGTGATCTAGTTCTTGCTTCAAACAAATAGAGAAAAACAACCAATCATACCAACCAACCCACTACCAAAACCACAACAAACCAATCACTTAAAGCCAACATCCTAGAAATAGGATCTGTAAATAAAATAAACCAAGCTAACTCCAAAAGCCACCGCAATAGGAAGAAACACGAAAAAAGGGCATAAATAGGTGGAACAACAAAATCGAGCAAAACAATCCCAAAGGAAAAAGAACAACCCACGGCTATCTCTAGAGCACTAGTAATCCAAATCCAATGGCAAAACCTCCACCCAAATAGCAAAATAGTAGGAGATAAGTAGCACCAAAGAGAGGAAAGCCATATCTTAGAAAGGCTAAGAGGGTATCAAGAAATTACCATCAAAACCACCACCAAAGCAGCCAAACGAACAATAAATCCACCACCACTAACTAAGAGGCAAATATTAGGAAACAAGGAGAGCCAAATAAACTAGAGGGAGTCAATACCAACAGCCAACACAAATCCCAAAACACCAAGCCACAACACAAGCATCCAAGGCAAGACAGCAGCCACAAAAAATCCCTCAAGTAGCCAACCCTGAACAACAAGTCCTAAAATAGGATAATAAAACCATAAGAGTTCATATCCTCCACCAATAAAATAGCCAATAAAACCACCTAGGCCAGCAGCTAATAGGATGAGCAGGAGAAATCAGAGCAATAGAAAAACCGACACCCAAACTGGGAACAAAAACAAAAGAAAAGCAACTACACCCAAGAGAGGAAAACCAACCCAGAAGCAGACCAGAAACCCAACCAGAGAACCCAACCAAAAGCACCTAAACTAACCATCAAACATTGCCAACACATCCACCAACCAACCTAGCCAAAATAGCCAACCAACTAGTTAGCCAACAAAACCAACTAGAGACAAAGCCACTGAGCCCAAAAAGAGGAAAAGAATAACAACTGACAATGCCACAACCCACCTGGAGATCTCAAGAATAACCAAGAAATAAAAATGGTAGTCACCCAACCAGACAAAGCCCAAGGAGGACTACCCAACCACAAGTAGCAAAACTATAAGGATAGGAACAAGGATAGAGGCAACAAAACCCTTCCAATTCCCAAAGAGCAGATAATCACAATAAAGAAGAAAATAGGAAGATAATAACCACAGAACAACTAACTCCAATCCACAAGGAAGAGAGAAAAACCAACCAGTAGAAGCCCCCAAGACAAACTAGAAAAGGAGAACATCAACCACCAAAAAACCCAAAATAAAGCTAAGCTAGAAGAGGCCAATAGCAGCCATGAAAAAATAACCACCCAAAATAACCACCCAAATGGGAGAAGCAAATAGCAACAACCAGTAGAGCCAACCATAGCAGCCAAAGATCTAATTCGAATAAGGCCATAGCCAGCCAAAACCATAGGAAAACTCACAATCCATTAATAAAAGGGCAGGCCAAAAATGGGCACAGCCACAACCCAACAGGAGACCCTAAAAAATCACTAGGGTGACAAAGAAGCATAGCATGAGCCATAAAAAAGAAAACTACTAGTCTGAGCATAGAAAATCAATTATAACCACTGACCCAAAAGAGTCTCAAGTATGGAATGGGGTTAAGAGGAAGGGGGTTTAAGTATAGAAATAAACTCAAGAAAAACCACTTCCTGGTGAGAAAAGCACAAAATAAACAACCAAAAAATAGTTTGAATAAAACCACCATAGCAAAAAGACCAACAAAATAGTAGATGGATAAAATCTAAGGTAAGGCAGTCCAGTGTTGTCCCGATTGACCAGACCACACAAATGCTTAGGTAAGCTATGGTTATCAAATAAAGTGAGCTCATTTAATTCCCCTCCAAATTATCCCGAAATCGGACAAGCATTACCTTCACTAAGAATGTGAAAATTTTGTAGCAAACTTGAGAAAGAAGCTTTTAGTGTGATTAAGAAGATAAAATAAGTCGGATTCCCCATTTTTTTTTTTTTATTGAGCATATCAAGTAAAAGAAGAGCATCAACTTCAATCCAAATATTAAAGAGGCCTTTGGTTAAACAAATATCAATAGCTTTGTTAATAGCTATGAGCACAACATAAATAACAGAACAAGCTTTGAGGGGGTAGGAAAAAGCACAAATGACATTACCTTTGAAATCCCTAAGAATTCCTTCACAACCATATTTGTTTGGGGAAACAGAACCATCAGTTTTGATCTTAATAAAATTTTTTTTAGGCTTAATCCAATGTATCATCCTAATACTCTTGTAGGAAGGATCATCATGCAAATACCATATTTTTTAGCCACAAATTTTAACCTCTAAAGTGAAGATTACTAATTAAATTTGCATTAAAAAAGCATGAATTTTTTCTTTAGTTCTAGCAAGGATCCTTTTATGGTTCATAGGGATACCATGATATTTAGCATCATTTATATCCATCCAAATGAACTAATTATGGGTAATAGTAATTAAACCTTTGATATGTCCTTTCACAATTTTTTTGAAACAAACTTCAAGAAGTTGATATAACGAAAGAGAGCCGTGAAAATAGTTAGTGTTAAATAAATCATCATACCACATCCAATGTTTGGAAGCAATAGTACCAATGACAAAAACATGATTAACATTTTCAATATGAAAGCAACAATAGCACTTAGAAGGTAAATAAAACCCTTTAAGCTAGAGCAAGGAATCAACAGGGATGAAGTTATTCAAAATCTTCCAAGCTAAAACAAAATAAGAAATGGGAATGATAATGTTCCAAAGTTTAATGAAAACATTAGAGGTGTTATAATAAAATTCCAAATTAAGAACGAAATCAACATTGTAAGAGAGCTTGAAATGAATTTGATCTAGTTTATTAGAAAAGATAGCGATGTTGCAAAACTTATAAAAAAAAGGAATAGGAATGTCATTCTCAAGTTTCCTATTATTCCAATTATTATTAAGCCAAAAAGAGTTAACTTTGATAGCAGCACTAGAGTGTGTAGATAAAAGGGAGTGAATAGAGCCATTGCCAATCCAATTGTCTTTCCAAAAGAAGAACCCAATGAATACCCCAAGATATTAAGGATTCAACAACCCATTTAATGGAGCAAAGCCTTTTCCAAACTAGAGAGTTACCAACTTTATAAGCACAGGTAAGAGGGTGTTTACCTTGATAATATTTTTCCATCATAAAATTAGCCCAAAGGCTATCATTCTTTCTAAAATTCCACCAGAGCTTATTAGAGAAGGTAGTGATAGCTTCACGAATAGGTTTGCAACCAAGACCACCTTCACCCAAAGGACCACAACTATATGCCAGGAAGTCCAATGCATTCTCTTAATAAAATTATTGGACCACCATAAAAATTTATTAAGCAAGCAATCAATTCTGATAAGAGTAGAATTTGTGGGAATAATAGTTTGAATCAAATAAAGAGGCATTGAATTAAGAGTGCTTTTAAGAATAGTAAGCCTTCCACCAAAAGAAAGTAAATGGAATTCCCAAACAAAAATTTTATTTAAAATTTTTGAATTAACTCATCAAAAATGTGGGATCATTTTGGACCTTTAAAATAAGGAGCACCTAAGTACTTAAGAGGTAAGTGTTGATGTTTAAAGTTAGTGATATGCAGGATTTGATTGATTTTATTATTGGAGATACTTGAAGAAGTAATAAAATAGCTTTTTTTATCATTGATAGAAAGACCACTTTCTACCAAATTTATTTAAAAAAATCTTGAGGTTCTTTATATGATGAATAGAAACATTGCAAAAAATAATAAAATCATCTCTGAAGCTTAAGTGTAGGAAGACCACCAAAAGTTATGTAATACATACTAGGATTATTTAAGAATAACTCATTGATGCTAATGCTACTAGATAAGTACTCAGTAATAATAATAAATACAGTAGAAGATGAAGGATCCCCTTATCTTAAGCCATGGGAAGAAGGAAAGAAGCCCAAAGCTTCCCATTAAGCAAAATAGAGAACCATACATTATTAAAATAATTTTAATAAGAAAAATAAATTTAGCGAAACCCAAATAAATTTAGAATATGGAAAAGGAAATCCTAAGAGATATTATCAAAAGCTTTGGTAATATCTAATTTGAAAAGAATTTTTTCCACCTCTAGTCTTAGCATCTAAATCATGAATTAATTCTTGGGCAAGTAAAATGTTATCAAATATAGATCTACCTCTAACAAAACCAGTTTGGTTGAAAGAGATAATCTTATGAAGTAAAAGACTAAGCCTGCTAGCAAGAATTTTGGAAATCAGCTTATTGAAGAAGGTGCAAAGACTAGTAGATCTAAAATCACTCCAATAGTCTAGGTTATCTTTCTTAGGTATGAGAACATTAGAAGTGCTAGAGAAATATCTAGGAAAAATTTCCATTAAAAAAATTAACCATAGGCTCAATACAATCATTTTTAATAATAAATGAACATTTTTGGAAAAATTGGGTAGTGAAACCCTCCAGACTAGCAATAGAATCTATGTTCATGCTATTAAGAACTTTAAAAATTTCATCTTCATTAGGCATAATAGTAAGAAAATTATTGTCATCATTGGTAATAATAGAAGGAATTAAGTGCGATTTAGAAATAGCTTTATAAGAGCAACTCTTATTAAGCATATTTCTAAAGTAATTAATGCCTGAAATCTTTAATATCATTATTCTCTGTAATCCATTCACCATTTTTATCTTTAAATTTTTAAATATTATTTATGACTCTCTTTTTATTAGCTGAAGCATAGAAATAGCTAGTATTCATGTCACCATTTGTAATGTGTTTACTAGCAGCTTTTTGGCACCAATAAGTCTCTTCCATATTTTGAAAATTAACAAGCTTATCTTTCGCCTCAGCCAAGTCCTTAATCTTAGAAGGATCAGACATAATAGAGACTTCAAGATCACAAACCAATTTTTCCATATGTTTGATATTAGCAAAAAGGTATTTAAAATAATGCTTGTCTCACCAACCTAGATTTTGTTTTAGTATTTTTAGCTTAAACCAAAGTCTTTTCATCCCATAATCAAATTATTAGTATGTAAAGAAGCTTTCCAAATGTTAGCCACAACATGAAAAAAATCAATATGCTAAATCCACATGTTCTAAAATCGAAAAGGATGGAGATTTTTTAATCTATTAGAATTATCTTAAATAGAAACCAAAAGAGGAGCATGATCAGACAAGGTTCTGCTTAAATGATTTACAAAAGTAATAGGCCATTGAGTAATCCAATGAGTATTAAAAAGAATTTGGTCCAACCTTTGCCAAAGTCTAGAGTTCTTCCAAGTATAATTAGAACACTTAAAACCAATATTAATCAAATTACAATCAAGGATCATATTGGAAAATTCTTCCATGGAATGAATATTAGGAGAGCAACCACCACTTCATTTAGAAGAGAACAAAATAACATTGAAATCTCCACCAACAAACCAAAGTTTATTGACAGAGGTGGCAAAATTAGTCAAGTTATCCCAAAGAAGATTTATACTAGATCTATTACAAGATGCATAAACAAAAGAGCCTAAAACACAATAATCACAACAAGAGATTTGAGCATTGACAACTTGATAAAAATCATCAAGAATAGAAATGCCTACAAAGTTATTCCAAAAACACCAAATCTTATTACTAACATTAGAGAGAAAAATTATTGAAATTGATCATTCTAGCAACATGGTTAATTTTATTAGCATGAATAAGAAGCTCAAGAATAATAAGTAAGGAAATATTATGAATACAAAAATTTCCAATACAATTATGAATAGAGAGGGTAACAATCCATCTAACATTCCAAACTTAAAAATTAAACATTAAAAAAAGAAGGGCGGGGGGAGTAAAAGTTAATTGAGAGAAGAGAGGGAGGTCGCAACAATTCTAGTGTTTCTTGGTAATTTGGGGGGAAATATTTTAAACATTTTTTTCTTTTTTAAATAGAAAGTTTGGAAGCCATTTTCTTTGACCTTTGAATCATCATTCAAAATGGATTTAGCAACATTATTCACAGATTTAGCAAAATTCTCTTGATTAGAAGTGAATCCTCCTTCTTCCAAGGCACTAGAATTTATTAAAGATAAATGAGCTTCGTGAATAGCAAGGGAGGGAGTAGAAACTGATTTATTAAGAAGGAAAGTGGGAAAACCAAACCCTTCCTCATCATTAGCCAAATTATTAAATAAAAGGAAATCATTTTGAGAAGTTAAATCATCCTAAATTTGAAATATGGAATCAGGTTTATCAACCTGATTATCATGAGGTATTAAAGCCATATTCTCCATTGAATTAGAATGATGCACAATATTAAATTCATCATTTATGTTCTCCATTAAAGATTCATTTTCATTTATCAAAGCCAGCAAGGTTGTAATGATCGAATTAGAAGAAACAAAATCATCATTCAAAAGTTTAGAAAAGCTATTATTGTTCACATTAAAAGCCTTCAATTGCTCAGAAGAAATAAAAGGTAAATCAACCTTATTACGAACATTCAAAGAATCCTTTTATTTAATAGTGGTTGGCCTAGGGTTAGAATAGAAGTTTCCTTAATAGGGATTTTCTTTTTTAGGTGAGGATGAAGAATGAAACATTCAGAATTATCATGCCCATGGATTTTGTAGTGAGAACAAAAGACAGGAAATTTTAAATTCAATTCTTTATATATAACCATAATTTTTAGATCCCAACTAGATTTCTTTTTGGTGTTTCTTGGTAATGTCCAATTCAATAAGGATTCTAGCCATTGAAGGATGAGATTTTGTAGCCATTGCTTGATCAATTTGCAATGGCCAACCAAATAAGGCACCCACAACAAAAAGGAATTCTTGGTTACCGAAATGAATTCACATATTGGGGAGTGAAATCCAAGCTAAAATAATTGGGGATTCTTCCTTAATATCAAATAGTGGAGTCCATTTCAGCAACCTCATTTGGCAATTGAAAATAAAATAAGAATGATGAGAGAAAACATGAGAGTAATTCAAATCATTCATCAATGAAATTAAAATGTGGTGGGGATCAATTAAACCAATCATAAAAATATAAGGAAATCTTTTTGAGAAGTTAAATCATCTTGAATGAAAGATGAATGTTTTCCATTATCACAGAGTAAACTTTCTCCATTGAATTAGAATGATGCACAATATTAAATTCATCATTTATGTTGTCCATAAAGATTCATTTTCATTTATCAAAAGAAGTTATAATGAAGTAATTAGAAGAAACAAAATCCCTCATTCAGAAGTTTGAAAAGCTATTATTGTTATTAGAAGCCTTCAATTGTTCAGAAGATAATAGGTAAATCAACCTTATTAGGAACATTCAAAGATCCTTTTATTTACATGGTTCATGGTTAGAATGAAGTTTCCAATAGGATCAGGTGAGGATGAAGAATGAAACTATCCAATTATCGTGCCCATGGATGAGAGAAAAGATAGGGAAATTTTAAATTCAATTCTTGTATATAACCATAATTTTTAGATCCCAACTAGATTTCTTTTGGTGTTTCTTGGTAATGTCAAATTCAATAAGGATTCTAGCCATTGAAGGATGAGATTTTGTAGCTGTTTCTTGATCAATTTGCAATGGCCAACCAAATAAGGCACCCACAGCAAAAAAAGAATTCTTGGATACCGAAATGAATTCGCATATTGGGGAGTGAAATCCAAACTGAAATAATTGGGGATTCTTCCTTAATTTCAAATAGTGGAGTCCATTTCAGAACCTCATTTGGCAATTGAAAACAAAATAATAATGATGAGAGAAAACATGAGAGTAATCCAAATCGTTCATCAATGAAATTAAAATGTGGTGGGGATCAATTAAACCAATCATATAAGCACTTGAAAGTTTCAGACTATGAATGTAAGAGTGAATGTTTTGAGTAAAGTTTCCAACCAAACTGAATTCAAATGGCTTAGCAAGCTTTTTCATAATAAGATCAGAACACATAACAATAGGCATGCCTCAAAAAGAAGTCAAAATAAGTTCAAGGGACTCACCTGAATAGCCATCCTTACCATTGAGAATGTCTTTGAATAATTTTGAAGCATCTAAAGCCAGGGTAGATGATGCCCTAACATGATCCAAAAGATCTTTCAGTTTTCACCAAGGAATCATCAGAGAAGATGCCAAGCCACGATGTCACTCAAAGAAAGACATGAAATAGGCTAGCAACTGTCAATTCAAGGAGGAATCCAGAGAGAATTGCTCAAAGTAGCTAGCAAGCAGCATTCAAAAGGCCCAAAATGAGAGCGAAAAAAAAATTTCTAGAACACAAGGAGAGGACTCGAGCGTCAGGGTTTTTTCACTTTAATTTTTGAATATTATTAGGGCTTAGGGTTTAGGATTTAGATTATAGGGTTTAGGGTTTAAGGTGTAGGTTCTTAGGATTTAGGGTTTTACAGCTTTTTATGGTTTAGGGTTTAGGGTTTAGGTTTTAAGTTTAGGGTTTAGGTTTTAGATTAAGGTTTAGGGTTTTTGGTTTTTTTTAATAGAGAATAAATTCATATTCAATATTTATTCTTTTTGATTCCATCAATCAAGTTACACACCAAGTTTTCTAAGACACAAATAATAACATAGATAAAAATGAGCATACATAGATCAAACCTAAATCCCTTGATAACTAGAACCATCTCTAATGTAAAGACACAATTTCATAAGCAGTAGATCAGATCGATTGTTCTTCAATTTCTTCAATTCCCATCAGAACTACCCTGGCTGCTCGAGCAACGAGATCCACCATCATATCCCCAATCTCTCCCTCTGCTACCACCATAGTTGAAACCACCTTCCATCCTCCCACCTCAATAACCAACAACCTCCATATCCAACAACACCTCTAGATACCCCTCCACTTTGATAACCACCTCCGCCTTCCCTCCATCCAAGATCAAACTAGGCCTGGGTTGATTTTCCTACCGGTTCTCCCCATTCTTCGTTTAGATTTAGGTTTAGTTTATTAGGTTTTAAGTTTTAGGTTTATTTTTTTATATTTAGTTTTTTTAGGTTTGGGTAGGTTTTGGGTGGGTTTTGGGTTTAGGGTTTAGGGTTTAATGTTTAGGATTTAGGGTTTAGGGTTTAGTATTTAGTGGTTTAGGTTTGGATTTAGGATTTAGGGTTTAAAGGTTTTGGGATGTGGCTTAGTGTTTAGGCTCAGGTTTAGGATTTAGGATTTAGATTTATGGTTTTTTTAAAATTAAGTAAACTTGTAGGTTTCAATTTATTTTGTTTATTTTGTTTATTTTTTATTTATTTTCATTTATTTTTTTATATAGGTTTTTTTTCTTTTTATTTAATTTAATTTATTTATTTTAGGTTTATGTATTTTAGTTTAGGTTTTTTATTTTAGTTTTTTTTTAGTTTAGGTTTAGTTTAAGTTTACCTTTAGTTGACTTTATTATTTTTTTTTTAGGTTTAGTTTTATTTTTTATTTTATTTTTAGGTTTAGGTTTTAATTTTATTTCTCTAGGTTTTAGGTTTTTTTGGTTTATTTTAGGTTTTATTTTTAGTTAGATTTAGGTTTATTTTAGTTTATTTTATTTTATTTAGTTTATTTTTTAGTTTATTTAGGTTTAGGTTTAGGTATTATTTATTTTAGTTTAGTTTATTTTAGTTTATGTTTAGATTTATTTTATTTTATTTATTTTTTCTTTAGGTTTACATTTTTTTTGTTTATGCTTTATTTTTTTTTATTCATTTTAAGTTTTAATTTTTTTTTTTTTTAGGTTTAGTTTTATTTTATTTTAATTTATTTTTATTTTACATTTAGTTTTTATTTTATTTTTCTTTATGTTTTTTATTCTTAGGTTTATTTTATGTTTTTTAGTTTAGTCTTGGTTTTATTTATTTTATCTATTTTATTTTTATTAGTTAAATTTATTTTATTTTTAGGTTTAGGTTTGGGTTTTAATTTAGGTTTTTGTTATATTTTATTTTATTTAGGTTTAGGTTTATTTTATGTAGTAGTTTAGTTTTTTAGGTTCAGTGGCTCTATTGTGGTTTGGGGTAGTTTAGGATTTAGTGATTAGTGGTCAGTGGTCTATTTAGGTTTTTGCCTAGGGTTTAGCTTAGCTGTGCTAGGTAGTTAGCTAGTAGTTTAGTGAGGGGTTTGGGTAAGATTTTTTTGTTTTGGTTTGTAAGTTTATTTTAAGTTTTATTTATTTATTTAAGTTTATTTATGTTTAGAGTTTTATGGTTTATGGTTTTACATAGGTTTGTGGTTTAGGGTTTAGGTTTAGTTTGTGGTTTAGGTTTAGGGTTTATGGTTTAGTTTTAGTTTTTGGGGTTTATGGTTTAGGATTTAGGTTTTTTTTTCTTAACAAAACAAATTCAAATTCAACATTTCATCTTTTGATTTCATCAACTAAGTAACACACCGGTTTTCTAAGACAGTGACAATATAGATAAAAATGAGCACATAGCAAATCAAAACCCTAAATAAGTAGAATCATCTCTACTATAAAGACACATTTCCATAAACAGCAGATCAGATTGGTCGTTCTTCAATTTCTCCAACTCCCATCAGAACCACCCTCGCCTCTCGAGTAGTAGGATCCACCATCAAATTCACGATCTCTCCCTCCACCACCATCACGGCTGTAACCTATGTCACTCCTCTAACCTCCACAACCAACACTGCTCCGACCAACAGATCCATATCCATCTGTACCTCCAGATCCCCCACCACCACTACGATAATCGCCGCCTCTGCCTTCGCCTCCACCACCAGAACTAGACTAAGCCTAGTTGACTGAGATGTTCCTGCCATCAAAGTTCTGCCCATTCTTAGGGTTTAGATTTATTTTTTTATTTATTTAGTTGCTTTAGGTTTTGGTTGTGTTTAGGTTAAGGGCTAAAATTTTAGGTTTTGTGGTTTGTGGTTAGGAAGGTTTAATTTTAGGGTTTAGGGTTTAGGTTTTTTAGGGTTTAGGGTTTAGGGGTTTAGGGTTTAGATTAGTTTAGGGTTTAGTTTTAGGGTTTAGGTTTAGATATATGTTTTTTTTGGTTTAGGGTTTAGAGGTTTAGTGGTTAGTAGTTTAGGAAGGTCAGTAGGTTGGTGGGATTTAGGATTATTTTTTAGGTTTAAGATTTAGGGTTTTTTTAATTAAGTAAACCAGGTTTAGATTTATTTAATTTATTTTATTTATTTGAGTTTATTTTACTTTTATTTTATTTTATTTTTATTTTTTTATTTATTTAGGTTTGTTTATTTTAGGTTTATTTATTTTAGTTTAGTTTTTTTTATTTTAGTTTATTTTTTTAGGAGGTTTTGGTCGTTTATTTTTTTTAATTTAGTTTATTTTATTTTTTTAGGTTTAGGTTTTATTTATTTTAGGTTTAAGTTTGGTTATTATATTTTATAGGTTTATTTTATTTTATTTTAGGTTTAGTTTTTATTTTATTTAGGTTTTTTATTTTTAGGTTTATTTTTTATTTTTAGTTTAGTTTAGGTTTTTATTTATTTTATTTTAATTTAGTTTTATTTTTTATTTTATTTTATTTTATTTTTAGGTTTAAGTTTAAGTTTTGGTTTTAGTTTAGGTTTTTATTTTATTTTATTTAGGTTTAGGTCTTTTTTATTATTTTATTTTTAGGTTTTATTTAGTTTAGGTTTTTTGGTTTTTAGGGTTTAGGGTTTAGGGTTAGTTTATCATTTAGGGTTTAGGATTTGGAGTTTAGGGTTTAGGTTTTAAGGTTTAGGGTTTAAAGTTTTTAGGGTTTAAGGTTTAGGGTTTAGGGTTTAAGGTTTAGGATTTAGGTTTTAGTTTTAGGGTTTAGGTTTTTATTTTATTTTATTTTATTTATTTAGGTTTAGGTTTTAAGATTTAGGGTTTTAGGATTAGGGTTTAAGGTTTAGGATTTAAGGTTTTTTTTAATAGAGAACAAAATTAGATTAAATATTTATTATTTTCGATTTCATCAACCAAGTAACACACCAAGTTTTCAAAGACACAAGTAACAACATAGATAAAAATGAGACATAGAGCAAATCAAAACCCTAGATAACTAGAACTATGTATAAAGACACTATTCCATAAGCTAGTCGGATCCGTCTATTTCTCTCAGTTCCTCAACCACCCTCGCCTCTCAGTAGTGATCTGCCATCATATCTATAATCTCTCCTCCGCCACCACCACACGCTTTAACCTCCGCTCCTCTCCTCCATAACCACCACTTGACCACCACCTCCATATCCACCAGACCCTAGATCTCCACCACCACTATGATCATCGCCTTTTCCTCCACCAGATCTAGACGAGCCGGGTTGATGATGTTCCTACAATCAACATTCTACCCATTTTAGGTTTAGGTTTATTTATTACTTTTAGGATTAGTTTAGGGTTTAGGGGTTTTTTTTAGGGTTTAGGTTTAGGGTTAGGTTTAGTTTAATTTAGGGTTTATGGTTTGTGGTTTATGGTTTGTGGCTCAGTTTAGTTTAGGTTTAGGGTTTAGAGTGTTTTGTTTAGTTTAGAGGGTTTAGTGGTTTTTAGGTTAGGTTAAGGTTTTAGTTTGGGTCAGTGGTAGGTTAGTGGTAGATTTTATGTCAGGGTGGGTGTGTTTAGGCTCAGTGGTAGGATTGTTTTAGTGGTTTAAGATTTTTTTAAATTAAAACCAGTTTAGTTTATTTAGTTTATTTTATTTATTTGAGTTTATTTTATTTTATTTTATTTTAATTTAGTTTATTTATTTTAGGATTATTTTATTTTGGTTTATTTTTATTTTAGTTTATAGGTTTAGTTTTAGTTTATTTATTTATTTATTTTATTTTATTTAGGTTTGGTTTTATTATTTATTTTATTTTAGGATAGTTTTATTTTAGTTAGTTTTATTTTTTATTTATTTATTTTTAGTTTAGGTTTATTTATTTATTTTAGTTATTTATTTATTATTATATATTTATTTTAGGTTTAGGTTTAGATTTGTTAGTTTAGGTTTATATATATATTTTATCTTATTATGTTTATGATTTTTATTTATTTATTTTAGCCTGATTTAGTTTAGTTTAGGATTTTGTAGTTTGGCCAGGGTTTTAGTTTGAGTTTAGGGTAGTTTAGGGTTTGGGTCCAGTATTAGTTGGTTTAGGTTAGGTTGGAGGCCTGGGTTTGGGTTTAGGTTTAGGGAGGGTCGGGAGTTTAGGAGGTTGTGGTAGGGTTTAGAGTTTGTGTTTAGGGTTTAGTTTTTAGGGTTTAGTTTATTTTATTTTATTTTATTTATTTAGTTTAGTTTTTTAGGGTGGAGTTTGGTTTTAGGTGTGGTTTAGGTTTAGGTTTTGTTTAAGGTTTGGGTTTTTAGGTTTTTCTTTTTAGGGTTTAGGGTTTAGGGTTAGGGTTTTGAGTTTTATTTTTTGGGAAAAATTAGGGGAATTTTATTGCCACAAAATAAGGAGTACAAAGTCCTTAAAGGGGATGAATCTCTAAACTAATGCTCTAAGAACTATAATAAAACCTAAAGAGATGAATCCCCAAACTATTATAATATTAAATAAAGAGAAGCAAAAGAAAAACCAAATCAGTAACAACAGAAGATCCATATGAGCAATAACAAAATCCACTTGATTCCTTTGATAATAGAAAATCCACCTGACGCCAACCTATAAAAGAAATCTACAACATTCTAAGGAAAGGATGAGTACAATTAAGTAGGCATAAAGAGAAAGAGCAAAGTAAAGAAAAAGGCTCAGGCTTAGTCGCAATCATCTTAAGGAGCAACACTATATGGAAGCATCCAAACATCAGAAGAAGGGTTACAATTATATGTAGTGCTGCCAGTCAAAACAAAAATAGGGCCATCATAGCCAACATACCTCATGTAGGCATTCATCCATATATCATCATCCAACAATGCTGCAAAGTCTTCCAACCAGCAAACAGAACATCCAAGCACAAAGCTACCAAAACAACCAAGCCTAGTAAGGCAGACCAAGAGCCATCCATTAGGGATAGCAGTAATACAGTAGGAAAACCACCAAAGTAAACACCAAAAGGGAGGAGAAATACCAAAAAAAGTAAGCATCATTAACAAGGATAACAACACAGTCCAGAAAAAATAGGCCCAAAACCAAAGAACCATCCCAAGATTGTCCCTAAAGCAACAACAAACCAATACCTAAATAGAGGGGATAGCTAACACTAATAAGCCACCAATCCAAGTGCAAAGGATAACTCAAGCAGATAAGTGAGAACTGACACCTCCACCAAGACAAATAAAAAAAAGACCAAAGGAGCATCTAGCAAGGCTACCACCAAGAATAGTGTAACAACAGAACCACCACCAAAACCAAGAGGCGATTAGGAAATACAAGTAGCAAAATACACGAAAGAGGTAATACCCACACCAAAATAAAATCCAAGACACCAAACCAAGTCACCCCAAGGAAAAACAAACCACTAAATAAATTTTAACCAACCAAATGACATAAACCAAAACCAAGACAAAAATAACCATAAGAGCTCACTAGCAATAAAACAAAAGCAAATAGCCAATAAAGCCACCCAGCCCACCAGAAAACAACATTTATGCTAGGAGAAAATAAACCCATAGCTAAGCTGCCACCCAAAAAGGAAAAGAGTAAAAGAAAAGTAGTTGCAGCCAATAGAGGAAGGCCATTAGAGGAAGAGGCTAAAAACATAACCAAAATAATCAAACCAAAACAAGTGAAACTGATCACTAAGCTCTAATCAACAAAATAGAAAAAATAATAGCCAACAAATAGCTTCAACTAGGCCAAATCCAAACCAAAAAGAAACCACCAACAACCCCCTAGATCTGCCACCAACAGAGGAGGTAAAAGCAGCCAACATAGCCACCCAATCAACCAACCCAACAACCAACACAGCCAATCAACTCAGCCAGCCAACAAGGACACCCAACCAACCACCACAACAGTAGAAGATCCAACTCAGATAAGGAAGCAACCAGCCCAGATATGAGGAAAACGTCATTCAGAGGGAAATATCAATTGCAAGCATAGCCACAACCCAATTGGAGGCCACCAAAAATAACCAAGAAATAATTGTGGTAATCACCCAACTAGGCAAACAACCAAGGAAAGGCAAGCATAGGTGGACCACCAACCCACCAACAACAAATCAGGGAGGAAAGGAACCTATCTCGAGAAAAATAAGGTCACTTCTAGACCTAAAGAATAAACAGCCACCACCAAAGAGAAAATAGGAAGGCAACAACCATAAAACATCAAGCTTCAAGCCACAAGTTAGAGGGAACCACCAATAATCAGTAGCTACTGAGCCAAAATAGAAAAGGAAAGAAGAAACCACTAAAAATCTCAACACTAAGATAAAAAATGACTAACAATAGTCTTCAAGCAAACACCACCCAAGACAACCAGGTAGTGGGTAGAAACAAATAGCACCATCCACCAAACAAGGCAGCACTCATAGAAAATGAGGTTAGCCACGACCCTAAAGAAGAATAGTAAGGAGCAATCCAAATATGGGAAAGCACAAAAACAACAATCAATAAAAAGGCTCAAACAAAACACCATAGCCAAAGACCAACAAAAAAGCCACAAATTATATGAAGTAAGGAGATATCCGTGATTAACCAAGCCTCTCAAGAGCTTAGTTAAGTTTTGATTATCTAATATAGTGAGCTCATTTAATTCAACACCCAAATTGGCTAGGAAATCTGCACAAGCATTACCTTCATGAAGAATATGAGAAAATTTGTGGCAAACTAAAGAGAGGAGGGTTTTAGTGTGATTATGGAGATAAGATAAGTCAGTATTCCCCATTTTAGTGGAAGTGAGCATATCAAGTAAAAGAAGTGTGTCAACTTCAATTGAAATATTAAAGATGCCTTTGTTCAAAAAAATATCAATAGTTTTATTAACATCCATAAGCTCAGCATAAATAATAGAACATGCTTTGAGGGGATAAGCAAAAGCACAAATGATAGTACCTTTGGAATCCCTAATAATATCACCACAACCATATTTATTAGGTGAAATCAACCATCAATATTGATTTAAATAAAGTTCTCATTAGGTTTGATCCAAATGGATAATCCTAACAACCTTATTGAAAGAAACAAGTGTAATGAGACCCAATTTTTAGCCATTTGTAACCTCTAAAATGGATGTCACTAATTAAATCAATTAAACAAAGCATGAATTTTTTCTTTAGTTCTAGCAGATCCTTTATGATTCATAGGAATACCATGATATTTAGCATCATTTCTATCCATCCAAATGAACCAAATAAAGGTAATAGCAAGGGGTTGCTAAATCTTTTAATTATCTTGATTTAATTCTTAGGATTTATGTGAGGTTATGAATTATTTAAAACTTTAGTTATGAGTTGAAGTAGGGTAAAAGATTTATTTTTTCCTAAGAGCCTAATCGCATCCAGGCCACACATTCAAACATCAATCATTTAGAAAACTAAGAAAAGTATGCCATTTCTAGTACACATCCTAAATAAATCATCAACCAATTTCTATAACTATCATGAAAGAATAAAAGGCTGATGCGGAAAACCAAAAAAGAAAAGATGGGTAGCCGAGCTCTACCCTTATACAACCCAAAATTACAAAATAATAATTACAATTTATAATGAATTAATGCTATGGGCAGTTTTCAT
Organism: Cymbidium sinense; assembly: GCA_021442155.1. Taxonomy (NCBI): domain Eukaryota; kingdom Viridiplantae; phylum Streptophyta; class Magnoliopsida; order Asparagales; family Orchidaceae; genus Cymbidium; species Cymbidium sinense. The sequence goes on from CM038220.1 coordinate 185,352,690, forward strand.
TCTTCATTCTTCACGTCTTTATTCCTTTCCTTTGATTTAATTTGCTCCACTTCTTAGGACAAAGCCTTCTAGCTAATGCTCACCTTATCCCCATAGCACTAATCCTAATTTCTAATTGTAAAATTACATTAAGAATAAGAAAAGTAAATCTAACTTCACCTACAAAATAGAGGTTAGTTAAAAATACATATAATCTTAAGTAGTTATATCAATTTGGACTTAGCACCCAACACATGGGTAACCAAGCCCACCTATCCTAACTTGGCTTATGCTTAGGAGCAAAAGCAACCTATAAAGAGAGCATTTATATTTATTTTTAAGTGGCCCCTTAAACATAATCTCCTGTAAAAAATATGATTAGGCTAATGAAAATCTACCATCCAGTCTACGAGGCATACACCCTAACATCCAGTTTACAACAATAAATTACAAACCAAAATATACATCATACCAAGCATCATCCTAACATAAAGCTAGAAGCAGTGACTTAATTCTAATGTGTGTGTTAAGGCTTGTGTGGTATGTCTTGCTAATCATTAGAGTTGTAGTTCTCTAAGTTTAGAAAGATTTAATTTAACATGAAGGGTTAGTTTCACATAATGTTATTTAATTGATTTAATAATTTTAATTTGTGTTTTCCATTATTTCATTTGATTACACTTAACAACTAAGTGTTATAAAATAAAGAAAAGAGGATTGCCCTCTTTCATCCCTACCTTAAGCCAATTTCTAAAGCATGTAAATTTGATTTAGTTCTCTTTAATGGCTTATTACAAATTTTAACTTAATCCTAAGTTTAGGCTCACTTTAAATAATCTTATTTAATATGAAAGGTATCTTAAGATTAATTCAATTGAATTACTATCACATGGAATATATTCAATCATTCCTTTCCATCACATGTAACATGCATATGATATTAATCCTAAATATACCTACACATACAATATGTTTTATCACATTTAGAAGATGAACGTAGATGTGTATCTTTGTAGAAAAGGAGATTTTAATTCATTAGCTAAATGCACATACAATTGTATCAAAGTTTTAAGTAGATACTTTGTCATTGTTAAACCAGGGGAATGAGGTAAAGACCTCCTTGGGGCTACTTAAAGCCTCGCATCCTCGGAATGTCCAGATTAGATATACCCACTATACTTGAATACACTTAAATGTACAAATGACTACAAGAATGGAAAATCATGCACAAGTTGTATTTCTTTCAATTCAATTATTTATACAAGTGAGCTAAAGTTGAAAAGGAGATTTTCATTCATTAGCTAAATGCATATACAAGTGTATAAAAGTTTTAAGTGGATACTTCACCATTGTTAAACTAGGGAGTGAGGTAAAACCTCCTTCTACTTAAATGTCCACTAGATATACCCACTATTCTTTAATACACATGAATGTACAAGTGACTACAATGGAAAATCATGCAAAAGTTGTATTTCTTTCAATTGAATTATATATACATATGAGCTAAATTTGAAAAGGAGATGTTCATTCATTATAAATGCACAAGTGTATAAAAGTTTTAAGTGGATACTTCACCATTGTTAAACCAGGGGAGTAAGGTAAAGACCTCCTTAGGGCTACTTAAAGCCTTGCATCCCTAGAATGTCCAAACTAGACATAACCACTATTCTTGAATACACATGAATTTACAAGTGACTACAAGTATTGAAAATCATGCAAAAGTTGTATTTCTTTCAATTGAATTATTTATACATGTGAGCTAAAGTTGAAAATGAGATTTTCATTCATTTGCTAAATGCACATACAAATATTTAAAAGTTTTAAGCGGATACTTCACCATTGTTATACTAGGGGAGTGAGGTAAAGACCTCCTTGGGGCTACTTAAAGCCTTACATCTCTGGAATGTCTAGACTGGATATATCCACTATTCTTCAATACACATGAATGTACAAGTGACTACAAGAATGGAAAATCATGCAATAGTTATACTTCTTTCAATTGAATTATTTATACATGTGAGCTAAAGTTCTATCTAAATTCTATCATAGAAATACATTGGAATGAATTCAAACAAATATTGTGTACTTTTCAAATGGACTATACACTTGTTAACATTCAAACTTTATGTAAATCCATATAGACTAAAGAAAGAGAACTTCATATCACATGTTCTAAGCCATAGACACATGCAAGCTTATAAATATTTAAAACTATTATCTCTCCAAATGTTGTAGTTAACTTAAAAACTTTCAAAAATAACTTTGATTTAATAGTGATAATAGCCACACTTATATTAAATTCAATCAACACATGCAAGCTTGACATAAAGGGAACCATTTGATTTAGATAATTTTGCAAAAGATGAATGCATGAATCAAATGACATACAACATTTAAAATGATTGGAGAGGAATAACTAAACATAAACACATCATTTTGTTCAATTAAATTAATTTCTAAGGACAATCATATAAAATAAAATTATTTCAAGCGAACCAAAGTTTCTTATATCACTTTTAACTTTTATGTTTAGATTTGATTTAATGAAATGAAAGAAAGTTTGTTGATCCTAACCCATTCCCATGTTTGTGAATTGATTTGGTTTAATAAAATGTAATTAAGTGGATTTTAAGGATTAATTAGGTATAATATGCATTAAATCCACTAATTAACTAACATATGTTATTTAATTAATTAAATAATTATGAGCCAACATGATATGCATGGAAAATAACTTGCAATGATCCTAAGAAATGAAGGGCCTAATGCAATTAGCTCACAATTATTAATTAGATTAAAGAACTTAATTAATTACTTTTATGATTTTCAACACATATGGGTAAATCATACTCATAACTCTCTTTAGATTATTAAACACCCAAAAAATCTACCCATGAATTAATTAATGAAGATCGATATGATTGTTATTTTAATTTGATTAATGAAATAATTAATTAATAAATTTCTCTTACTTAATTTGCCAAATTGATTAATTATCCTCCAAATGAAATGGATTTAAGGAATGGGTTGGGAAAGATGTCCCAATCCTATTCCATAAATCCCCTCTTTAAATGAAATAAATTAGAGGAAAAAATTAGGAAAGAAGTCCTAATCATTTTTCTCCAATATTTTATATGAATAACTATTCAAATAAAGCTTAGTCAATTGTAATTAATAGTTAAATTAATTATAAATAAGGATATCTCTCATAACTAAATTTTATTTTGACTTTAAGATCAACATATAATAATTAGGGATTGAATTTATTTTATAATTGATATTAATAAATTTTTTCAAACAACTTTTATATAGATTATAATATTTAAAATTATTGGTTTAGTTAATTTTTTATTCAAAGTTTTACTTAAATTTTATGATAATTTAATTTGTACATTTTTTTGGATTTTGTTTGATCACATATATTTCTTTCTTTTTATTCTAAATATTGATTAACTCCTTTTAGATCGATTGAATTTAATAATAAATAAAATATTAGATTAATCATGATCATTCGATCAAAGATCAAATGGCCATGGGTTAATCATGGCTTGATAGGTGCAATCAAATCACTACGCCATTCAGCCTAATCAAAACTATTCACTTCAAACATATAAAATGAATAGTCTTACTTTTGTCTCTAAAGGATTAAAGTGTGCACTAAAGGCTATAAAGGTTGGATCCTAATGATGCTTACATTCAACACATCAAACATGAGATCCTAAGGCTTTCTAAGCATTTATTATACCTCACCGAGCTAATGCCCGGTGGATTAAAAGAGGTGGCTTTGTTTGGAAGAAATAAAGCCCTATTGAGGTGCTTGTTGGGATCAATACTTGCCTAGCATTCTTTTTCTTTGCTCTTATCTTTCACTTCCTCCTCACTTGCTCATAGACACTTGGCTTTGGGCATCCTACTGGAAGAGGCAAATCTAGATTCTCGATCTTTCTGAATGTTCTTGGAATAATCTTATCCACATATATAGTCCCATTTAAATGATCAAACTCTTGCTGTAATATGCGAGCCATCCATCCAGAAGCAATAAATTTAATAAGTTGACCAAAACGATCATGACCTATCATCTCCACCTACAGATGCCACTCTACCATAGCTCTAAATCCATCAATGCTCAATCATCTTCAAAGAACAAAGCTATTTTGCTTCCCTTCTTGAAGCTTTATGGATTAATTATATAGATCAAAGGTCGATGGTCTTGTGCATCGCTTCACTCTTAGTAGCTAATGTATTCTTTTGTGTCTTCAAGAATAATAATTTCCATCTAGATTATATATATGATGTGTTAGGGAATTGAGAATAATAGGTTGAAAAGCCTCTAGAAGCTGAGCATTCCACTATGGATCATTAAATAAATCTCTAGATGCTACCAGCAATGCCTTTGATTTGGAATTTATGTATAGATCATTGAGGATGGATTTCAGGCTTAAATCACATACTATTCTACATCAATTTTTCACCTATCCATGTCCACCCTCATTTCCTCAAAGGAATTCCAATCTAGAGGTGATGTTGGGGCCTTTCGCATGAAATCATGTCATCTATGATCTTCTAGATCTTCGATCCGATCTTCCATGGAGACCTATGTCGTGGAGGACCGGATCACCGAAATTTTTTTAGGTGGATTCTTTCTTCATGTCAATGAGATCCATCCACCAAGACCTTCAAGTTCTTCCGCAACCAAGATGCAATGGGATAAAGATGAAGAATGGGACACTTGGAAAGTCGTGGTCTTATGATAAAGGATGGTGAGAGGAGTGTTCTGGTGGGCTAGCTATGGCATGGTTTTGGTCGATCAATAGAAATTCATGGGATGTCTCATGCTTTCAAGTATTTATGGGGCTAGTTGGGATCAAGGAAGTCGATCAACTACCTACATGCTAGTGTGTGTCTAATTTTGGAGAAAGTGAGGGAAGAGAGGTCACTAGGAAGAGGGTGGCTGGATCTTACCTAGGCTTTTGGTTGAGAGGAAGATGGATGTGAGGGAGAGTTTTTTGACTTCCCTAAGGAGAGGTCTCGAGAGATTTTATTTTTTTTTTTTGTAGAGCGGATGGGATGGAGAGCCTCAAGTGAAGTAGGAATGAGGCTTCACCTTCTCTTCCTGGGGAGATGAGAAAGATGGTTCCTCATTTTTTTAGTGTATGTTTTTGTAGAGAGAGACCAACTTTGTCTAGATGCCTCAACTTCTCCCACATTCCTCTTTATTTTTTTTGTTGCTTTTTTATGTGTTGTCATGATCACATAAATTAGCAAGGAGATTTAATAGTTTTATTTTTCTATTTTTTTTAAATTTGGTGAAACTTGATTTTTTTAAATAAATGATTTTAAAGGTTTTACATAATTTTAATAGCTTTAGTAAAAATTAAATGAAAATTTATAAGTCATGTGTATAAAATTAGATAATTTTAATTACGATTAATAATTGTTCATAATATGGATTCAGATTTGATAAATTAATTATTTTGATTTAATGCTTAATATATTATATATATACCATTTATTTTTAGTTTATATTTTGATTTAATTCTTAATAAAAACCTAAACCTAAAATAAACAAAATAAAATAAACCTAAACCGAAACTAAAATAAACTAAACTAAAATACAAAAAACCTAAACTTAAACCTAAAATAAACTAAACATAAACCCTAAACTAAATAAAATAAAATAAAAATAAACCTAAACCTAAACTAATAAATAAAACATAAAAATAAACCTAAAATAAAAACATAAAGCCTAAACCTAAAAAATTAAAATAAAAACCTAAACCTAAACCTGAAAAATAAAACATAAAAAATAAAACCTAAACCTAAAAAATAAAATAAAACTAAAACTAAACTAAAAAATAAACATAAACCTAAACCTAAAACTAAAAGAATAAACTAAAGTAAAATATCTAAACTAAAATAAATAAACCTAAAATAGAAAAAATAAACTAAATAAAAATAAAAAATAAACCAAAACAAAAATAAAAATAAAATTAACTAAATAAACTAAATAAACCTAAACCTACCAATATTTTAATTTTTTTTTAAAAATAACCCTAAACACTAAACCTTAAACCCTAAACCCTAAATCCAAAACCTAAATAAAACTAATAAAAAATTTAACCCTAAACCTAAACCTAAACCAAAACCTAAATCTAAACCTAAACCTAAAATGTTAAATAACCCTAAACCTAAACCTAAATAAAAAATAAATAAAATCAAATAAAACCTAATAAAACCTAAACCCTAAACTAACCTTAAAAAATAAACCTAAACCTAAACTATAACCTAAAATAAACCTAAACTAAACCCTAAACCCAAACCTAAACTTAAACCAAAACCCTAAACCTAAATCCTAAACCCTAAACCCTAAACCTAAAACCTAAACCCTAAATAAACCCTAAACCCCAAACCCTAAACCCTAAACCTTAAACCTAAACATAAATAAACCTAACCTAAAACCTAAATAAAACTAAATAAACCTAAAAAATAAAATAAATAAAAAAAAAATAAGATTAAAAAATAAAATAAAATAAACTAAAATATAAACTAAACTGACCTAAAATAAATAAATAAAATAAAAAATAAAATAAATTAAATAAAATAAATAAACCTAAACTAACCTAAAAAAATAAAATAAACCTAAAAAATCTAAATAAAATAAAACCTAAACATAAAATAAAAATAAATAAAATAAATAAAAACTAAATAAAAACCTAAACCTAAAAAATAAACCTTAAAATAAAACCTAAACCTTAAATTTTGAAAAAAACCTAAACATAAACTAAATATAATAAAAAAAACTAAAAATAAACCCAAACCTAAACAAAAAAATAAAACCTAAAATCTAAACCACAAAAAAACAAATAAAATAAAAAAAACCTAAACATAAAATAAAAAAAATAAACCTAAACATAAAAAAAATAAAATCCAACTAAAATAAAAAATAAACTAAACCTAAACCTAAAAAAATAAGCTAAAATAAAAAACCTAAACTAAAATAAATAAACTCTAAATAAATAAGCTAAACTAAAAAAATAAAAAAATAAACCTAAATGAAAAGTATACTAAAATTTTAAATAAATAAACTAAAATAAATATACTAAATAAACCTAAACCTAATTTAATTAATAAAGAAAAGAAAACCTTAAACCTAAATAAAACTATAAACCCTAATCCCTAAACATAAATCCTAAACCTAAACCTAAAATATATCCCTAAACTAAAAATTAAAACCTAAAAAACCTAAAACCTAAAAAAAACCTAAACTAACACTAATAAAGACTAAACACTATAAATCATAAACTAAACCTAAACCTAACCTAAATAGATAAAAAGCATAAATAAAACTAAACTAAACTAAATAAAACCAAACTAACCTAAAATAAAACTAAAATCTAAATAAACCTAAAATAAAAAATAAATTTAAAATAAACCTAAAACCTAATAAACCTAAAACCTAAACCTAAAATAATAAACTAAGAACATCATCAACTCTAAAAAATAAACTAAAATAATCTACATAGGTGGATATGGAGGTAAAAAAATGGTTAAGGAGCGATGGAGGTTACACTAAAAGAAATAAATATAATTATGGATCCTATCTACTAAGAATAAGAAAACAAGAAACCATCGATCCTAAAATCTAAAACCTATAAACCTAAACATACTAAGCTAAACTAAAAAAATTAAACCTAAAATAAACCTAAAATAAAACCTAAAACCTAAACCTAAAAAAAATAAAATAAAACCTAAACTAAACACAAAAAATAAACTAAAAATAAAAAAATGTAAAAAAATAAATAAACCTAAAATAAATAAACTAAACTAAATAAAAATTAAAAATAAACCTATATAAAAATAGAAAAATAAAATAAACTAAAATAAATAAAAAAATAAACTAAATAAACCTAAACCTAACTAAACCTAAAAACCCTAAAACCCAACCTAAACCTAAAGTCTAAACCTAAACTAAACTAAACTTAAACCCTACCTAAACTAAACCTAAACTTTAAACTAAACCTAAACTTACTCTAAACCTAAACCCTAAACTAAACCTAAACCCTAAACCTAAACTAAAACCTAAACCCCAAACCTAAAACTAAACCCTAAATACTAAACTAAAACCCTAAAACTAAATGCTAAACTCTAAACTATACTAAACCTAAAACCCTAAACCTAAAACCCTAAAACTATAAACCTAAACTTATAATAAAAAAATATTAAACCTAAAACCTAAACTTAAACCTAAACCCTAAACCTAAAAACTCTAAACTTAACCTAAACTTAAATCATAAACCTTTAAATTAAACTAACTCCTAACCTTAAACCCTAAACTAACCTAACCCTAAACCTAAACCCTAAACTAACTCAAATCCATAAAAACCCTAAACCCTAAAGCCTAAACTTTAAACCTTAAACCCTATACCCTAAACAAACCCAAAACCCTAAACCCTAAGAACTATAAACCCTAAAGCCTAAACACTAAACCCTAAACCTTAAATCTTAAACCTTAACCCTAAACCCTAAAGCATAAAACCCTAAACTTTAAAACCCTAAACCCTAAATCCTAAACCCAAAACCCAAAACCCTAAAAACCTAAAAACCAAAAAATAAAATATATAGAAAAACCTAAACTTAAATAAAATAAAATAAAAATAATAAAATAGAAACCTAAACTAAACCTAAAAATAAAATAAAATAAACTAATAAAAAAACTAAAATAAAGTAAATAAAAACCTTAACTTAACTAAAAAATAAAATAAACCTAAGAATAAAAAACCTCAATGAAATTAAAATTAAACATAAAATAAAAATAAAATAAAACTAAAATAAACTAAAATAAACCTAAAATAAAATAAAATAAAAACCAAAACCTAAAAAATGAACCTAAACATAAATAGAAAATAAAACCTAAACCCTTAACTAGAATAAAAAAATTAAACCTAAAATAAAAATATAATAAACAAAATAAAATAACCTAAACCTAAACTAAAATAAACTAAACTAAAATAAATAAAATCGAAACCTAAACTAAATAAAATATAAAAAAAATAAAAATAAACCAAAACCTAAACTAAAAAATAAACCTAAAAAAAAAAAATAAAACCTAAACCTAAACCTAAAAATAAAAAATTAAACCTAAACCTAAAAAATTAAATAAAAATAAAGCTCAACTAAAAAATAAACCTAAACCTAAATCTAAGCCTAAAAAATAAACTAAAATAAAAAACCTAAACTAATATACATAAACCTAAAATAAATAAAAATAAAAAGTAAACCTAAATAAAAATTAAAAAAATAAAATAAAATAAATAATAAATAAGCCAAATAAACTAAATAAATCTAAACCTACAAGTTTACCTAATTTAAAAAAACCAATAAACCTTAAATCTTAAACCCTAAACACTAAACCTTAAACCCTAAACTCTAAACCCTAAACCAATAGCCCTAAAAAAAAGCATAAAACCTAAACATAAACTAAAATAAACTAAACCTAAACCCTAAACTAAATAAAATAAAATAAATTTAAAATAAATCTAAACCTAAACAAAAAAATATAAAACTAAAATTAAACAAAATAAAAGCTAAATAGAACCTAAAAAATAAATAAAAACCTAAACCTAAAAATAAAATAAAAAATAAAACCTAAACCTAAAAAAATTAAATAAAATAAACTCAACTAAAAATAATCCAACAAAAAAATAAACTAAAATAAAACACCTAAACTAAAATAAATAAACTTAAAATAAATAAACAAAACTAAACAAAGATAAAAAATAAACTTAAATAAAAATAAAAAATTAAAATAGACTAAAATAATTTAAAAATAAACTAAATAAAATAAAAAAAAACCTAAACCTACTCGTTTACTTAATTTAAAAAGACACCCATAAACCCTAAATCCTAAACCCTAGACCCTAAACCCTAAAAAACCCTAAACCCTAAATCATAAATCCTAAACCCTAAACCCTAAACCCTAAACCCTAAACCCTAAACATATAACATAGCCCTAAACCCTAAACCCTAAATGCCAAACCCTAAACCTAAACCTAAAGTAACTAAATGAATTAAAAAATAAATCTAAACCCTAAAACCTACTAGACTTAAACCTAAACCTAAACCTAAGAATGGGCAAACCTTGACGAAGAACATCACCAAAATACAATGTGGAGATGAAGGTGAGGTGGCTTATCGTAATGGTGGTGGGGATTTGGGGTGTATATAGAGATGGTAAAGTGTGGTGGTTATGGAGGCGCGATAACCTTATGGTGGTGAGGGAGATCGGGATATGATGATGGATCCTACTACGAGAGGTAAAATATGATGGAAACTAGAAATTGAAGAATGTCTGATACTACTTATGGAACCAGTTTATAGAGACAGTTATCTAGGGTTTTGATTATCTGCTTCATATCTATGTCATCGCTTGTGTCTTAGAAAACTTGGTGTGTTACTTGTTGATGAAATTAAAAGAAAGAAATGTTGAATATGAATTTGTTCTCTATTGAAGAAAAGACCAAAAACCCTAAACCTTAAATTGTAACCTAAACCCTAAACCTAAAACCTAAGCCCTAAACCCTAAACCCAAAAAACCTTAATCCATAAACCATAAACCCTATACATTAAAACCTAAACTCTAAACCCTAAACCCTAAACCCTAAACCCTAAACCCAAAACCCTAAACCTAAAAAAACCCTAAATCCTAAAAATAAAACCCTAAACCTTAAACCCTATAACCCAATGATCCTTAACCCCAAATCCTAAACCCTAAACCATAAATTCTTACCCTACAACCTTAAAATATAAAAAATCCTAAACCCTAAACCCTAAATAAACCCTAAAAACTAAACCCTAAACTCTAAATGTTAATCCCTAAATGCTAACCATAAACTCCCCCTAATAACCCTAAACCCTAAACCCTATAACCCTAAACCCTAAACACTAATCCCTAAACCCTAAACCCTAAACCCTAAAACCCTAAACTCTAAAATAGGTTTTCTTAAAGGTAGATCTATTTTGACATTTTACTTGCCAAGAATTAATTCATGATCTTGATGAATGAGGGAGAATTTTTTCAAACTTAATATTACCAAAGCCTTTGATAACATCTCTTAGGATTTCCTTTTCCATATTCTGAAGTTATTTATTTTTCATGAAAAAAAAATTTCTCATCAAAAATAGTATCAATAATGTATGGTGTTTAATTTTATTTAATAGGGAACCTTTGGGCTTCTTTCCCTCTTCTCATGGCTTAAGATAAGGGGATCCCTTATCTCTAGCTTTATTTATTATTGCTATTGAGTACTTATCTAGGAGCATCAACAACTCATTCTTAAATAATCTAATATGTACTACAAAACTCTTGTGGTCTCCTATTTCCCATCTAAATTTTGATGATGATTTCATCATTTTCTACAATGCTTCCATTCATCATATCAAGCATCTTAAGAATTTTTTAAATAAATTTGGTATAGAAAGTGGTTTTTCAATCAATAATAATAAAAGCTATTTTATCACATCCTCTAACATCTCAAATAATAAAATCAATCAAATCCTTCATATCATAAAGTTTAAACATCAACACTTACCTCTTAAGTACTTGGATGCTCTGCTCTTTAATGGCCTGAAATGTTCCAATCTGTTTGATGAGTTAATTCAAAAAATTTCAAATAAAATATCTATTTGGGAATTCCATTTACTATCCTTTGGTGGTAGGCTCACCATCCTTAAAATCACTGTCAACTCTATGCATCTTTATTTGATTCAAACCATTATTCCCATTAATGCTACTCTTACCAAAATTGATCGTTTGCTTTTTAGGGCTCTAATAATTCTATCAAAAGAATGCATTGGACCTATTGGCATAAATGTTGTGGTTCTTTGTATGAAGGTGCTCTTGGTTGTAAACCTATCCATGAAGCTATCACTGCTTTCTCTCATAAACTCTGGTGGAACTTTAGAAAGAAAGATAGTCTTTGGGCTAATTTTATAATGAAAAAATATTATCAAGGAAAGCACCCTCTTAATTGTGCTTATAAAGTTGGCGACTCTCTGGTTTGGAAAAGGCTATGTTTCATTAAATGGGTTGTTGAATCATTAATTTCATGGAGTATCCAGTCAGGATCTTCTTTCTTTTGGCAAAAAAATTTGTGGCTAAAAAATTGGCTATCATTCTGCATGATCTTGACCCACATAAAGGTGCTAGAATTATCCATTGGATTAAACCTAAAGATAATGTGATTAAAGTTAATAATGATGGTTCTATTACTTTCAATAAATATGGTTGGTATCCTTAGGGATTCTAAAGGTAGTGTCATTTGTACTTTTTCTTACCCTCTCAAAGCCTATTTTGTTCTCTTTGTTGAGCTTATGGTTGTTAACAAAGCAATTGATATTTGTTTGAATAGAGGTTTCCTCAACATCTGGATTGAAGTTGATGCTCTCTTGCTTCTTGATTTCCTTAATTCCAATAGAAGAGAATGCTGAATTATTTTATCTTCTTAATCATACTAAAGTTATGCTTTCTCAAGTTTCTTTTAAAATTTCCCACATCCTTTGTGAAGGTAATGCTTGTGCTGATTATTTAGCTAATTTTGGTGACAACTTAACTGAGTTCACTTTATTTGACAACCAAACTTTGCCTAAATTATTAAGAGGTTTGGTTAATCTGGATAATATTGGATTGCCTTATCTCAGATTATAATTTCTTTGATATGTTTGATCCTTTTTTTATGATCTTTTGTTTTTTGTATCGGCATTATTAAACCCTCTTTGGGTTGTGGTCAACTTCTTATTTTCCCTCTTTAGGGTTTTGTTTTTCAAATTTTGTTTTGTTCTGGCTTGGTTTTTTCTCCCAGATCATTTTATTAGTGTAGCCTGGGGTGTTTTGGTTTTCATCTTTGGTTGTAACTATCTAGCTGCTTTTATCAAATTTTCTCTTGGCTATTTCATATTTCCTTCCTGGTTGTGACTTTGTCGCTAAGAATTTTCTTCTATATGAGTTTTGCCTCTTTCTAGCCTCCCTACAAATCTATTATATCGCCACTGGTGGTGTACTATGTGGTTTGGTTGGCTAGGAATTTTACTATTTGGGTTAGTTATTGGGTGGTTTATTATTTATTTTTTGGCGTGGAGGTGGTTTGCTAGCTATTATTTGCTCTATTTTATTGATTGGGTTTGGTGGTTGTTGGGACTGTTTCTGGTTGGATTCTTTTAGTTATGGGTTGGACCTCCTCCTGTAATACTGAGGCTTTGGGTTTGGGTGTTGTTCTAAAATGGCAGGTTGTTGGTAAAAGGCGTTATGGGCCTTTTTGTTTGGGTACCTCTTGCAATTTTTTTTTATTATTTGGCTTGTTATCCTTCTGGCTTTGTATCTTTCTATCTTTGGCTAGTTTTTCTACCTTATGGATTGGTTTTTCTTTTGCCTTGATTGGGTTTGGAGACTATTATTTTTCTCTTACCATTCCCGGGCTACTTTGGATGCTTCTGGCTTGATGACTGTTGTTCATCTTGATACTGATGTTTTTGGGTTTGAAGACTTGGATCCTCTCTTGTTGAGGTGGTTGGCTAGGAGGATTAGTTGGATGGCTATTTGGACTATTTGTTTTGGCTGGCTGGACTGGTTGGAGGAGTGGCTATCTTGGCTATATTTTCCTTCTCCTTGGTGACTGCTCTAGGAAACTGCTAGTTGTCTTTCTGTGATGGTTTTCTTCTGGTTTCCTCTTGCTTGGTCTCATCTCTCTTGGCTGTAGTACAACACCCTCTTCTTGCTAGGATGGCATCCTTGCTCCCCACCCCTCTTATTGTTAAGCTGGATTTTTCTATTTGGGGATCTAAGCACTTATGGTTTTCCTTTTTGCTCTTATCTATCTCTTTTTAGTGTTATTACCCATATCATGATGGTTGCTCCTCTTGAATTAGTTATACTTTGGTGCTTCTCATGGAGCTCCTTCTATTTTGCTACTATCCTGGTTGCTTAACTTGCCTTTTAAACTTGAATGTTGTGGTGGATTGGTGGTTGCCGCAATATTTTGTTTTGAGGATTTTCGCTTGTTGGAGGACCGTGATTATATGTGACACGGTATCTCGGCAATGATGCCTTGATGTTTCCACTCTTTCTTTGGCTTACATGTAATTGTAACCCATATCAAGTATGGTTGCTTGGATATAGTGTTGCTCATAGATGATTGATGAGTGAGCCATTTCTTACTTTACTCCTTTTATCTGTTTCTTACTTTTATGCTAATTAATTGTACTCATCCTTTCAAAAGTATGTCAGATTTCTTTACGTTAGAAGACTCTTTCGTGTGGATCCTGCAACATCAAAAGGATGATAGTTGTTCGCTACAATGATTTTATTTTTTGTTGTTTGTTTTCCGCTCTAACTAAACCAAAAACCCTAAACCATAAAACCTTAAATCCTAAACCCTAAACTAACCTTAAACCCTAAAAACCCTAAACCCTAAAGTCAAAACCCTAAACCTAAAACCTTAAAACCTAAACTAACCCAAAACCCTAAGCTAACCCTAAACCCTAAACCCTAATCTAACCTTAAACCCTAAACCCTAAACTGAAAACCCTAACCCAAACCTTAAACCCTAAACACTAAACCCTAAACTTAAACCTACACCTAAACCTAAATAACCCTAACTCTAAACCCTAAACTTAAAAAAAATCAAAGCCTAAACCCTAAACCCTAAACTTTAAACCCTAAACCCTAAACCCTAAACTAAAAAATAAAACCTAAAAATAAACCTAAAATAAAAACCAAAAACATAAACCTAAAAAAAAAACTAAAAACCTAAACCTAAACCTAAAATAAAAAATAAAACCTTAACCAAAAAAATAAATTAAACATAAACTAAACTAAAAATTAAAATAAACTAAACACAAAAAAATAAAGTAAAATAAAACCTAAACTAAAATAAATAAACCAAATAAAAAATTAAAAAAATAAAATAAATGAAAATAAATATTAAATAAACTAAATAAACCTAAACCTATAGGTTTACTTAATTTTAAAAAAAAAACCCTAAACCCTAAACCCTAAACCCTAAATCCTAAACCATAAACCTTAAACCCTAAATACTAAAACTAACCCTAAACCCTACACCTACAACCCTAAAATCTAAACCTAAACCTAAAAAACTCAACAAAAAATAAATCTAAACCTAAACCTAAACCTACAAAATAAACTAAAATAAAAAACCTAAACTAAAATAAAAAACTTAAAATAAATAAAGTGAACTAAATAGAATAATAAATAAACATAAATAAAAATAAAAAAATAAAAAAATAAAAAAATAAACTAAATAAATTAAATAAACAAAAGAAGAAATATTGAATCTGAATTCGCTCTCTCTTAAAAAAGAAAAAACCCTAAAGCTTAAACTAAAGCGTGGACCATAAACCTTAAACCTAAACCCTAAACCCTAAAAATGCTAAACCCTAAATCCAAAATCCTAAACCCTAAACCCTTAAACCTAAACCTTAAACCCTAAACCCTGAACCCTAAAACCTAAATACTAAACCAAAATAAAAAAATCCTAAACCCTGAACCCCAAACCCTAAACCCTAAACTAACCCTACACCTTAAACAATAAATCCTAAAGCCTAAAAAGCTAAAAACCTAAACTTAAACTAAATAAAACCTAGAATTAAAATCAATAAAAAATCTAAACCAAAAAAAATAAAATAAATAAAACAAAATAAAAACATAAACTAAAACCTAAGCCTAAACCTAAAAAGTGAATAAACCTAAACTAAAATAAAATAAATAAAAACCTAAACTAAACTAAAAAATTAAAATAGACCTAAATAAAATAAAAACTAAACCTAAAATAAAAATAAAATAAATTTAAAATAAAATAAAATAAAACTAAATAAAACCAAAACCAAAATAATAAACCTAAAAAATAAAACCTAAAAAAAAAAATAAAACCTAACCCCTAAAAAAAAACTAAACCTAAAATAAAAATAAAATAAACAAAAACCCAAACTAAAATAAAATAAACTAAAATAAATAAAACCTAAACCTAAACCTAAAATAAAAAGAAAAATTGAAAAAAAACCTAAAATAGAAACCTAAAACCTAAACCTAAAAAAATAAAATAAAAACCTAAAACTAATCCTAAAAATAAAAAATAAAACCTAAACTTAAAAAATAAAATAAAAATTAAACTAAACTAAAAAAATAAACATAAACTTAAACATAAACTAAAAATAAACTAAAATAAATAAACCTAAGGTAAAATAAATAAACATAAAATAAATAAACAAAACTAAATAAAAATAAAAATAAACCTTAATCAAAATAAAATAGAAAATAAACTAAAATAATGAAAAGATAAACTAAATAAACTTAAACCCCTAGTTTACTTAATTTTTTTTAAGAAAAGAAAAAACCTAACTCTAAACCATAAACCCTCAATACCTAAAAATGTAAACCTACACTAAACAAAACCTAAAAATAAAATAAATAAAAAATTTAAACATAAATAAAATAAAATAAAATAAAAACCTAAACCTAAACCTAAAAATAAAATAAAATAAAAAATAAAAACTAAACTAAAATCAAATAACTAAACTAAACTAAAAAATAAAATAATCCTAAATATAGAAAACCTAAATAAAATAAAAAAAAAAAAAAAAAAAAATAAAATAAAAAAAATAAAAAATCAAAATTAAAATAAACCAAAAAAAAAAACCTAAAAAAAAACCTAAACCTAAAACAAAATAAAATAAACTTAAGAAACCTAAACCTACCAGTTTTCTTAATTTAAAAAAATTTTAAAAAACCTTAACCCTAAAACCTAAACCCTAAAACTAACCCTAAACCCAAAAATATAAATCCTAAACCTACTACCCTAAACTCTAAATCCTAAACACTAAAACCCTAAACCCTAAACCTTGAAACCCGAAACTCTAAACCTTAAATCCTAAACCCTCAACCCTAAACCATATAACCTTAAACCAAAAATGTTAACCCTAAAAAACCATAAATCCTAAACCCTAAACACTAAAACCCTAAACCCTAAACCCTAAACTATAAAAACCCTAAATCATAAACCTTAAACCCTAAACCTAAACCTAAACCTAAACTTAAACCTAAACTAACTAAACCTTATACAAAAACTATAAACCTTAAACTCTAAACTTAAACTTAAATAAACCTTAAACTCTAAACTTTAACTCTTAACTAAACTCTAACCTAACTCCTAAACCTAAACCTAAACCCTAAACTCCTAAAATCAGAAGTTTAAATCTATACTATAAATAAACACTGTTAAACTCTAAACCCTAAACACTACTCAGAAACCCTAAAACCATAAACCCTAAATCTAAACACTAAATCAAACTAAAACCCTAAACCCTAAAGCCCAAAACACTAAACCATAAAACCCTAACACTAAACTCCAAACCCTAAACCCTAAACCCTAAACCCTAAAAACCTAAACCTAAACTAAATAAAACCTAAAAATAAAATATATAAAAAATCCTAAACCTAAATAAAATTAAAAAATATATAAAATAAAAACATAAACTAAAACCTAAACCTAAACCTAAAATAAAATAAATTAATTAAAAAATAAACTAAAATAAAGTAAATAAAAACCTTAACTTAAAAAAAATAAAATAAACCAAAGAATCAAAAACCTAAATGAAATGAAAACTAAACATAAAATAAAAATAAAATAAACTAAGATAAACCTAAAATAAAAAACTAAATAAAAACCTCAACCTAGAAAATAAACCTAAAAATAAATAAAAAATAAAACCTAAACCCTTAACTATAAAAAAACCTAAACCTATAATAAAAATATAATAAACAAAATAAAATAAACCTAAACCTAAAATAAAATAAACTAAACTAAAAGAAAGAAAACCTAAACTTAAACTAAATAAATATAAAAAAAACTAAAAATAAACTTAAACCTAAACTAAAAAATAAAACCTAAAAATAAACCTAAAATAAGAAAACTAAAATCAAAATAAAAAAAAAATAAATAAAAACCTAAACCTAAACCTAAAAATAAAAAAGAAAAATAAAAAATAAAATAAACTAAAATAAAAAACCTAAACTAAAATAAATAAACATAAAATAAATAAACTAAACCAAGTAAAAATAAAAAATAAACCAAAATAAAAATAAAAAATAAAATAGACTGAAATAAATAATAAATAAACCAAATAAACTTAATAAACCTGAACCTACTGGTTTACTTATTTAAAAATAAACCAATAAACCCTAAATCCTAAACCCTAAACCCTAAACCCTAAACTCTAAATCCTAAACCCAAAAAGCATTAAACCTAAACATAAACTAAAATAAACTAAATCTAAACCCTAAACAAATAAAGTAAAATAAACTAAAAAAATCTCAACCTAAACTAAAAAATAAAACGTAAAATTAAACTTAAAATAAAAACCTAAAATAGTAACCTAAAATAATAAATAAAAATTTAAACTTAAACTTAAAAATAAAAAATAAAATAAAAATAAAACTCAACCAAAAGTAAACCTAAACTAAAATAAAAAACATAAACTAAAATGAATAATCTTAAAATAATTGAACAATACTAAATAAAAATAAAAAATAATCCTAAATAAAAATATAAAATAAATTAAAATGAAATAATTAAAAAATAAACTAAATAAATTTCAAAACCTAATCCTACCGGTTTACATAATTTAAAAAAAAAAAAAACCATAAACCCTAAAGCCTAAACCTTAAACACTAAACCTTAAACCCTAAAAGACCCTAAACCCTAAACCCTAACCCTAAACCATAAATTCTAAACCCTAAACCCTAAAAGAATTAACCCTAAAACCCTAAACCCTAAACCCTAACCCTAAACCCCAAACCCTAAACCCCAAACCCTAAACCTAAACATAAAGTAACTTAAGTAAATTAAAAAAATAAAAATAAACCGTAAACCATAAAACCTAATGGACTTAAACCCTAAGAACGGACAAGAACCTTGACGGCAAGAACATCACCGTCAACCAGGCTCAGTCGACATCTAGTGGTAGAGGTGAAGGCGGAGGTTGCTGTAATCATAATGGTGGTGGGGGAGTTGGTGGTGGTGGTCGAAGCAGTGGTGGTTATGGAGGTGGAGGAGCAATGGAGGTTACAGCCATTATGGTGGCAGAGGGAGAGATTGGGGATATGATGGTGGATCCTGCTACTTGAGAGGTCGGGGTGGTTCTGATTGGAATTGGAGAAACTGCATAATGGATGATCCGATCTGCTGCTTATGGAATTGTGACTTTACAATAGAGACAATTCTAGTTATCTAGGGTTTTTGATTTTCTCTATACGCGCTCATTTTTATCTATGTCATCCCTTGTGCCTTAGAAAACATGGTGTGTTACTTGTTGATGAAATCAAAAAGAAGAAATGTTGAATATGAATTTGTTCTCTATTAAAAAAAACCAAAAACCTTGAACCTTAAACTAAAACCTGAACCCTAAACCTAAAACCAAATCCCTAAACCATAAACCCTAAAATCCCTAAACCATAAACCCTAAACCCTAACTTCTAAAACCATAAACCTGAAACCCTAACCCCTAAAACTGAAGCCCTAAACCCTAAACTCAAAACCCTAAACCCTAAACCAAAAATAAAAAATAAAAAAATAAAAACCCTAAACCCTAAAAACAAAACCTTAAACATTAAACCCTATAACCTTAAAACCCTAAACCCTAAACCCTAACTTTCAACCTAACACTAAACCCTAAATCTTAACCTGACCCTAAACCAGAACCCTAAACTGGGACCTAAACTGACCTAAACCTAAAACCACACCCTAAATGCTGAGCCACTAACAATACCCTAAACCCCATGGCCTTAAACCATAAACCCTATAAACCCTAAACCCTACACTGTAAACCCTAAACCCTAAATCAACCCTAAACCTTAACCCTAAACCATAAACCCTAAACCCCACCCTAAAGCTAAAACCTAAACAAAACCTAAACCTAAAAGTAAATTAAAATTAAAAGTAAAAATAAATGAAAATAAAATAAATAAAAACCTAAACTAAACTAAAAAATAAAATAAACTTATGAATATAAAATTGACATAAAATAAAAACTAAATGTAAAATAAAAATATAATAAACTTAAAATAAAATAAAATAAAAACTAAATAAAAACCTAAACCCTAAACTACAAAAAAAATAAAAAAAATTAAACTTAAAATATAAATAAAATAAACATAAACCTAAATTAAAATAAACTAAAATAAAATAAAAAAGACCTTAACCTAAACCAAAAATATACTAAACTTAAACCTAAACTAAATAAAATAAAATAAACTAAAAATAAACCTAAGCATAAACTAAAAAATCAAACCTAAAAATAAACCTAAAATAAAACCTAAAACCAAAACCTAAATAAATAAAATAAAAATCTAAACCTAAACCTAAAATAAAAATAAATCCTAGGGATTTTGACGAGAACTAGAGAAACTGAATAAAGCCGATCCGATCTGCTGCTTATGGAATAGTGACTTTATAATAGAGATAGTTCTAGTTATCTAAAGTTTTCTATTTGCTCTATGCGTGCTCATTTTTTATCTATGTCATCGCTTATGTCTTAGAAAGCTTGGCGTGTTACTTGGTTGATGAAATCAAATAGAAGAAATGTTGATTCTTAATTTGTTCTCTGTTAAAAGAAAAAACCAAAAACCAAAAACCTTAAACTAAAACCTGAATTGCAAACTTAAAACCTAAATCCTAAACCCTAAACCCTAAACCCTAAACTTAAAACACCCAAAACCCTAAAACCAAAACCTTAAAACCAAAACCCTAAACCCTAAACCCTAAATCTTAAATCCTAAACCCTAAGTAAACCTACAACCCTAAACCTATAAAAACCAAAACCCAAAACCCTAAATCCTAAATAAAAAATTAAAAATAAAATAAAAATAAAACCCAAACCCTAATCTCTAAAATTAACCCTAAACCTAAACCCTAAACCTAAACCCTAAACCTAAAACTAACCCTAAACCCTAAACCTAACATAACCAAACCCTAAACCCTAAACCTATGCCTTTAACCTTCAACCCTAAACCATAACAAAACCTAAAAAGCAGCTAAAACAAATAAACCTAAAATGAAAATAAATAAAAAACCTAAATTTAAATAAATAAAATATAAAATAAAATATAAAATATAAAATAAAATAAAATAAAATAAATAAAACCTAAAATAAAAAAAAAATAAACATAAAGTAAAAAACTTAAATAAAATCAAAATTAAACAAAGAATAAAAGTAAAATAAACCTAAAATAAAATAAAATAAAAACTAAATAAAAACCTAAACCTAAAAAACAAACCTAAAAATAAATAAAAAATAAAACCTAAACCTAAAATAAACAAAATAAAATAAACCTTTACCTAAACTATAACAAACTAAACCTAAAATAAACTAAACCTAAACCCTAAAATAAATAAAATAATATTAATTAAAAATAAACCTAAACCAAAACTAAAAAATAAAACCTAAAAAGAAAAACGTAAAATAGAAACCTAAACCTAAACCTAAAAAAAATAAAATAAAAACCTAAACATAAACCTAAAAATAAAAAATAAAACCTAAACATAAAAAATATAATAAAAATAAAATTAAACTACAAAATAAACATAAACCTAAAGCTAAACCTAAAAAATAAACTAAAATAAAAACCCTAAATAAAAATAACCTAAAATAAATAAAATAAACTAAATAAAATAAAACCTAAATAAAATAAAATAAAATAAACTAAAATAAATAAAAAAAATAAAATAAATAAACTAAAATCTAAACCAATGGGTTGCTTATTTTAAAATAAAATTCCATAAACCTTAAACCCTAAACCCTAAATCATGAGCCACTAAACCTGCCAACACAACCAATCACAACTCACGGACCCTAAACTAACCCTAATCTTGAAACTACGCATGACCTAAACCTGCAATCATAAACCCTAAACCTAAACCTTAAACCACTCAGATATTGGACCTAAATCCAAACCATACCACAGGCAGAACCCTAAACCACCCCAACATTAAACCACAAACCATAAACCATATGCCTAAACTAACCCTGAGCCCTGAGCCCTAAACTCTAAAGGCTGAGGCTGCAGGCTGGGCCCTAAACCCTGGGCCATAAACTGACCTGAGCCCTGTGACCTGAGCCCTAAAGCTGGACCTACCCTAAACCCTGAGCCACTGAGCAGGCCTCCCTGTAAACCCTGACCCTGACCTGGGCCCTGACCACAAACCCTACCTTAAAACCTACCTGACTAAAATCCCAAACCTAACATAGATAAAGCCTAAACCTAAACCTAAAAATAAGAAATAAAACATAAACCATAAAAAATAAAATAAAAGTAAAACTAAACTAAAAAATAAACCTAAACTTAAATATAAACCTAAAAAATAAACCTAAACTTAAACATAAACCTAAAAAATAAACTAAAATAAATAAACCTAATATAAGTAAATTAAACTAAATAAAAAAGAATATAAATAAATAAAAAAATAAACTAAAAGAAATAAAAAATAAACTAAATAAACCTGAACCTACAAGTTTACTTAATTTAATAGAAATAAATTAAAATAAATTAAAATAAATTAAAATAAATTAAAATAAATTAAGAAACCACAGCCTAATCCTGCACAACCTGACCCAAACCCTAAACTAACACTAAACCCTAAACCCTAAATCCTAAATCCTACACAGACCCTAAACCTAAACCCTACACACCAAACCAGGCTCTAAACCTAAAACCTAAAACTAAAACCCTAAACCCTAGCCATGCCCTAAACCCCAAATCCTAAACCCTAAACCCTAAACCCTAAACCCTAAAAACCTAAACCTAAACTAAATAAAACCTAAAAAAAATAAATAAAAAAACCTAAACCTATATAAAATAAGAAAAGGAATTAAATAAAAACTAAAAACTAAACTAAATTAAAATAAATTGAAACCTAATTTAAACAAAAAAATGAATAACCAAAATAAAATCAAAACTAAACCTAAAATATAATCAAATAAACCTAAAATAAAATAAAATAAAAATGAAATAAAAACATAAACCTAAAAAATAAACTTAAAAGTAATACTTAAAAATAAATAAAAAATAAAACCTAAACCCTAAACTAAAAAAACCTAAACCAAAAATAAAAATAAAATAAACTTAAACTTAAACAAAAATTAAATAAATTATAATAAATAAAACATAAACCTAAGCCTAAAATAAACTAAACCTAATCTTAAACATAAACTGCATAAAATAAAATAAACTAAAAATAAACCTAAACCTAAACTTCGAAATAAAACCTAAAAATAAAACTAAAATAAAAATCTAAAACCTAAACCTAAAAAAATAAAATAAAAACCTATACCTAAACATAAAAATAAAAAATAAAACATAAACCTAAAAAATAAATAAAAATAAAACTAAACTAAAAAATAAACCTAAACATAAACCTAAACCTAAAAAGAAATTAAAATAAAAAACTGAACTAAAATAAAAAAAGTTAAAATAAATAAACTAAACTAAATAAAAATAACAAAAGCTAAATGAAAATAAAAATAAAATGAACTAATATAAATAAAAAATAAATTAAATAGATCTGAACCTATTAGTTTACTTACTTTAAAAAATAATAAAATAAAATAAATAAGTAAAAATAATAATAAAACCCTAAACCCTAAATGTAAACCTAAAACTTAAAATCTAAACCTTAAACCCTAAACCCTAAACCCCAAAACCACCTTACTGACCTCTGACCACACCCTACCCTAAACCATACTAAACCCTCCCTAAACCCTAAACCCTACCTAAATCCTAAATCACACCTGACCTCAAACCACAGGCCCTTATCCACTCAGACCCTCGACCTAACCTCGGCCCTGCCCTGGGCCATGAGCCCTACTAAACTGACCTGGGCCATGAGCCACTAACTGGTCCTGAAAACTTCAGGCCTTGACAGGACTCTGGGCTCTAGGCCTAAGGCAAACCATGAGCCTGAGGCCAAACACAGGATCTGATAAATGACTAAAATGAGCTAAGGAAGAGCCTCACCTCAGATCACAAGACCTGACTGACCCTAGGCCTGACCTGGGCCCTGGGCCTGACCCTGGGCCCTGGGCCCTGGGTTAGACCCTGGGCCCAGGCTTTAGGCCACAAAGATCTTGGGCACAGCCCAACCTGGGCCTTAAACCCTGGGCCATTGACCCTGGGCCATGACCTAAGACCCTGACCTTAGACCTACCTAGGCCACAAACCAAACCTAGGCCTACAAATAAAATAAAATGTTCAGCTAAAATAAACTGAGCCTAAACTTACCGGGATGGTGACTAAAATAAAAAAACCTAAACTAAAATACCTAAACAAATACCAACTAAATAAAAATAAAGTTATACCTAATTAAAAATTTAAAATAAAGATAAACTAAAATATAAATAAACTAAAGTAAATTAAATGACCAAGGTTGTGGGTTTGCATATTTTAAAGAAAACTTAAACCCTAAATGCTAAACCCTGGCCTAAAATTCCCTAATCCTACCCTGAGCTCTGACCTGACCTGTGACCCTGCACTCCCTGGGCCAAACCCTACCCCACCACTGAGCCAAACCCCAGACCACTGAGCCTAAAATGAAAAAAAAATAAACTAAACTCTAAATTAAAATAAATTAAGAAACCACAAGCTGATCCCCTGAAGCCTAAACTAAACACTAAAATCCAAAACTAAATCCTAAATCCTAAACCTAAAAGTGAGCCACAAACCACACCTGGCACAACCCCAGGCTCTACCCTAAACCTACCTACAACCCTAGGCCCTAAATCCTGTGCCTCCTGAGCCCAGACCCTGGCCACACTGACCCACAAACCTAAACCTAAAACTAAATAAAAAAGAAATAAATAAAAAAACCTAAACATGTAAAATAAGAAAGTAATTAAATAAAACTAAAACTACTAAATTAAAGATGAACTAATTTAAACAAAAAAATGAATAACCAAAATAAAATCAAAACTAAACCTAAAATAATAATCAAATAAACCTAAAATAAAATAAAATAAATAAATAAAAAACATAAAAAATAAACTTAAAGTAATACTTAAAAATAAATAAAATTAAAACCTAAACCTACTAAAAAAAAAACCTAAACCAAAATAAAATAAAATAAACTTAAACTTAAACTAAAATAAAATAAATTATAATAAATAAAACATAAACCTAAGCCTAAAATAAACTAAACCTAATCTTAAACATAAGTAAAATAAAATAAACTAAAATAAACTAAACCTAAACTTGAAATAAAACCTAAAAATAAAACTAAAATAAAATCTAAAACCTAAACCTAAAAAAAATAAAATAAAACCTAAACACAGACATATAATAAAAAATAAAACATAAACCTAAAAATAAATAAAATAAAACTAAACTAAAAATAAACTAAACATAAACCTAAACCTAAAAAGAAATTAAAATAAAATTGAACTAAAATAAAAAAGTTAAAATAAATAAACTAAACTAAATAAAAAATAACAAAGCTAAATGAAAATAAAAATAAAATGAACTAATATAAATAAAAAATAAATTAAATAGATCTGAACCTATTAGTTTACTTACTTTAAAAATAATAAAATAAAATAAATAAGTAAAAAATAATAATAAAACCACGAACACTAAATGTAAACCTAAACTTAAAATCTAAATCTTAAACCTAAACCACAAACCCCAAAACCCTACACTCTGGCCTTAAACTGAACCCACAAACCCTAAACCTAAACCCTAAACTTACCCTAAACCCTGAGCCTAAACCTGGGCACACAGATCCTGGGCCACTAAACCCTAGGCCACCCTACCACATGCCTGAGCCCTCGGGCCCTCGGGCCACAGATCTCGGCCCTGGGCGCAGCCCTGGGCAGGCCCTAAATGATGACCTGACCTGGGCTGCCCTAAACCTGATCACTGGTTTAAACCTGGGCCAGCCCAGGCTTAGACTCTGGGCTGGCCACTGAGGCCTACCAAAATGGGCCTGAGGCTGAGCGCTGGAGTCACAGATAAGATGGGCTAAATGGGCTAAGAGAGCCTAAGACCTCCTCAGATCTAGGCCTGGGCTTTGGGCCCTGGGCCTGACCCTGGGCTAAGCCTGACCCTGACCTGGGCCCCAGGTTTGGGAAACTGGGCTTGGGCTTTGGGCACTAAAGATCTTGGGCTTTGAGGCTGACACTGGGCTCCCTGGGCCCCAGGCCACCTGGATCATGGGCCTAACCTGACCCTAACCCTGGGCCCTAGGCCCTAAGAGCCAAGGCCTGACCTACAAGATAAAATAAAATAAGTTCAGCTAAAAAATGAGCTGAGCTGAACTTAGGCCGGGATGGTGAGCTAGATAAAACCTAAAACTAAAACAAATAAACGATAAACCACTAAATAAAAATAAAGTATATATTAAAATTTAAGATAAAATAAACTAAAATATAAATAATCTAGTAAATTAAATATGCAATTGTGGGTTTGCATAATTTTAAAGAAAGAACCCACCCTGGCTAAACCCTAAACCTAAACCCTACCCTAAACCCTAAACTCTAAACCTGACACAACCTATAACCTGCACACCTACAACCCTTACTTAAACCTGACCTGACCCACCATAAACCACTAAACCCATGACCCTAAACTAAATAAATTAAAAATAAACCTAAACTCTAAAACCTAATAAACCTAAACCTAAACTAACCTAAACTTATACTCGAGGGATGGTGGTTGATGGGAACTAGAGAAATGAAGAGCAGTAGATCCAGATCTGCTAAATGGCTGTCTTTATAAAAGAGATAGTTCTAATTATCTAAAGTTCTTCATTTGCTCTATGCATGCTCATTTTTTTATTTATGTTGTCTCTTGTGTCTTAGAAAACTTAGTGTGTTACTTGGTTGATGAAATCAAAAAGAAGAAATATTGAATCTGAATTTTCTTTATATTAAAAAAAACCCTAAACCCTAAACTAAAACTTGAACCCTACACCAAAAATCAAAACCCTAAACCATAAAACCTAAACCCGAAAACCCTAAACCCTAAAACATAAACCCAAACCCTAAATCCTAAACCCAAAAAAAAATCCCTAAACACTAAATCCTGATCCCAAAATCCTAAACCCTAAACTAACCTTAAACCTTAAACCTTAAACCCTAAAAAGCTAAAAACCTAAACTTAAACTAAATAATACCTCAAAATAAAATAAATTAAAAAATTTAAATCAAAATAAAATTAAAAAATAAAAAAAACATAAACTAAAACCTAAACATAAATCTAAATCTAAGAAAATAAAAAATAAAAAATAAATAAAATCAAGTAAATAAAAAACTAAATTAAAATAAAAATAAAAAACCTAAATAAAATAAAAACTAAACCTAAAATAAAAATAAAATAAACTTAAAATGATGTAAATTAAATATTAAATAAAAATAAAAATAAAAATAATCCTAAATTAAAATAAAATAAAGTAAAATTAAAATAAATAAAAAGTTAAATAAACCTAAGCCAAACTAACCCCAAACCTAGGCCTAAACCCTAAATACCCAAACCCAAAGGCCAAAACCATAAACCCACAAAACCCTAAACCACAAACCCACAAAACCTACACCACAAACCAAACTATAAACCCAAATGCCAAAACCTAAAAACTTAAACCTAAACTAAATAAACCTAAAATAAAATAAATAAATAAAATA
Source organism: Cymbidium sinense (assembly GCA_021442155.1). Taxonomy (NCBI): domain Eukaryota; kingdom Viridiplantae; phylum Streptophyta; class Magnoliopsida; order Asparagales; family Orchidaceae; genus Cymbidium; species Cymbidium sinense. The sequence goes on from CM038220.1 coordinate 185,380,398, forward strand.
ACATAAAAAAATAAAAAACTGCTAAAACCTAACCTTAACTAAACCTAAAATAAAATAAAATAAAATAAATAATTTAAACTAAAATAAAATAAATAAAACCTTAATTAAACTAAAAATTAAAATAAACATAAAATAAAAACACATAAAATAAAATTGAATGTAAAATAAAATAAGATAAACCTAAAATAAAATAAAATAAAACTAAATGAAAACCAAAACCTAAAAAAATGAGGCATTAAAAAATTAAACCTAAAATAAATAATAAATAAACATAAATCATGAGTAAAAAAAACCTACAAACTGAAAACAAAATAAAATAAACCTAAACCTAAAACTAAAATAACCTAAAATAAATAAATAAAACCTAAACCTATAAAATATAAACTAAACTAAACTAAACTAAATAAAATAAAATAAATTAAAATAGACTTAAAAATAAAATAAAAATAAAATCTAAACAAAAAATAAAATGAAAATAAAATTAAAATTAAAGAATAAACATAAACTAAATCTAAACTAAAATAAACAAAATAAATAAACCAAAATAAAGTAAACTAAATGAAATAAAATAAAAAACTAACCTAAATAAAAATTAAAATAAAATAAATTAAAATAAAAAATAAACTAAATAAACTAAACTGGTGGTTTGCTTATTTAAAAAAAAACTAAAAAAACCTAAAAAACCTAAACCCTACTCCACACCAAACTAAACCTAACCACTGAAACCTGACCCTAAATCACAAACTGACCTGGGCCAGATCCACAAAAAACAGGACTCTGACCTGAGGAGCTAATGGGCCATCCCAAACTTCTAGACCTACCAGACCACAAAACCATGGGCTAGTCCACAGGCCCTAATGACCCTGGGCCACTGGGCACGTTGACCACTGAGGCGTGGGCCACACAGGCCCTGACCTGGGCCCAGAACTCCCAAGCTGGTTAAACGTAATCCTGTAAATCTTGAGGCGTGAGCACTGAGCTGGGCCAGATAATAACTTAAATGATTAAAACCTAATGCTGCTAAAACCTGAGCTACCTAAATAAAATAAAATATAAAATAACTAATAATAAAATAAAATAAAAAGATTTAAACTAAAATAAAATAAAACCTAATTAAACTAAAATTAAAATAAACCTAAAATAAAAACCTAAAAAAAATAAAAATGAATGTAAAAAAAACCCTAAAAAAACCTAAAATTTAAACTGAAATAAATTAAAATAAACTAAAATGAGACTAAAAAAAAGACAAAAAAAAACCCAAACTAAACTAAAATAAACTAAGCAAATAAATAAAACCAAAAACTTAAACTTAAAATAAAAAAACCAAAACTAAATAAAATAAAATATCTAAAATAAACCTAAACTAAACTAAAACCAAAATAAACTGGATAAAAAAAAATAAAACCCAAAATATATAAAAATGAAACTAAAACCAATCACAAAATAAAAAGAAAACCTAAACATAAAATAAAATAAAAAATAAAACTAAATTAAAATAAGCGTAAACTAAACTATAAAATAAATAAATAAAATAAATAAACATAAAATAAATTATAAATAAAATACAAATTAACCAAATAAATATAAATAAACTAAATAAATAAATAAACTAAAATAAACTACTAGGTTTGTATTAAACTAAAGGCCAGACCCTGACCACAATCCACAGGCCCTAGGCAACCCTGAGCCACCCCCACTGCTGGGCTAAGCTAAATTTAAGCCCAGACAGGCCAACCAAGCCTCCACAACTAGGCCACAGGCCACTCTGAGCCTACTGACATCAAGGCCACACCACCCTGATAAGGCGTTGAGATGGGCCCTGGGCCTAGATCTTGGGCCCTACTGACTGAGCCTGGATCCTACCATACACGCATAGGCTGGCCACTGGTGACCACAAGGCTGAGCTGATTGGTGACTTACTACCACTGACCCTGGGCCATCACTGAGCCCTGGGCCAGAAAACCACTAAAATACAAAATACATCCTAAACTCTAAGCCCAAATCTTAAAGGTAAACTGAAATCTACATAAAATCTAAAAATAAAATAACTAAAAAGCATACCTTAAAATCTAAACTAAATAAAACCAAAATAAAATAATTATAAACTTAAACCAAAATAAATTAAAAATAAAATAAAATAAAACTAAATTAAAACTTAAAACTAAACCTAAAATAAAATAAAATAAAACTAATAAATAATCTTAAATTAATAATATCTTAAACTAAATTTTAATAAAATAAACCTGGAATAAAAACCAATATAAAATAAAATTAAGCGTGAGTAAAAATAAAATAATATTAAAATAAACCTAAAATATAATAAAATAAAACTAAATAAAACTAAACCTAAAATTTAAATAAAATAAATAATAAAACATTAACCCTAAACTAAAAAAGCTAAAACTTAAAATAAATATAATAAAATAAAAATAAACTAAATTAAAATAAATAATAAAATAAATACCAACCTAAACTAAACTAAACTAAATAAAATAAAATAAACTAAAATAAAAGTCTAAACAAAATAATAAAACCTAAAAATAAACTAAAATAAAACAAAACACACTAAAATAATAAAATAAAACCTAAAAGTTAAAAAAAACAAATAAGCTAAACTAAACCTAAAAAATAAAATAAAATAAAATTCAGAAAAATAAAACTAAGAAATAAACTAAAATAAAATACCAAAACTAAAATAAATAAACCTAAAAAATAAATAAACTAATACAAATGAAATTAAACATAAATAAAATAAAATAAAATAACTAAAATAAAAAAATACTAAATAACAAAACCTCTTGGTTTGCTTGTTAATTAAAATTCTAAACTCTAAAACCCTAAACCCTAGAAACTAAACCACAAAGCTAAATACTAATCCTTACCTAAACCCTAAATGTACTATAAACCCACCCAAAACCCAACTTAAAACCTAAACCTAAACTAAATAAAACCTAAAATAAATAAATACTACATAAATAAGATAAAAGTAAATAAAACATAAACTAAAACCTAAACTAAACCTAAAGGGAAATAAAATTAATAAAATAATGACAATAAAATAAATAAAATAAACTAAATTAAAAAAATAAAATAAACCTTGGGATAAAACCTAAATAAAAAAACTAAACATAATTAAAAGTAAAATAAACTTTAAAAAATAAATAAACCTAAACTAAAATGAAATAAAATAAAGCGTAAAGCCTTATAAAAACTACCTATTAAATTAAATTAATATATAATTCACTACATAAAATAAAAAAATCTTGGACTAAATACATACTGAACCTAAACAAATAGATAAGATAAAATAAAAAATACTAAATAAAAATAAAATCAAAAATAAACCTATTAGATCTAAACTGTAAAAATAAATAAAATACAACTAATGAAATAAGATAAAAGGCCAAATAAATAAAAAGATAAACTATATGTGAGTATAAGATAAACTATGCTACTTGCCGTTTGCTTGATTTTAAAAAAAGTCAGATCCTGGGCCACTGAGCCCTGGGCCACAGCAGGCCAACCATGGGCCAACCACTGACCTGGATCCTGACCCAAGCAGCCACAACCCTGGGCCAGGCTGGAGTGCCACCCTGGGCCCTGACACAGTCTTGGGCCATGGGCCCTGGGCCCTGGGCTGAGCCCTGGCTGACCACAAGGCCATGGGCACTGAATAAGCCCAACTGGGCCTGAGCCCTGGGCCCATTAAATGGATAACCCATGAAGACACATGGGCCCTAGGCCCTAAACTGAGCACATGACTGCAATGCTGACCACTAGCCCCAAATACTGAGCCAGGCGTGGGCCAGATCATAGATCACAGGCCACAAATAAACCTGGGCCAGGCCTGGGCTCTAGGCTGGGCTGGGACCAAAAGAGTGGCCCTGGGCCTGGGCTCTAGGCTGAGCTAAATCCTAACTGCCCTAAGTGGGTAAACCCAAATAAAACCTAAACTGGGCCAAAATAAAACCATAAACCTAAATTATAATCATAAACTCTAAATAAAACCCCAAACCCTAAACTAAAATAAGAAAATAAATTAAAAAAAAAATAAACCATAAACCTAAAACCAAATAAACTTAAACATAAACCTAAACCTAAACCCTAAGAATGGGCAGAACCATGACGCAAACATAGCAGCCACTAGATCTAGTAGTGGAGGTGAAGGCCGAGGAGGTGGTTATCACAATGGTGGCGGGGTATCTAAAGATGCTGGTGAATATGGAGGTGGTAGTCAGAGCAGCAGTGGTTATGGAAGCGGGAACCATGGTTGTGGTAGAAGGAGAGATCGGGGATATGATGGTGGATCCTACTACTCGAGAGGCTGGGGTGGTTCTGATGGGAACTAAAGAAATTGAAGAACAACCAATCCGATCTGTTGCTTATGGAACTATGTCTTTATAGTAGACACGGTTCAAGTTATCTAGGGTTCTTGATTTACTCTATGTGTGCTCAATTTTTATCTATGTCATCACTTATGTTTTAGAAAACTTAGTGTGCTATTTGGTTAATGAAATTGAAAAGCATAAATGTTTAATCTGAATTTCTTATCTGTTAAGAAAAAAAACTAAAAACCCTAAACTCTAAACTATAACTAGAACCCTAAACCTAAAACCAAAAACCCTAAACCCTAAACCCTAAAATACAAACCACAAACCCTGATCTAAACCATAAAACCTCGACCTAAACTCTAAACCTTAAACCTAAACCCTATACCACAAACCTAGGCTACAAAATACAAAAAGCAACCACTGAAATCTAAACCACAAATCTGAAAACACAAACCTAAACTAAATAAACCACAAAAATAAAATAAATAAAAAATATAAACCAAAATAAAGTAAAATAAAATTAAAACCTAAACCTAAACCTAAAAAAAATAAACTAAAATAAATAAAAACTTAAACTAAACTAAAAATAAAAAGCTAAATAAAATAAAAACTAAACCTAAAATAAAAATAAAATAAACCAAAAATAAAATAAAATAAAATAAAAACAAAATAAAAATATAAACTTAAAAAAATAAACCTAAAAATAAAATCTAAAAATAAATAAAAAATAAAACCTAAATAAAACTAAAAAACCAAACTTAAAGCTAAATTAAAATAGATTGAACTAAAATAAATAAAACCAAAATTAAACCTAAAATAAACTAAACCTAAACTAAAGAAAATAAAATAAACTAAAAATAAACATAGACCAAAACTAAAAAACTAAAAATGAACTTAAAATAAAAACCTAAAACCTAAAACTAAAATAATAAAATAAACACCTAAACCTAAACCTTAAAATAAAATAAAACATAAACTTAAAAGTAAAATAAAATAAAACTAAAAAATAAACCTAAAAATAAACTAAAATAAAAAAAAAAAACTAAATAGATGTCTAAAATAAATAAACTAAATTATAAAATAAACTTAAATAAAAAAATAAAAATAAAATAAATAAAACAAATTAAAAATAAACTAAATAAATCTAAACCTACAAGTTTAAATTAAAAGAATAAAAAATAATAAAAAAATAAAAAATAAAATAAAATAAACCTAATCCTAAACCCAAACCCCAAACCCTAAACCCTAACAATCCTAACCCTAAAACCTAACCTGCCTACCTAAACCCATCCTAAAATGCTAAAACTCAACCCACACCACAAGCCTAAAACTGTTTTTTTTCCTAAACCTAAACCCCCAAACCTGACTCTAAACCTAAACCCTAAACCCCCACTAAACCCTAAACAAACCTAAAAAACCTAAAAAAAAACCAAAATTTAAGCTAAATAAAAAAACCTAAACCTATGTAAAATAAATAAATAAAATAAAATGAAAACCTAAACTAAAACCTAAACCTAAACCTAAACTTAAACCTAAACTAAACCTAAACTTGGACTAAAATAAAACTAAAAAAAATAAAATAAACCTAAAATAAAAAAAATATAAAAAGAAAAACACTAAAATAAAATAAAACTAAAAAATTATAAAAAATAAATAAATAATAAAATCAAAACCCTAATAAAAAAAAAAAACCTAAAATAAATACACATAAACTAAACTAAAATAAAATAAATAAAATGCATAAAGCTAAAAACAAAATAAAATAAACTCTTAACCAAACAAAACAAAATAAACTAAAATAAACATAAACCTAAACTAAAACCTAAAATTAAACCTAAAATAAAACCTAAAACCTAAGCCTAAAAATAAAATAAAAAAAAACTAAAACTAAACTTAAAAATAAAAAATACAACCTAAACCTAAAACATAAAATAAAATAACACTAAACTAAAAAATAAATCTAAACCTAAACCTAAACCTAAAAAATAAACTAAAATAAAAAAACCTAAACTAAAATAAATAAACCTAAAATAAATAAACTAAACTAAATAAAATAATTAAATAAATGTAAATAAAAAAAAAATATAATTATCAAAATTAAATAAATAAAACTAAATTTACCTAAACCTATCGGTTTACTTAATTAAAAAAACCTAAATCCTAAACCCAAAATCTTAACCATAAAAAAACCCAAATACAATTCATAACTAATCCTAAACCATATGCCTAAACCTAACTTCTCAAAACCTAAATAAATATAAAAACTAATCCCTAAACCACAAAATCTAAAATAAATAAAATAAACTAAATAAACCTAAACTCATTTTACTAATTTCAAAAAGAAATCACAAACTTTAAATCCAACCACAAACCTAAACCTAAAACAAAACCAGACTTTTAAACCTAAACTAAAATCCTAAATCCTGAACAAACCTAAACCATAAGCAAATCCAGAAACTAAACCACTAAAACAAACTAGCCTAAACTGACCCTAAACCTAAACCAAACACAGCATAAGCTAAACCTCTCTAAACCATGAATCTGCTAAATCATAAATGCTAAATCTTAAACCGTAAACCCTAAACCCTAAAACCTACAACTCTAAACCTTAAACCACAAATCTAAACCCAAACCCCCAAACTATATCATGACCCAACACACCACAAAAATAAACCAAAGCTAAACACTAAATCTAACAACACTAAACCCTATTAAAGCATAAACAAAACCCTAACCTAAATCCTAAACCCCAAACCTAAACCTAAACCCTAAAAACCATAAACCCTAAATGCACACAAACCTAAACCAAAAGTAACTAAATAAATTAAAAAATAAACCTAAACCATAAAACCTAATAAACCTAAGCCTAAACCCTAAGAATGGGCAGAACTTTGATGGCAGAAACATCACCATCAACTAGGATCAATCTAGATCCAGCAGTGGAGGTGAAGGAGAAGGTGGCAGTTATCACGATGCTAGTGGGGGATCTGAAGGTGCTGCTGGATATGGAGGTGACGGTCAGAGTAGTGGTGGTTATGGAACCAATAGGAGTGAGAGGTTACAACCTTGGGTGGCGAGGGAGATGAATATGATGGTGGATCCCACTACTGAGAGACGCGGGTGGTTTACCGAGAAATTGAAGAACATTTGAACTGTTGTGCTGCTTAGGAAACTATTTTTAGTAGAGATGGTTTTAGTTATCTATTTTTTTGACTTGCTCTATGCGTGCTCATTTTTGATCTATGTCATTGCTCATGACTTAGAAAAATAAGTGTGTTACTTGGTTGATGAAATAAAAAAAAATGTCGAATTTGAATTTGTTCTCTACTAAAAAATAAAACAAAAATCCTAAACTCTAAACTAAAACCTGGACTCTAAACCAAAAACCTAAATCCTAAACCCTAAACCCTAAAACTAAAAAATAAAACCAAAAAATAAACCTAAAACATAATACTAAAAAAATAAAATAAACACCTAAACCTAAACCTGAAAATAAAAAATAAAACTAAAACCTAAAAATAAAATAAAAATAAAACTAAACTAAGAAAATAAACCTAAACCTAAACCTAAAAAATAAATTAAAATAAATAAATCTAAAATAAATAAATTAAACTAAATAAAAATAAAAATAAACCTAACTAAAAATAAAATATAAAATAAAGTAAAATAAATAAAAATAAACTAAATAAACCTAAACCTATCGCATTACTTAAATTAAAAAGAATAAAAAATTCTTATTCCTAAACCCTAAACCAAAAAACAGACCTCTCACTTACTACCACAAACCCCAGCAATCCCTAAACCTTAAAATCAACCCTAATCCTAATCCCTAAACTAAACCCTAAACTAAACCCTAAACCCACAAACCCAAACTACTGACAGACCTTAAACCCCAACATTAAAGACCCTAACCACTAAATAAACCTAAAATAAAATAAATAAAACCCTAAACCTACATAAAATAAAAAAAATAAAATAAAATAAACTAAACCAAACCTAAACCTAAACCTCAAATAAAATAGAAAATAAAAACTAAAATTAAAATTAAATAAAAAAAACTAAACTAAAATAAAAAAATCTAAAAATAAAACCTAAATAAAATAAAACTAAAGAAAAGAAATAAAATAAAACTAAAATAAATATAATAAAAAAGTAAAACCTAAACCTAAATAATAAACCTAAAATAAAACCTAAAATAAATAAAAATAAAACTAAACCCTAAATAAAAAAAAAAAAACCTAAATAAATAAAATAAAATAAAATAAACAAAACTAAACAAAATAAACTAAATTAAAAATATAAAACCTAAAACATAAAATAAACTAAACCTAAACCATTAATGAAATAAAATAATAAAAACTAAAAGTAAACCTAAACCTAAACTAAAAATAAACCTAAAAATATACCTTAAATAAAAACCTAAAACATAAACCTAAAAAATAAAATAAAAAAACCTAAACCTAAACCTATAAAATTAAAATAAACCTAAACCTAAAATAAATTAAAATAAAACTAAACTAAAAAAATAAATATAAACCTAAACTAAACCTAAAAAAACTAAAATAAAAATAAACTAAAATAAATAAACAAAACTAAATAAAATAAATAAATAAACTTAAATAAAAATAAAATATAATTATCTAAAATAAATAAAAGAAACTAAATAAAAATAAACCAAAATAAATAAATAAACTCTCAACCCTAAACTAAAATCCAAACTAAACTAAACCTAAACACAAATGCTAAACCTAACAAAACACAAAGCCTGACCTACAACCTATGACCATAAACCCAAACCCAATCCTAAACAAACCAAATCCTAAACCATAAAAACTAAAATAAACCCAAACCTAAACCTTAAAATAAGGAAAAACTAAAATAAATATAATATAAATTAAATAAATTAAATAAACTTAATTTAAAAAAATAAAAAAATAAAAAAATAAAAATAAAATACAAAACCATAAGCCAAAACCATAAACCCTAAAACTAAGACGAATCCTAAACCCTCAACCTGAAACCTACAACCCTAAACCCTAATCCCTAAACCCTAAACCCTAAACCCTTAAAACCTAAAAACCTAAACCTACACAGCAACAACAACAACAAAGCCTTAATCCCACTAGGTGGTCTACATGAATCATCTCCATTGTGTCTATTATGTGTCAAATTCACATTTAAATCAAGTATATTAAGATCATTTTTTACACATCTTAACCAAGTCTTTTTAGGTCTACCTCTACCTTTCTTAACATAAGGCAAATCTAATGCATCTACTCTCTTAATGGTCATCGACCACCCAGCTTTATGTGGCCAAACCATCTAAGATGACTCTCCTAATCTTCTACCACCTGGAATACTCCAACTTTTTCCCAAATATACTCATTTTGCATTCTATCTCTAAGAGTAAAGCCACTCATCCACCCAAGCATCCTCATCTCTATAACACTTAACTTAGCCTTATGCTTCTCTTTTATTGGCCAACATTATGCACAATAAATCATTGCAGGTATTACCACCATCTTATAAAATTATCCCTTAAGTTTAAGTGGAACTTTTCTATCACATAATAGGCCGATGTATTCCTCCACTTCAACCATCCAACTTGAATTCTACTAATAACATTCCCATCTATTTCACCATTATTTTGAACAATAGAGCCTAAATATCTGAAACACTCACTCTTATTAATGACTTGTTCACCTAATTTCATAATACTACCACTATAACTTCTACAACTAAAATTACACTCCATATATTCAATTTTAGGTCTACTTAAATGAAAACCTTTAGACTCTAGAGTTGACCTCCATAATTCAAGTTTATGTTGGACTCCCTCTCTAATCTTATCAACAAGAAGAATGTCATCATCAAAAAGATACACCAAGGTACATCTTCTTGTAAATGCCTAGTAAGAACATCCATAACCAAAGTAAAAAGATAAGGGCTTAAAGCTGATCCTTGATGTAATCCAAGAAATAGGAAAATATTTTGTCAATCCTCCTTGTGTTTGGGCACAAGTAGCTTTCATATGTCCTTAATGACTTGAATATAACCAATATTAACTCCTTTCGTTCTAGAACTCTCCAAAGAACATCTCTTGAAACATTATCATAAGCTTTCTAAATCAATAAATATCATATGTAGATCCTCTTTACTTTCTCTATGCTTCTCCATCAAACCCCTTAACAAATGTATAACATCCATAGTAGATCTACCTGGCATGAAGCCAAACTAATTGTGAGAAACTTCTGTATCACATCGTAACCTATGCTTAATTACTCTCTCCCAAAATTTTAATGTGTGGCACATTAACTTAATTCCTCTATAATTTGCACACTCTTGTGCATCACTTTTATTCTTAAATATAGGAAGCAACAAACTCTTTCTCCACTCATCTGGAGTCTTTTTAGTCTTTAAAATGACATTAAAAGGATTTGTAAGCCAAGAAATTCCTTCATCTCCTAAACATTTCCACACTTCTATTGGAATATTATCCGGTCCTACTACTTTTCCACATTTCATTTTCTTTAAAGCTTCACTAACCGATTTACTAATCGATGATAAAATGAAATTTTCTATTTTTTTTTAGAGTATTAAGGTTGATAAAATCAATCATACTTTCAGATCCTTCATTGAAAAGTTTATCAAAATATCTCATCCACCTATTTTCAATATCCATTTCTAAAAAAAAGTATTATTATTTTCATCCTTAATACATCTTGCTTGAACTATGTCTTTACTTCTCCTATCTCTTTGGTTGGCTAACTTATACATACATCTTTTGCCTTCTTTGGTATCTAATCTATTGTATAAATCACTAAAAAACATATATCTTGATTTCTTAGAATCTCTACAGACTTTATTTCTTTCCCAATTCTCAGTTTTACATCTAAACCAAGTTTTATAACAATACTTCTTATTTTTTTATCTTTTCTTGCACACTTTGACTCCACCACCAACTATTCTTATTAAAAGAAGCTTTTCATTTTGATTCTGCAAGCACATCTTTAGCAATTTGCTTAATTTCACTTGCTATTTTTCCCACATAATGTTAGCTTCCTCATGAACATCCCAAATTCTAATCTCTTGTAGCTTGCTCTTAAAAATATTTTTATTTGTGTTCTTTAAGTGTCCCCATCTAATTCTAGGACAATAATTTGGTTTATTTTTTCTCTTACAACCTTTCAACTTAAAATCTAAAACTAGCAATCGATGCTGGGTACTTAGATTTTCATTTGGAATGACCTTACAACTTTTACAATCTAAACGATCTATTTTTCTTATCAGAAAATAATCAATCTGTGATTTACTAGATCCATTTTTATAAGTAATAATTTGTTCATCTCTTTTCTTAAATAAAGTGTTAGCAACTACAAAATCATAAGCTAAAGCAAAATCTAATATAGTCCTACCTTCTTCATTAGTCACTCCAAATCCGTAACCACCATGAATTCTTTTAAAATCTTCTACCACTCTACCAACATGTCCATTTAAATCTCCTCCAATAAATATTTTTTCTTCAAGAGGTATCTTTTGTATTAATCCCTCTAATTCATTCCAAAATTTTTCTTTTGTCCTTACCTCTAAACCTACTTGAGGAGCATAGACACTTATAACATTGATAATCTTAGTATCAAAAATAATCTTTAAAGCTATAATTCTATCTCCACATCTATTAATATTTATAATATTATCCTTCAAACTTTTATCTATAATCATACACCAATTAGTTTGACTTTTACTTGAATACCAAAGTTTAAAACCTAAACTATCAATCTCCTTGGCCTTCTCCCCAACCCATTTAGTTTCTTGAACACATAAAATATTTATCTTTCTATGAATCATAATATCTATTAATTCAATTAATTTACCTGTAAGAGTACCTATATTCCAAGATCCTAACCTAATTCTAGTTTCATGTACTAACTTCTTTGCCCACATCCGTCCATAATGTGAGAACCCTTGCTTATTTAACCTTGGGTTAGATCACGACTCTAGCACATTTTTTCACTATATTCAAAACCATACAATAAGGATTCATGTCATGATTATTTTGACAAGTTCTGGTGAATTCTCACATCAAACAATTAATAAAATAAACTAAATAAAATAAAAAAAAATCTAAAATAAACTAAACCTAAATAAAATAAAATAAAATAAAATAAAACCTAAACCTAAACCTAAACCTAAATCTAAAAAAATTAAATAAAATGAAAAATAAAACTAAAATAAAATAAAATAAATAAAACCTAAACTAAACTAAAATAAAAGAAACCTAAAATAAAAGCTAAATAAAATAAAACTAAACAAAAAAATAAAAATAAAATAAACCTAAAATAAATTAAAAAAACTAAATAAAACATAAAGAAATAATAAACTTAAAATAAATAAAAAAATAAAACCTAAACCCTAAACTAAAATCCAAAACCAAATAAAAAAAAAAAAATAAACTAAATAAACAAAACTAAATTAATTAAACCTAAACTTAAACCTAAACCCTAAAGAAAATAAAATAAAATAAACTAAATTAAACCTAAAGCTAAACTAAAAAAAACATAAAAATAAACCTAAAATAAAAACCTAAAAACTAAACCTAATAAAAATAAAAACCTCCTAAACCTAAAAATAAAAAATTAAAACTTAAACATGAAAAATAAAATAAAAATAAAACTAAACTTAAAATATATAAACTAAAACCTAAACTAAAAATAAATAAAATAAAAAAAAACCTAAACTAAAATAAATAAATCTAAAGAAATAAACTTATCTAAATAAAATAAAAATAAACCTAAATAAAATAAAATAAAATAAACTAATATAAATAAAAATAAAATAAATAAACTAAATAAACCTAAAACTGGTTTGTAATTAAAATAAAACCCTAAAACTCAAACACAGCCTAAATCCTAAAACTAAAACCCTAAACCTATACAAACCATAAAACCAACCTAGGCTAAATACTAAACTGACCTAAAACCCTAAACCCTAAAACCATCCCTAAACCTTAAATTAAAACTGACCCTAAACCTAAAACCCCAAACTAAAATAAACCTAATGTCAAGCCCAAACCTAAACCCCAAACCTAAAGAAACAAAACCCAAACCTAGCTTAAAACTAAAACCTAAAACCTAAACCTAAATAAATAAAAATTAAATAAATTAAAAAACCTAAACATAAATAAAATAAAATAAAATAAAACCTAAAACCTAAATAAAATAAAAAAAATAGTAATACAAAATATAAAATAAAAAATAAAATTTAAACTTAACTAACATAAAATAAACCTAAGAATAAAAAAACATAAATAAAATAAAACTAAATGTAAATAAAATAAAATAAACCTAAAATAAAAAAAATAAATAAAATCTAAACTTAAAATAAACCTTAATATAAAACCTAAAAATAAAATATAAAACCTAAACCCAAAATAAAAAAAAACCTATACCTAAAATAAAATAAAATGAACAAAATAAAATAAACCTAAACCTAAACTAAAATAAACAAAACCAAAATAAATAAAACCAAAACTTAAACATAAACTTAAATAAAATAAAATAAAATAAAATAAAAATAAACCTAAATCTAAACTAAAAATAAAACTAAAAGAAAAAAATAAAACCTAAACCTAAAATAATAAAATAAAATCTAAACAGACTTAAAAATAAAATAAACCTTAAAACCTAAAAATAAAATAAGAATAAAACTCAACTAAAAAATAAACCTAAAACCTAAAATAAACTAAAATAAAACACATAAACTAAAATAAATAAACCTAAAATAAATAAACAAAACTAAATAAAAATAAAAAATAAACCTAAATAAAAATATAAAATAAAATAAACTAAAAAAACTAAATAAACTAAATTAACCTTAACCTATCATTTTACTTAATTTAAAATACATAAACTATAATTCCTAAACCTAAACCTACAAACACTAAAACCCAACTAAAAAAAAAAACCCCAACCACAACCCTAAACCCTAAACGCTTAAGCTTAAACCCTAACCTTAAACCCTAAAGCCTAAACCCTAAACCCCAAACTCTAAACCTAAACCTAAAGTAACTAAATAAATTAAAAAATAAACCTAAACCTTAAAATCTAATAAACCTAAACCTAAACCCTAAGAATGGGCAGAACCTTGACGGCATGAACATCTCCATCAACCAGGCTCAATCAAGATCTGGAGGAGGAGTCAAAGGTGATACGTCAATTATCACAGTGGTAGTTGGGGATCTGGAGGTGCTGCTGGATATGGAGGTGGTGGTCATAGTAGTGGTGTTTATGGAGGTGGGAGGAGGGACAAAGGTTATAACTGTGGTGGTGGCGGAGGGAGTGATCTGCGATATGATGGGGGATCCCACTTCTCTATAGGCTTGGGTGGTTCTGATGGGAACTAGAGAAACTGAAAAATGATTGATCTAATCTACTACTTATAGAATTGCATCTTTACAGTAAAGATGTTTCTAGTTATCCCGGGTTTATGATTTGCCCTATGTGTGCTCATTTTTTATTTATGTCATTGCTTCTCTCTTAGAAACTTTGTCTGTTACTTTATTGATGGAATCAAAAAGAAGAAATGTTAAATCTGAATTTGTTCTCCATTAAAAAAACAAAAACCCTATACCCTAAAGTAAAACTTGAACCCTAAACATAAAACTTAAACCCTAAACTGTAAACCCTAAACCCTAAACCTTAAACCCTAGACCATAAACCCTAAAACACAAACCGTAAACCCTAAACCCTAAACCCTAAACTAATGTTAAACCCTAAACCATAAACTAAATAAACCCTAGCCCAAACCCTAAAACATAAAACCCTAAACCATAAACCCCTAAACCTAAACCCTAAAACATAAAACCTAAACCTAAGCTAAATAAAACCTAAAAATAAAATAAATAAAGAATCCTAAACCTAAATAAAATTAAATAAAATAAAAGCCTTAACTAAAACTTAAACATAAACCTAAACATAAACCTCAACATAAATAAAAAATTAAAATAAAATAAAAAATATAAACTAAATTAAAATAAAATAAATAAAAACCAAAACTAAACTAAAAAATGAACATAAAAATAAAAAACCTAAATGTAAAATAAAAAAGAAATAACCTAAAATAAAATAAAATAAAACTAAATAAACACTAAACTTAAACAATAAACCTAAAATAAATAAAAATATAAAACCTAAACCCTAAACTAAAAAAAAAAAAAAACCTAAAATTAAAATAAATTAAACCTAAACCTAAAAAAAATAAACTAAATTAAAATAAATAAAATGTAAACATAAACTTAAAATAAACTAAACCCAAACTTAAACCTAAACTGAATAAAATAAAACAAGCTAAAAATAAATCTAATTGTAAACTAAAAAATAAAACTTAAAATAAAAACCTAAAACCTACACCTAATAAAATAAAATAAAAAACTAAACCTAAACCCAAAATAAAAATAAATCTCAACCTAAAAAATAAAATAAAAATAAACTAAACTAAAAAATAAACCTAAACCTAAATCTAAACCTAAAAAATAAACTAAAATGAAAAATCTAAACCAAAATAAATAAACATAAAAAATAATTTGAACTAAATAAAAATTGAAATTAAACCTAATTAAAAATATAAAATAAACTAAATAAACGAAAACATACCAATTTTCTTAATTAAAAAAAAAAAACCTAAACCCTAAACACAAAATTTAAAAAAACATATAAAATAAACTTAAAATAAAATAAAATAAAAACCTAAATAAAAATAAAAATAAAAGTAAACCTAATTAAAATAAAAAAATAAACTAAAATAAAAAAACTAAATAAACCAAAACCTACCAGTTTACTTAATTTAAAAATTTTAAAAATTAAAAAACCCTAACCATAAACCTAAAATTATATAATTAACCCTAAAACCTAAACCATAAACCCTAAACGTACAACCCTAAACCCTAAAACCTAAACCCTAAAACCTTAAACCCTAAATCCTAAAACCCTAAAACGAAAACCCTAAAACCCAAAACCCTAAACCCTAAACCTTAAACCCTAAACCCTAAATCCTACAACATTAAACCCTATACCCTAAACCCTAAACACCTAGAAACATAAACCTAAACTAAATAAAACCTAAAAACAAAATAAATAAAAAAATCTAAAGCTAAATAAAATAAAAAAATACAAATAAAAACCTAAATGAAAACCTAAACCTAAACCTAAAAATAAAATAATATAAAAAATAAAAACTCAACTAAAATAAATTAAATAAAAACCTAAACTAAGCTAAAAAAATAAAATAAACCTAAAATAAAAACATAAATAAAATAAAACTAAATGTAAAATAAAAAATAAAAAATTAAATAAAATAAATTAAAAACTAAATAAAACCTAAACCAAAAAATAAACCTAAAAATAAAACCTATAAATAAATGAAATAAAACCTAAACCATAAACTAAAAAAAACCTAACCGTAAAATAAATAAAATAAAATAAACATAAACCAAAACTAAAATAAACTAAACTAAAAAAAAATAAAACTTAAACCTAAACCCTAAACCCTAAACTAATAAATCTAAACCTACCAGTTTTCTTAATTTTTTTAAAAAAGAACCCTAAACCTTAAACCCTAAACTAACCATTAATCATAAACATTAAATAAATAAATAATAAAAAATAAAACCTAACCCTAAACCCTAAGCCCTAAAACTAACCCTAAACCTTAAACCCTAAATTCTAAAACCTTCAACCCTAAACCCTAAACCCCAAACCTTAAACCCTAAACCCAAATTTACCTAAAGGTTCAAGTTGGCCTAAATCAAAACCAAATCCAAATTAATTGAAACCAAAATCATCTTCAATTGGTCAACCAAACCCAAACCAACCCAACCAATTTGGCCAATTTGGTCAAATCGATCAACTTAACCCACTTGACCAAAATGAATTCAAATGAGACAAAATCAAATCTAAGCCAAACTAAACCAAACCAATTAAACCAAAACATCTCAAATCATATGAACTTGACCTACACCTTGTTTGACTAATTGAATTGGTCTTGACTCAACCAAAACCAATTTGACCTAAATGAGTCAAATTGAGACAAACCTAACCAAATCAACTCAAATTGACTTGGAATTTAGGTTAGCCCACTTTTGGCTCATTTCAAATTTTCCCAAATTAAATCCAATGCCTAATGATCATTCTACCCTTGGGTTAAGGGTATCACATGAAACAAATCACACATGTAAGTGATCATTTCTATTCCTTGGCCACTTGGTAATCTCTTAATGGTCCAACTAGGCACCTATGACACTACCCAACCTGACCCAAGGGGTGGTTGGGTCAGCCTTGACCCGTGGGAGGTGAAATCACCTCACCCTCCCCATTGGAGCATTTGAAATCCATAGGACACCCATGATTCCTCCTTGGCAGCCACCTCCACACCTTCAACTAACCAAGTCGTGCCAACTTACCTCCTCCCATCCACCCACGACTCCCCAAGATGGCTGAATTGCTACTAGAATCCAAACCTAATCCCACGGTCTAATCAAGATGAAGGGGGACCGAGGGGGTATACACCCCCTTATTTCCACTCAAACACACACAAAAATCATTCTTTAGAGCCCTAGCTACCTAAGATGACCCGCTAGAACCAATCCTTAAGCTCCCAAGCTCGTTCCTCGATCAAAAAATTCCATTCACGACCATCCTGAAATAGGACACTCCCATTTCTGGCCTAACTTCCTCATTTCTCCAACAAACTCAAATTAACTTTGCACGCAACTTTCCTAGGCCTACAAGAAGCGAATCATCTCCCCGCTTCTCAAACCAGGTGGGATTTGATCAAAGCTGAGCTCCAAATCATTAGTTCATGGCATTCCGAGGGAACATCGAGGAATTGATCAAATTACTACTCAATAGGGCTTCATCTCCACTAGATGAGCCTTCCTTAACTGTTCGAGCTATCGGTCTTGAGCTCTGATGAGGTATGCTTCCAAAACTGATCCTTAGCCAAAAATGAGTTAGAGATTTTTAAAGAAAACTTGCATCTCATGTGATCTTGACCATTAGATCCCCTCCGATCAATATCTTGAAGGTGTGCGATCTTTTTGGAGTTGATCCAAGTTCGGGTAAGCTCAGATCATGTGAGCAATGGTGGACGAGCTCCATTCTCCCTCACTCGTGTGATGTTAGGTCAGGCGCCGTTCGTTCCTCATGATCAGAATGGACGATCATGATTAGATCTGCTAGATCGATCTGATTTAATCTTATTAAGTTATGGAATTGGTCATAGTCATATGATCTTAGATCGGATAACAGATGAGAAAGCGCATCCGCCACTGCCACGTAGGCACTGAGTTGAATAAGTTTTAAGTAGCCAATCCCGTGGAGCCATGTGGAATTGTGTATTGTGTGCCACATGGCATCAATAGGATTAGGCTTTAAGTAGGATTAATTAATCATTTTTAATGGCTGAAACTTTTGAAAATAATAAAATATCATAAAGAAATCAAAAAAATAAAAATAAATACTAATTTTAAAGGTATTTCAGATGAGAATTAATTAAAAATGATCTTAACTAATTTTGAATAGTAATTAAGATTTAATTATAAAATTAATTAGCTTAATTACTCTTTAATTACTTGATAAATTAATCCAAAATTTTGTTGGGTTAATTTAATGGGATGACCTCTACCTCCCATGATTTTCTTGGGATTTATTGCTCACTTAATTAGGAAAATTGACTAATTAAACTTTAACTACTTTTTAATGTTAATTAATGATTAATTAATCACATGAAAAGTAATAAATTGGTTAATTAAGTTTATTAAACATTGTTTAATAGTTAGTGAACTATGGAATAGGGTTGGGACCCCTTTCCCTAAGTTCATTTCACCATTTTTTTAAAATAAAATTAATTTAGGTTTAACTAATTAATTAAATCACTTAATCAAATTGAAATCATAATCACACCAGACCTTAATTAATTAAATCATGGGGTAGATTTTTAGGTGTTTAATAACATAAAGGAGTTTATTGAAATTATGGTTAGTCTACATGTGTAGGAAAACCATAAGAGTAATTAATTAAGTCCTTTAATCTAATTAACTATTAATCATGAGCCAATTGCATTAGGCCCCTCTTATTTCTTAGGATCATTGCAAGTTTATTCCCCATGCATATCATGTTGGCTCATAATTATTTAGTAATTACTTTATGGTGACTTAGGTAAAGGTAATTAATTCATCTAATTAACAGTTAAACTTAATTAACCCATAAAATCAACTTAATTACATATCTTTAAATTAAATTAAATCACTAATGTGGGAATGTGTTTAAAACAACAAGTAATGATTTTTCTTCTCCTCTTTAAATCAAATCCAATCCAAAACCTAATTAAAATAGAAGCCTTGGTTTGCTTTAAATAATCTTATTTCATTTGATTATCCTCATGAACTAGTTTGGTTGAATGAATCACATGCTTATATTTGATTGTCCTCTTTTGCATCAAGTTAAAATTAGTATGACATTTGATTATCCATCTTTTCATAATCAATTAAAATAAAATTGACTTCCTTTATGTAAGCGTGCATGTGATGATTTAATTTAATATATGTGTGGCTATTATCACTATTAAATACAAATGTATTTTTAAAAAGCTTAAATGAATAATAATGTCTTATGATGCTAGTTATAAATACATAAGAAATGAATGGCTTATAGCTTAAGTGTATGAATGTTGAGTTCTCTTTCCTCTATTCATGTGTTGATTTATATAAGATTGAATGGTAATGGGTATATAGTCTAGACTTCCCGAAAACATAAGGCTTTAGCTAACCCCTAGGAGGTCATTTAATTACCTCACTTCCGTGGTTTGTTACTTAGATGATGAAATCGAAAAGAAGAAATGTTGAATCTGAATTTGTTCTTTGTTAAAATAAAAAACCAAAATAAACAAACCAACTAAAACACAGATCCTAAATCCAAAACCCTAAACCCTAAACCCAAAATGTCAAACACTAAATCCTAAACCTTAAACCTTAAACCCTAAACCTTAAACCCTAAACCCTAAACCCCCTAAACCCTAAACCCTAAAAACCTAATAACTTAAACCTAAACTAAATAAAAACAAAAAATAAAATAAAAAAACCTAAACCTAAATAAAATAAAATAAATACCTAAACTTAAAGCTAAAAATAAAAAAATAAAAAAAAAACTAAAATAAAATAAAATAAATAAAAACCTAAACAAAACAAAGAATTCAAACAAACCTAAGAATAAAAAACATAAATAAAATTAAAACTAAATGTAAAATAAAAATAAAATAAACCTAAAATAAAATAAAATAAAAACCTAAACCTAAAAAATAAATGAAAAAATAAATAAAGAAAAACCTAAACTCTAAACTAAATACCTAAACCTAAAATAAAACAAAATAAATAAAATAAAATAAACCTAAACCTAAACTAAAATAAATAAAACCTAAAAAAATAAAATAAACTAAACCTAAACTTAAACTAAATAAAATAAAATAAACTAAAAATAAACTTAAACCTAAACTATAAATTAAAACCTAAAAATAAACCTAAAATAAAAATATAAAACCTGAACCTAAACAAATAAAATAAAATTCTAGAAACCTAAAAATAAAAAATAAAACCTAAACTTTAAAAATAAAATAAAAATAAAGCTCAACTAAAAAATAAACCTAAATCTAAACCTAAACCTAAAAAAATAAACTAAAATAAAAAACCTAAGCTAAAATAAATAAACTAAACTAAATAAAAATAAAAGATAAACATAAATAAAAATAAAAATAAAGTAAACTAAAATAAATAAAAAATAAACTAAATATACTAAATAAACTTAAACCTACAAGTTTACTTAATTTAAATAAAATCAACATTAAACCCTAAATCCTAAACCCTAAACCCTAAACGTTAAACCCTAAACCCAAAACCCAAAAACAAAAACCCTCAACCAAAAGCTTAAACCCTAAACTAAACCATAAACCATAAAATAAAAGCAATCCCTAAACTCCTAAATACAAACCCAAATCAACCTAAACCCTAAAGCCAAACCCTAGGCCTTAAACCCCAAACCATAAACCTAAGCCTAAAGTAACTAAATAGATTAATAAATAAACCAAAACCCTAAAACCTAATAAACCTAAACATAAACCTAAACACTAAGAATGGGTGATGATGGTAGAACATCACCATTAAGCCAGGCTCGGTCACAGATCACCCTGGTCCAACTAAACCTACCATCTTTATAATTAAAAGAACTCCTAAACCCCAAACCTGAACCCTAAATCCTAAACCCTAAAAACCATAAAATAAAACCCAACCCAAACCTAAACACTACAACTCTACTAAGACCATAAGCCACCTACCTAAACCTAAAACCTTAAACACTAAACCCTAAATCATAAACCCTAAACTAAAACCTAAACCCCTACCCAAACCTAAACCCTAAAAACTTGAAGTAAATAAATTTTAAAAAATCTAAACCCTAAAACCTAATAAACCTAAACCTAAACTTAAACCCTAAGAATGGGTAGAACCTTGACGACATGAACATCTTCATCAACCAGGCTTAGTCTAGATCTGGCGGTGGAGTCAAAGGTGGATGCAGCGGTTATCACAGTGGTGGTGGGGAATCTAGAGGTGCTGGTGGTTGTAGTAGTGGTGGTTATGGAGGTGAGAGGAGCGATAGAGGTTATAGTCATGGTGGTGGCGGATGGTGAAATCGAGGATATGATGGGGGATCCCACTACTCGAGAGGTCAGGGTGGTTTTGATTGGAACTAGAGAAATTGAAGAACGACCGATCAGATCTACTGCTTATAGAATTATATCTTTACAGTAAAGACATTTCTAGTTATCCCAGGTTTTTGATTTTCTCTATGCGTGTTCATTTTTTATCTATGTCGTCGCTTGTCTCTTAGAAAACTTAGCGTGTCACTTCGTTGATGAAATCGAAAAAAAGAAATTTTGAATTTGAATTTGTTCTCTACTAAAAAAACCATATACTATAAACCCTAAGTAAAAACAGACCCAAACCTAAAACCTAAACCCTAAACCTAACCCTAAACCAACCCTAAACCCTAAACCCTAAACTAACACAAAAGCCCCAAACCCTAAACTAAACTAAACCTAAAAAATACTAAAACAACTAAAACCCTAAACCACAAACCTAAAACAAAACCTAAACCAAAGCTAAATAAAACCTAAAAATAAAATAAATAAAGAAACCTAAACATAAATAAAATGAAATAAAATAAAATAAAATAAAAACCTAAATTAAAACCAAACCCTAAACTTAAACATAAACTTAAACCAAAATGTAAAATAAAATAAAATAAAACATAAAAACAAAACTAAAATAAAATAAAACCAAACTAAAAAAATAAACCTAAAATGAAAAACCTAATGTATGTATAAAATAAAATAAACCAAAAATAAAATAAAAGTAAAAAACTAAATAAAAATCTAAACTTAAACATTAAACCTAAAAATAAAACCTAAAAGTAAATATAAAATAAAACATAAACCCTAAACTAAAAGAAACTAAACATAAAATAAAAATAATTTAAACCTAAACCTAAAATAAAATAAGCTAAATTAGAATAAATAAAATGTAAACCTAAACCTAAAATAAAAAAACCTAAACCCAAACTAAATAATATAAAACAAACTAAAAATAAACCTAAACTAAACTAAAATATAAACCTTAAAATAAACCTAAAATAAAACCTAAAACCTACACCCAAAAATTAAGATAAAACTTAACCTAAAAAAATAAAATAAAACCTAAACCTAAAAAATAAATAAATAAACTAAACTAAAAAATAAACATAAACCAAAACCTAAACTTAAAAAAATAAACTAAAATGAAAAACCTAAACCAAAATAAATAAACATAAAATAATTAAATTAAACTAATTAAAAATAAAATTAAACCTAAATAAAAATATAAAGTAAACTAAAGAAACCAAAACCTACAAATTTATTTAATTAAAAAAAAAACCTAAACCCTAAACACTAAATCCTAAACCCTCTTACCTAAACCTACTCTGGCCAAAAAAACCCTAAACCACAAACCCTAGTAACCCTAAACCCAAACCCTAACCTAAACCCTACCCCATTTATAAAACCCTGATCCCTAAACCACAACACTAACTCTGGGTAACCACAAAACTAACCCAAAACCCAAAGAAAAAAGCTAAAACCTCCTAAACTAAATAAAACCTAAAGTTAAATAAATAAAAACTTAAACCAAACTAAAAAATAAAATAAAATAAAACATTGTGACCTAAACTTAAACCTAAACCTAAACCTAAAACTAAATAAAATAATTAGTAAAACTAATAAAATAAAAAATAAATAAAATAAAACTAAACTAAAAATAAAAAACCTAAATAAAATAAAAGTAAACTTAAAATAAAAAATAAAATAAACCTAATAAAATAAAATAAAACTAAATAAAATCTAAATAAAATAATAAAATAAAATAAAATAAACTAAATAAACTAAACTACCATTTTACTTAATTTAAAAATAATAAAATCCCTAACCATAAACCTTCAACGAACTAACCCTAAACAAACCAAACACTAAAACACAACCTAAACCAATAAACCCTAAACTTTAAAACCATAAAACCAAAACCCAAAACCCAAAACCCTAAACCCTAAATCCTAAACCCTAAATTCTACAACACTAAACCCTAATCCAGAAACCCCAAACCCTAAACCCTAAACCCTAAACTCTAAAAATTGAAAAACCTAAACCTAAACTAAATAAAACCTAAAAAGAAAATACATTAATAACAACAAAAAAGCCTTTATCCCACTTAGTGGGGTCAACTACATGAATCCTTCATCTCCATTGTGTCCTATTATGTGTCAAATTCTCATTTAATTCAAGTATACTTAGGTTATTTTTTTATACATCTTAACCAAGTCTTTTTAGGTCTACCTCTACCTTTCTTAACATAAGGAAAATCTAACGCATCTACTCTCCTAACCGGGTCATCAGACGGTCGACGCTTTATGTGGCCAAACCATTTAAGGGCACTCTCTCTAATCTTATCTGCCATTGGAGCTACTCCAACTTTTTCCTGAACATACTCATTTTGCATTTTATCTCTAAGAGTAAAGCCACTCATCCACCTGAGCATCCTCATATCTGTAACACTTAACTTAGTCTTATGCTTCTCTTTTATTGGCCAACATTCTGCACCATAAGTCATTACAGGCCTTACCACCATCTTATAAAATTTTCCCTTAAGTTTAACTGGAACTTTTCTATCACACAACAGACCAGATGCATTCCTCCACTTTAGCCATCCAACTTGAATTCTACTAATAACATCTTCATCTATTTCACCATCATTTTGAACAATAGAACCTAAATATCTGAATCGCTCACTCTTATTAATAACTTATTTGCCTAATGTCACAACACTACCATTAGAGCTTTTACAACTAAAATTACACTCCATATATTCAGTTTTAGATCTAGTTAAACGAAAACCTTTAGACTCTAAAGTTGACCTCCATAATTCAAGTTTCTTTTGGAATCCCTCTCTAGTCTTATCAAAAAAAAGAATGTCATAAGAAAAAAGCATACACCAAGGTACATCTTCCTATAAATGCCTAGTAAGAACATCCATAACTAAAGCAAAAAGATAAGGGCTTAAAGTTGATCCCACGATGTAATCCAATGAAATAGGAAAATATTTTGTCAATCCTCCTTGTGTTTGGACACAAGTAATAGCTCTAGTATACATATCCTTAATTACTTGAATATAACCATAATTAACTCTTTTCTATTCTAGAACTCTCCAAAGAACATCTCTTGAAACTTTATCATAAGCTTTCTCTAAATCAATAAATATCATATGTAGATCCTCCTTACTTTCTTTATACTTTTCCATCAAACCTTTTAACAAATGTATAGCATCCATTGTGAAAAACTTTTGTATCACATCATAACTAATGCTCAATTACTCTCTCCCATAATTTTAATGTATGACACTTTAACTTAATTCCTCTATAATTTGGACACTCTTGTGCATCACCTTTATTCTTAAATATAAGAACCAACAAACTCTTTCTCCACTCATCTGACATCTGTTTAGTCTTTAAAATAACATTAAAAAGATTTGTAAGCCAAGAAATTCCTTGATCTCCTAAACATTTCCACACTTCTATTGGAATATCATCAGGACCTACTACTTTTCTATAATGCATTATCTTTAAAGCTTCTCTAACTTCAGACTTACTAATATGATGATAAAAATAAAATTCTTTATTTTTGTTTAGGGTATTAAAGTTGCTGAAATCAATTGTACTTTCAGATCCTTCATTGAAAAGTTTATCAAAATACCTCATCCACCTATTTTCAATATCTTTTTCTAAATAAAGCACTTTGTGTTAATGCTAGGGCATCCCCTAGAAGCGACACGCTGTATGACTTGAATACAGTGAAAAATATGCAAGGGTCGTTGCATTGGTGCCCGGGTGTAGTGTTAAATAAGCAAGGGTTCCCACATTATAGATGGATGCGGGCAAAGAAGTTAGTCCATGTAACTAGAATTAGGTTAGGATCTTGGAATATAGGTACTCCTACAAGTAAATTAATGGAATTAATAGATATTGTGGTTCATAGAAAGATAAATATTTTATGTCTTCAAGAAACTAAATGGGTTGGGGAGAAGGCCAAGGAGATTGATAGTTTAGGTTTTAAACTTTGGTATTGGTAGAAATCAAAGAAATGGTGTAGGTGTGATTATAGATAAAAGTTTGAAATATAATGTTATAAATATTAATAGATGTGGAGATAGAATTATAGCTTTAAAGATTATAATTGATACCAAGATTATCAACGTTATAAGTGTTTATGCTCCTCAAGTAGGTTTGGATGTAAGTTCAAAAGAAAAATTTTGGAATGAATTAGAGGGATTAATACAAAAGATACATGTTGAAGAAAAAGTATTTATTGGAGGAGATTTAAATGGACATGTTGATAGAGTGGTAGAAGATTTTAAAAGTATTCATGGTGGTTATGGATTTGGAGTGACTAATGAAGAAGGTAGGACTATATTAGATTTTACTTTAGCTTATGATTTTGTAGTTGGTAATACGTTATTTAAGAAAAGAGATGAACATATTATTACTTATAAAAATGGATCTAGTAAAACACAGATTGATTATTTTCTGATAAGAAAAATAGATCATTTAGATTGTAAAGATTGTAAGGTCATTCCAAGTGAAAGTTTAAGTACTCAACATTGATTATTAGTTTTAGATTTTAAGATGAAAGATTGTAAGAGGAAAAATAAATCAAATTATTGTCCTAGGATTAGATGACGACACTTAAAGAACACAAATAAAAAAAATTTTAAGAGCAAGCTACAAGAGCTTAGTATTTGGGATGTTCATAAGGAAGCTAATGTTATGTGAGAAAAAATAACAAGTTGCTAAAAATGTGCTTGGAGAATCAAAAGGAAAAACTTCTTTTAATAAAAATAGTTGGTGGTGGAGTCAGAGTGTGCAAGAAAAGATAATAAATAAGAAGCATTGTTATAAAACTTGGTTTAGATGTAAACACTTAGAGAATTGGGAAAGATATAAAGTGGCCTGTAGAGATTCTAAGAAAGCAATATATGATGCAAAAAATTTAGGTTTTAGTAATTTATACAATAGATTAGATACCAAAGAAGGTGAAAGATGTATGTATAAGTTAGCCAACCAAAGAGATAGGAGAAGTAAAGACCTAGTTCAAGTGAGGTGTACTAAGGATGAAAATAATAAAGTGCTTTATTTAAAAAAAGATATTGAAAATAGGCTAAATAAATAAAAACCTAAGAATAAAATTAATAAATAAAAATCTAAGGCTAAATAAAATAAAATAAAAACCTAAATTAAAACCTAAACTTAAACCTAAACCTAAACCTAAACCTTAAAATAAAATAATATAAAAATAAAAACTAAAATAAAATAAAATAAATAAAACCTTAAACTAAGCTAAAAAATAAAATAAACATAAAATAAAAAAACCTAAATAAAATAAAAACTAAATGTAAAATAAAAATAAAAGAAACCTAAAATAATAACTAAATAAAAACCAAAACCTAAAAATAAACTAAAAATAAATAGAAAATAAAACTTAAACCATAAACTAAAAAAAACCAAAACCTAAAATAAACAAAATAAAGATAAACATAAACCTAAACTAAATTAAACTAAACTAAAATAAATAAAAACTAAACGTAAACCCTAAACCCTAAATTAAATGAACCTAAACCTACGGGTTTTCTAATTTTTTTTATAAAAAAGTTAAACCCTAAACCCTAAATCCTAAACCCTAAAACTAACCCTAAACCTACAACACTAAACCCTAAACTAACCCTAAACCCTAGACATTAAATAAAAAATAAATAAAAAATAAAACCCTAAGCATTAAAATTAACCCTAAACCTTAAACGCTAAACCTTAAATCTTCAACCCTAAACACTAAAACCCTAAATCCTAAACCCTAAACCCTAAACCCTAAACCTACAATCATAAACCCTAAACCCTAAACCTTAAACCCTAAAAAACCTTAAACCGTAAACCCTAACTGTAAACTTTAAACCCTAAAAGCATAATCCCTAAAACCCTAAACTTTAAACCCTAAAGCCGTACCCTAAACCCTAAACCTTAAAGCCCAAACCCTAAACCTAAGCCCAAAGTAACTAAAAAAATTAAAAAATAAACCAAAACCCTAAAACCTAATAAACTTAAACCTAAACCAAAACCCTAAGAATAGGCAGAACATTGATGGCAGGAACATCACCGTCAACTAGGCTCAGTCTAGATCTGGCTAATGGATATGGAGGTGGTGGTCAGAGGAGTGGTGGTTATGTAGGCGGGAGGAGCGAAGGAGGTTACAATCATGGTTGTGGCTGAGGGAGAGAGCGGGGATATGATGGTGGATCCTGCTACTCGATAGGTTGGGGTGGTTCTGAAAGGAACTGAAGAAACTAAAGAACGATCGATCTGATTTACTATATATGGAACTGTTTCTTTACAGTAGAAATAGTTATTATTATCTAGGATTTTTGATTTGCTCTATGCGTACTCATTTCTTATCTATGTTTCAACTTATGCCCTAGAAAACATGGTGTGTTACTTGGCTGACGAAATCAAAAATAAGATATGTTGAATCCAGATTTATTCTTTGTTAAAACAAAAAAAAAAACTAAAAACTAAAAACTCTAAACCCTAAACTAAAACCTAAACCCTAAACCTAAACCATAAACCATAAACCCTAAAAACTCTAAACCCTAAACCCTAAACCCTAAAACCTTAAACCCTAAACCCTAAACCCTAAACCCTAAACCCTATACCAACCCTAAATCCTAAACCACAAACCTTAAAATCTAAACCCTAAACCCTATACTTAACCTTAAACCCTAAAAAGCTAAAAACCTAAACCTAAACTAAAGAAAACCTAAAAATAAAATAAATTAAAAAAGTTATGCCAAAATATAATAACAAATTAATTAAAATATAAACACAAACAAAATACTTAAACCTAAACATAAACATAAAAAAGAAAAAAAATAAAAAATAAAAACTAAGCTAAAATAAAATAAATAAAACCTAAACTAGACTAGAAAACTAAATAAATTAAAAACTAAACCTAAAAAAACCTAAAATAAAAAATAAAAATTAAATAAAAGCCTAAACCCTAAACTAAAAAAACCTAAACCCTGAACTACAAATAAAATAAACCTAAACCTAAACTAAAATAAGCTAAACTAAAATAAATAAAACCTAAAACCTAAACCTAAATAAACTAAACCTAAACTAAAATAAAATAATATAAACTAAAAAACCTAAACCTAAATTAAAAAAAATAAACTTAAAAATAAACCTAAAATAAACCTAAAAAAAACCAAAAATAAAATAAAAATATATCAAACCTAAAACTAAAAATAAAACTTAAACCTAAAATAAAAAAATAAAAAAAACTAAACTAAAATAAACCTAAACTTAAACCTAAACCTGAGATAAACTAAAAGAAAGAAACTAAAACTAAATAAATTAGCATAAATAAATTAAACTAAACTAAATAAACAAATAAACTAAAATAAAAAAACTAAATAAACTAAATAAACCTAAACCTGGGTTTGTAATTTTTTTAAACAAAATACTACACCTAAACCTAAAACTAACCTTAAACTTAACCTTAAAAACCCTAAACCCTAAACCACAACCTAAACCCTAAACCCTAAACAATAAACTCTAAAACAAAGCCTAAACTTAAACAAATCCTCCCCAAACCCTAAACCTTGGCCCCAAACCCTAACCCTCTGAGCACTACCCAAAAAAACCTAATTCTAAATTAAATAAAACCATAAAAAAATAAATAAAAATACCTAAACATAAATAACAAACCTAAAAATAAATGAAAAAAAAAACCAAAAATTAACAAAATAAAATAAACTTAAACCTAAACTAAAATAAACTAAATTTAAATAAATAAAGCCTAAACCTAAACCTAAACTTAAACTAAAAAATAAAACCTAAAATAAACATAAAATAAAAACCTAAAACCTAAACCTAAAAATATAAAATAAAACCCTAAACCTAAACCTAAAAAAAAAAATCTAAATCTAAATAAAATAAAAATAAAACTAAAATAAAATTAACATAAAATAAACCTAAGCTAAACCTAAACAAATAAACTAAAATAAATAATCACTAAAATAAATAAACCTAAAATAAATGAACTAAACAATTAAAACAAATAAAAATAAAAATAAAACTATATAATAAATAAAATAAATTAAATAAGCTAAACCTGTGGTTTTTAATTTTAAAAAAAAATCCTAAACTCTAAACCCTAAACTTAAATACTATACCCTAAACCCTAAACCCTAAACAATAAAACTAACCCTAGCCACAAACCCCTCCAAACCTGCAACCCTACCCTAAACCTAAAAAAAAACACTAAATTAACCCAAAAACCTTTGAACCAACCCAAACCCTAATCTCTAACAAACCACAAACCTAAAACCTAAACCTAAACTAAATAAATAAAATTAAATAAATAACCTAAACCTAAATAAATAAATAAAAATAACAACCCAAACTAAAACTTAAACCTAAACTTAAACCTAAACCTAAAATAAAATAAAATAAAGATAAAACTAAACTCTAATAAATATAATGAACTAAACTAAAAAAAAAAAACCTAAAAATAAGAAATTTAAATAAAATAAAACCCAAATGTAAAATAAAAATAAAATAAACCTACAATGAAATATAATAAAAACTAAATAAAAACCCAAACCTAAAAAGTAAACCTAAAAATAAAACCTAAAAAAAAACTAAAACCAAAAATAAAAAATAAAAATATAAACCTAAAATAAATTAAACCTAATCCTAAACTAAAATAAATAAAACCTAAACCAAAATAAACTAAAAAACCATAAACTAAAAAATAAAATAAAATAAAAATAAACCTAAACTTAAACTAAAATAAAATGTAAAATAAACTTAAAATAAAACTAAACTAAACCTACAAAATAAAATAAAACCTAAACCTAAACTAAACATAAAATAAAACTTAAACCTAAAAATAAAATAAAAATAAAACTAAACAAGAAATAAACATAAACCTAAACCTATACCATACCTAAAATAAACTAAAATAGAAAACCTAAACTAAAATAAATAAACTAAACTAAATAAAAAAAATAACTTAAATAAAATAAAAATAAAATAAACTAAAATAAATAAAATTAAACTACATAAACTAAATAAACATAAACTCTGGGATGAATTATTTTTTTTAAAACCCCTAGGCTAAAACCCTAAACTAAACCCCACTATAAACCCAAAACCACTAAATCATACCTTAAACCTACAACTTACTTACAATCCTGCCATAAAACCCTACCAGACCATAAAATCCTAAATTGTAAACCCTAAATAAATAAACCTTAAACTAAATCCTAAACCCTAAACCTTAAACCTCCTAAACCATAAAACCCTAAACTTTATAGCCCTCAAAACTCTAAATTAACCCTAAACCATAAACTTTAAAAATCTTAAACCCTACATCTTAAACCATAAACTAACCCTATAGCAAACCAGAAACTCTAACCCAAACCCTACCCAAACCCAGGCCCTCTGAGCACTAAACCCTAGGCCTAAACCCCACCATAAACTCCACACTGATCCTAAATCCTCTAAACCCTAAGCCAGGCCACAAAACTTTAAAACTAAACCTAAAATAAATAAAACCTAAAATAATAAATAAAAAAACTAAACCTAAAAAAATTAAAATAAAAAACTAAAATAAAAATACTAAACCTAAAATAAAATAAAAGATAAAGATTAAACTAAAATAAATCAAATAAAACCTAAAATAAACTAAAAATAAGATAAACCTAAGAAAAAAACCTAAATAAAATAAAAACTAGAATAAAATAAATAAAGAAAAAATAAAATAAAGAAAACCTAAACTAAAAAGATTTAAAATAAAACTTAAAAAGAAAAAAAATAAAACTTAAACCCTAAACTAAAAAAAAACCTAAACCTATAATAAAAATAAAATAAATATAATAAAATAAACTTGAAAACCTAAACTAAAAAAAACTAAACTAAAATATGTAAAATCTAAATCTAAATCGAAAATAAACTAAACCTAAAGCTAAAACTAAAATAAATAAAATAAAATAAAAAATAAATCTAAACCTAAACTAAAAAATAAAACCTAAAACCTAAACCTAAAAAATAATAAAAACCTAAACCTTAACCTAAAAATATAAAATAAACTTAAACCTAAAAAATAAAATAAATATAGAACTAAATTAAAAAATAAACTAAAATAAAATACCTAAACTAAAATAAATAAACAAAACTAAATAAAAAATAAACCTAAATAAAATAAAAATAAAGTCAACTAAAATAAATCAAAAATAAACTAAATATGCTAAATAAACCTAAACCTTCTCGTTTACTTAATTTAAAAATAAAACCTTCAACTCTAAATCCTAAACCTTAAACCTTAAACCCTAAACCTATAACCCTAAACACTAAACCTTACACCCTAAAAAACCTTAAACCTTAAACTCTATACCTTGAAAGCATAAACCCTAAAATCCTAAACACTAAACCCTAAACCCTAAATCTAAACCATAAACTTAAACCTAAAGTAACTAAATAAATTAAAAAATAAACCTAAACCATAAAACCTAATAAACCTAAACCTAAACCTAAACCTAAACCCTAAGAATGGGAAGAACCTTGATGCAGGAACATCACCATCAACCAAGCTAAGTCTAGATCTGGCGGTGGAGGTGAAGGCGGAGGTAGTTGTTATCGTAGTGGTGGTGGGCGAGCTAGAGGTGTTGGTGGATATGGAGGTGGTGGTCGGAGCAGTAGTGGTTATGGAGGCGGGAGGAGCCACGGAGGTTACAGCTGTGCTGGTGGTGGAGGGCGAGAGTGGAGATATGATGGTGGATCCTACTACTCGAGAGGCTGGTGTGGTTCTAATGGAAAATGGAGAAACTAAAGAATGACCAATCTAATCTAATTCTTATGGAACTTTGTCTTTATAGTAGAGATGGTTCTAGTTATCTAGGGTTTTTGATTCGTCATTTGTGTCCTAGAAAACTTGGAGTGTTACTTATTAAAAAAACCAAAAACTAACCCTAAACTAAATCTTGAACTAAACCAACCTAAACCCTAATCTCTAAAAAACCATAAACCTTAAATCTTAAACCTTAAACCATAAACCCTAAAAACTTTAAACGCTAAACCCTAAACCCTAAATCCTAAACCCTAAACCCTAAAAACCTAAACATTAAATCCTAAACCCTAAACCCTAAAACCTAAACCTTAAACCCTAAATCCTAAACCCTAAACCAGGCCCTCAACTCTCCACACCTAAACCCTAAAATGCTAAATGCCTACACCTAAAATAAATACCTAAAATAAAATAAATAAAACCTAAACTAAAATAAAATAAAAATTAAAATAAAATCAACATAAACTAAAACCTAAACCTAACCTAAACCTAAACCAAACTAAATAAAATAAAATAAAAATAATAACTAAACTAAACTAAAATAAATAAAAACCAAAACTAAACTAAAAAATTAAAAACTTAAATAAAATAAAAACTAAACCTAAACTAAAAATAATTAAAACTAAAATAAAAAAATTAAATAAAAACCTAAATCTAAAAAATAAGCCAAAAAATAAAACTTAAACCCTAAACTAAAATAAAAAAATAAACCTAAAATAAAAATGAAATAAAGCTAAACCTAAACTAAAATAAACTAAACTAAAATAAATAAACCTAAATCTAAACCTAAAATAAAGTAAACCTACACCTAAACCTAAACTAAATAAATTAAAATAAACTAAAAATAATCCTAAACCTAAACTAAAAAAATAAAACCTAAAAATAAACCAAAAAATAAAAACCTAAAACTTAAGCATAAAAAAATAAAATAAAAACCTAAACCTAAACTTAAAAATAAAAATAAAACCTAAACCTAAACCTAAACCTAACTACGTTGAAGGGTTAACCATAGAATTAGGTTTTGCCTTAAGGATTAGGATAATCCACCTACCCTACAACCCAAATCTAATCCGTGTTCACCTTCTCAAACCAAATCCCAAGTTCTATTCAAACATCAAATTCAAATCCAAATCCAAATCCAAGCCTAAATTCCAAAACCAAATGATTGAGGCCCATGATCAAATCTAAACTTGAAACCCTTCCTAAGCCATATGACCTATCTCATGGACTTAGCCAAATCTTAGTCCAAATCATTCCAAAATCAATTGATTTTCTCATAATCAATTTATATCTTCAATTATCTTCCTAAATAGAAATCAAATCTACATTCAAAATCAAAACTAAATCAAACTTAATCAAATTAAATCAAAACCCTTCCTAAGCCATATGACCTATCCCATGGACTTAGACAAATCTTAATCTAAATAAATTCAAACTCAATTGATTTTTTGACAAATCAATCATATTTTCAATCATATTCACAAATTAAATTAAATATACATTTAAATCATCAAAACTAAATCAAACCAAATCAAAATCCAAACCTATGTTACATGACCCAACTCCATGGACTTAGCCAAATTCCTTCATTCCAAAACCCAAATTCAATTAATTTTCTCATGAATCAATCATACCTTCAATCATATTCACAAATATAAATGAAATCTACAATCATCAAGCCAAACCAAAATCTACCCAAGTCAAACCCAACTTAATCCTTTTGACTTGAGATGTTCAAATGAATCAAAACCCCTTTGGACCCAAGACAATTTCAATTGAATTTATATATCAATCCCAAATCCATATATAAAGTCAACTAAATCAAACTCAACCCAACATCAAGCTAACTAAACCCAATTGGTCCACTTGACCCAAAGTGGCCAATTTGACTTATTTGAGCCAAGTTCTAATCCTACCAAAATTGGATTGAACCAAGTCCATCAAAACCTCCCATTATGATTGTTGATCACCCTAGGTTGATCAATTGTCAAAAATTAGGTCAAACCAAGTCAACTTGGTCATTTGACCAAGTCAACCCCTTAACCCATATGAACCCAAATTAGTTGCAACTGGCGAATCCTTGAAATCAATGATTCATACCAAATGAAAATCAATATTTTTATATGATGACCTTCAATTGAGTTAAACTAAACCCAATTAGCCCTCTTGACACAAGTTGACCCAAATTAACCTAAAAGATCAAATTGGGTCAAATCAAAATATAAACCAAATTGATTGTAACCAATGGCTCAAGTTGACCAAAGCCATGATTGGACCAAATTGAACCCAATTGACCTACTTAGCCCAAATTGACCTAAAGGTTCAAGTTGGACTAAATCAAAACCAAATCCAAATTAATTGAAATGAAAGCCTACAATTATCTTCAATTGGTCAACTAAAGCTAAACCAACACCTAACCCAAGCCAATTTAGCCAATTTGGTCAAATTGGTTAACTTAACCCGTTTGATCCAATTTAATTCAAATGAGCCAAAATCAAATCTAAGCCAAACTAAACTAAACCAACTGAACCAATACATCCCAAATGATCATATGAACTTGACCCAATTTGACCAATTGGTAAACTTGACCCAACCTAACCCAATTTGACTTAAATGACTAAAATTAAGCCAAACCTAACCAAATCAACTCCAATTGACTTGAAATTTGGGCTAACCCACTTTTGGCTCAGTTTATATTTTCCCAAATAAAATACAATCCAAATGATCATTCTACCCTTGGGTCAAGGGCATTACATGAGATAAATCTCCCATGTAAGTGGTCATTTTCATTATGTGGACACTTAGTATTCTCCCAATGGTCGACCTAGGCACCTATGACACTACCCAACCTGACCGAAGGGGTGGTTGGGTTAGCCATGACCCATGGGAGGTGAAATCACCTCACCCTCCCCATTAGAGCACTTGAAACCCATAGGACACCCATGTTGGCAGCCACCTTCATACCTTCAACCAACCAAGCCGAGCCAATTCACCTCCTCCTTAAGATGGCCATATGGCCACAAGAAGCCATACCGGATCCCATCATCCATTCAAGATGAAGGGGGGTATACACCCTCTCGTTCCACTCAAACACACACAAAAATCATTTCTCATAGCCCTAGCTACCGAAGATGAGCTGTTAGAGCCATTCCCTAAGCTCCCAAGCTCATTCTTCGATCAAAAAATGCCATTCCCGTCCATCAAAAAATAGGACACCCCATTTCTCCATTAAACTAGAATTAACTTTGCAAGCACCTTCCATAGGCTTCATCGAGCAAACGAATAATCTCCTAAGCTTCCAGAGCATCAGAGGTGGGACATTGATCAAAGTCGAGGTCTAAATAATCAGTTCATGGCTTTCAAAATGTACATCAAGGAATTGATCCAATTATTGTTCAACAGGGCTTCGTCTTCACTAGATGAAGCTTCCTTAATCGTTCGAGCTGACAGTCTTGAGTTTCGGTGAGGCATGCTTCCAAAACTGATCCTTAGGAAAACATTGGTTGGAGCTTTTTGAAGAAAACTTGCATCTCGTGTGATCTTGAATGTTGGATCCCCTCCGATTAATGTCATGAAAGTGTGAGATACTTTTTGAGTTGATCTGAGCTTGAGTAAGCTCGGATCAAGTGAGCAATGGAGGACAGACTCCAGTCTCCCTCACTCGTGTGATGTTAGATCATGCACTATCCATTCTGCTTGATCGGAATGGATGGTCATGATTAAATCCACTAGATCGATCTAATTTTATCCTATTAAGATGTGGGATTAATCATAGCTTTCTGATCTTAGATTAGATGGTGGACGAGAAAGCGTGTCCATGACTACCATGCAGTGCCACATGGAAAGTGTGGTATGTGCATGGCACCAATATGATTAGGCTTTAATTAAGCTTAATTAATCTTTTCTAATGGCTGAAACTTCTAAAAATTATTAAAAATTATAGCAAAATAAAAAAAATGCAAATAAATACTCATTTTAAAGGTATTTTAGAGGAGAATTAATTAAAAATGATCTTAACTAATTTTGAACAGTAATTAAGTTTTAATTAATGTTTAAATGTAAAATTTATTAGCTTAATTACTTAAGCAATTAATCTTAAATTTTATAGGATAATTTAATGGTATGACCTCTGCATACCATGATTTTCTTGGGATTTATTGCTCACTTAATTAGGAAAATTGACTAGTTAAACCTTAACTCTTTTAAGTTAATTAATGATTAATTAATCCTTGAATAGTAATAAATTGGTTAATTAAGTTTATTAATCATTGTTCAATAGTAAGTGAACTAATGAATAGGCTTAGGACCCCTTTCCCTAAGTTCATTTCGTCCTTTTTTAAAAATAAAATTAATTAGAATTTAACTAATTAATTAAACAACTTAATCAAATTGAAATCATAATCTCATCAGACCTTAATGAATTAAATCATGGGGTAGATCTTCAGGTGTTTAATAACCTAAAAGAGTTTAATAACCTAAAAGAGTTTTATTTCCTAAGATTATTGTAAGTTTATTTTCCATGCATATCATGTTGGCTCGTAATTATTTAGTTAATTACTTTAAGGTGACATAGGTAAAGATAATTAATTCATCTATTTAAGGGTTCAACTTAATTAACCCATAAAATCGACTTAATTACATTTCCTTAAATTAAATCAAATCAATAATGTGGGAATGGGTTTAAAATAGCAAGTCATGATTTCCCTTCTCCTCTTTAAATCAAATCAAATCCAAAACCTAATTAATAAAGAGGCTTTGGTTTGCTTTAAATAATCTTATTTGATTTTATTGTCTTTAAGAGCTAGTTTGGTATGTCATTTGAATTCATGCATCCATTTTTTCAAAATTAAGACAAATAATGGATTTTTTTATGTAAGATTGTATGTGTTGATTTAAATTAATATATGCATGGGTATTATCACTATTAAATCCAAATGTATTTTTCAAAAGCTTATAAATGAATAATAATATGTGTTATGATGCTAGTTATAAATACATAAGAAAAGCATGTGCTTATAGTTTAAGTGTATGAATGTTTAGTTCTCTTTCCTCTATTCAATTATTGATTTATATAAGATTGAATGGTAATGGGTAAGTTGCGACATCCCAGAACATGAGGCTTTAGCTAGCCCCAAGGAGGCCATTTGATTACCTCACTTCCCGGTTTAACAATGACACGCATACTTGCCTATATCTTTGTACATGTATATGTATATGTGATTAGTGATGAAAATCCCATTTTAGATTAAAATTGCATGCATTCATATTTGACTAAGTGGTTAAATTAATTAGCCATATTATTTGGAGCTTACTTCCTATGTTCATGTATATAAATTTACATATATTTGAATGCAAATGGGTATATAGTCTGGACATCTCAAGAATACGATGCTTTAGCTAACTCCAAGGAGGTCAATTGATTACCTCACTTCTCTGGATTAACAACGACACACTCCTATTTATTTTCATTCTCATGTATTTTTTGTATAAGAATTTGGATAAAGTTTAAAATTAATATATTTAAATAATTCAATCAAATAAAATATAAACTCTAAACATACACATACATTCATCATTTAAGTGTGCTAAAATATGTTGCATGTATAGATACCCTTAGGATTAAATCATATGCATGTAACATGTGATGGAAAGGAATGATTTAATATATGTCATGTGGTAGAAATTCAAGTAAATTAATCTTAAGATTTCTTTCATTTTGAAGAGGATTATTTAAAGTGAACCTAAACTTTGGATTAATTAATTCATTTAATAAGCCATTCACTAAAGAGAACTAAATCAAATTAATATACTTTAGAAAGTGACTTAAGGTATGGATGAAAGAGGACAATCATATTTTTCTCTCTTTATAATACTTAGTTGCTAAGTGTAATCAAATGAAATAAAAGAAAATACTAATTAAAATTCTCAAATCAATTAAACTACTTCAAGTGAAATCAACCTTTCATGTTAAATTGAATCCTTCTACACCTAGAAATACAACACTAATGACTAACAAGACTTACCACACAAACCTTAATACACACATTTAAATTAAGTCAGCACTTCTAGCTCTAAGTTAGGATGGTGTATAATGTGATGTATGTTTTTGTTATGATGTATTATTTTAGGTTGGATGTTAGGGTGTATGCTTCGTAGACTAGATGATAGGCCAATATTAGCCTAATCATGTTTTTTTGCAGGGGATTATGCTTAAGGATGCTTAAAAATAAATGTGAAAGCTCTTTTTGCAAGTTGCTTAACTCCTTAACAATAATCCAAGTTAGGATAGGTGGGTTTAGTTACCCATGTGTAGGGTGCTAAGTTTAAATTATAAATACAATTGCTTCAGATTATATGTATATTTAGTTAACCTTTATTTTGTAGGTGTAGTTAGATTTACTTTTCTCATATAAATATAATTTTTGCAATAGGAATTAGGATTAGTGCTATGAGGGATTAGGATGAATAGTGGCCAGAAGGCTTTGTCCTGGGGTGCCCTATGATGCCTTTGAAGCAAGAACCATCCAAATCAAAGAAGGAACTAAATCAAAATGGAGATATGAAGAAAGAAGACCCCCATAGCATTTAATACCATTATAATTATTCTTTCATATTCCAGGTTATATAAAAGTAGAGCTCAGCTACCCATCTTTTCTCCCTTCGGGTTGTATGGTGGTACCCGACCGCACCAGCCTTTTATTCATTTATGATAGTTTATATAATTGTTTGATGTTATGTTTACATTATGCATTAGGACAACATGCCTTTCATAGTTTCTTAAATGACTGATGTTTTAATGTGTGGCTTGGATATGATTATGCTCTTAGGATAAAAATAACTTTTCTACCCAACAAATCACTCATAATTAAATTTTAAACAACTCATAACCTCATCATAAAGCTTAATACATAAATAAGATAATTAAAAGATTTAGCAACCCCTTAGCTATATGGTTATATGTTTCACATCATGAATGCATATTCTTTCTCTCTTGAACATGAAGGATCTTCATCCTTGCATGATAAAGGAATGCTTGACCTGTGAAGGCATCCCTTGTGGTGTAGAACACCTTCTTCTAGCTGATTTGACCCATAACCAAAATGATGTGTCTAAAATGAAATAAAATTTGAAAAGATTTCTCATCTATAGATTAAATCAAATGCTCATACCACTCATGCTCTAGTCTATTAGGGAGCGTGTTTAGTACTTTAGTCTCTTTCTAATTAAATAACTATGCTAGCTATCTTGCAATTCACAAGACTAAACTACATGGTTCTAGAATCATAGGATGAGTTAGCTAGCAACCACTATAGGCAGTTATTAGTCCAGAAGTTGGACAATTTATTCTCTCTTGTGGAGGTAAACCCTTATGTCTACCTATCACTTAGATTTAGGTGGTGCTTTAGTTCATATTGAAGATCCCTAGATTTAGAATCTGAGGTTGCTATTTCTTTTAGGCTACGAGCATAAATCCTCACCTCTTAGGCATTCTCACAACCTTGTGTTGGTGGATAATCTCTAATACATTCATAGACCCATCATGCCTTAGGAGTCTTTATTACATGATTAGGTCCATTGTAGGGTGATGCATAAAAAGTCCATCATACCTCAATATTGTACTCGATCACCTCAAAGTACCCCCTATGATCTACGTGGTGTTCCTTATAAAAATATAAATACCACAAGGCCCTCGCCATGTTCATTGAATCCTCTCAACATCATCTTTTTTTTTGGAGTTTGGAGATGTTGATCCTCAAGTCAAGGGTTCTTAGACTCATAATGTTGACCATACACATGGGTCAACAAAACTTTGCTTGTATCAACATCCACTATATTGTAAAGAGTTATGCTCGATCGTCCTATGAGTAAGTCTTCATTCTTTGAATGTAACTCCTAAGATGTCCTTGGTGGCATGCCTCCTCTTTAGTAGCGGTGCTAAGCATATCTCTAGATCAAATAAGGCCTTGATTAGATATTTCCTCATCTCTTTGAATAACACAAGGGCGTCGTATATGCTTAACTTAGCTGGAAACTTTCTAAGGTAAGTTAGGACATTGTAATCAACTCGGCTTGCTCCTCCACAAGCATATCCATGGGTGGAGCATCCTATGGAGGGCTCTCCTCACTAAACCAATGACTTGCTTACCATTATCAGGTGCTACCACAGGAGGTAGAACTTTGCCACTAGGTTGACTTGACTTCTTGGAATGATGAGCTTGTAGAAAGTTTTACCTTTTCATCGGGCATACCTACACTTCTCTATGGGATCCTCGAGTTAGTTAGTAAATCTCAAGAGGTAAACTCAATTGATTAGAGAAGGATAGTCCAACTCTGAATCAAAAAGGAAAGGATCAAAACTATTAGAGTGATTATTTTTATTTAGACTCGAAGAGCTTTCAATAGAAATAAAATCAAGAGCATAAGAAGTAGACAATATATAAGTATTTCAACTTTCTTCATTAATTTCTTTTTGGATGGAGGTACATGATAAAAATCATGTAATGTAAGCAGAGTAAGAGATTTAGTGCCCTTATCCGTAGATACAACGCTCTTACCAGTAGAAGAGGAGCTAGTAGAAAAGGTAGTTGATACAATGGTGGAGGGAGTACTAGACTTAGACTGTGGCT
Source organism: Cymbidium sinense (assembly GCA_021442155.1). Lineage (NCBI taxonomy): Eukaryota > Viridiplantae > Streptophyta > Magnoliopsida > Asparagales > Orchidaceae > Cymbidium > Cymbidium sinense. The sequence goes on from CM038220.1 coordinate 185,421,934, forward strand.
GTGCTACTAGATTGTCCCAAGCAAATATGGTGAGCTGTTGCTACTGCTAGGCTATCACCTTCCCTAAGTTATCCTTTGCAACTAGCTTACCTTCCTTAGTGTGTTGGAGGTTTGAGCTACTTCAGTCACCTACAAGGAAAGCTTCTTGATCTTAGAAATAATCTTCTTAGAGGTTCAGGATAGGGAGATATACTAACCTTCTTTGGTCTTAAGAGGATCGCAAGTATCCCGAAGGATTTCTCTAACATAATTGGGTGGTTATTCTAATAAGTATTCCCTATGGATAACTATAGCTTTCAACTTATACTTGCGCTCAAGCTTGTCTTTAAAAGTGATACAATCTTCTAAGACATGGACAACATGCAATGGTTGGGGCAATAGCTAGGATGATCGCTCTTGCCCACTTCCTTTAGCCTCTTAGGCTCTGGTAACTAAAATTCAGGTTTCTTTAAGAGAATCTTAAAGATTTTCTTAACTACCTCCCTCTTGAATGAATATGTCTTACTCAATCTATCGGCAAGAGTAGGTGGAAAGTAGCTACCTGGCGATGGACATGAATACCGCTGCTGGGTAGCCAGCTAAGGTGGTGGATATGGTCATTATGGTGGCTGCGGTGGCTGGTATGATGGCCGAGGTAGTGAAAGAAGAGGTGGCAAAGGAGGCTGGTGAGCTAGTAGTCTCTCATACTGAACTCTGGCTGGCTGCTTCCCTCTATCCAATAACATAATTATCCCTGACTTCTTCTCAAACACCTTCTACGGCTTGGGCCTAGATGATTGGTCAGGAAAGGGCAACTGTTTGGCTTCATATTTTAGGATAGCCATCTTGTTGATTAATTTCTCAAATATTTTAATTATAAAGCCCTTAAGCGTGATGGTGTCCGGGCCTTGGATATTCTTGAGAAGAATCTCAATGGCATGTTGTTCAGACAACTATGGTTTAGGTTTCATGCTCAAGTTGTGCCACCTAAGAATGTAATCAATGAAAGACTCGTTGAGTTTTTATTTTTCTAAAATGAGGTGGCCTACAATCACCCTCTGCTGAGCTCCAACAAACCTCTTGATCAAGTGGTGTTCCAACTCAGCAAAAGTCTTCACCGAACCGTTGGATAGTTCGGCATACCGATCAAATGCAACACCTGATAGACTGCTAATAAAAAGGTGAAAGAAAAGTGCGTTGCTATCATCGGTGTTGCAACAGCCGGTTCTAAAGGGTGCAATGTGTTATCGTGGGCTCCCACTAGCATCAAAGATCGTGAAGGAAGGTGGGACAAAACCCTAAATAAAATAAAAACTAAATAAAAACTTAAACCTAAAAAAAACATAAAAATAAAACCTAAAAATAAATAAAAAATAAAATCTAAACCCTAAACTAAAAAAAAAAACTAAACCTAAAATAAACAAAATAAAGGAAACATAAAGCTAAACTAAAATAAACTAAACTAAATTAAATAAAACCTCAACCTAAACCTAAAGTAAACTAAACCTAAACCTTAAACTAAATAAAATAAAATTAAATTAAAATTAACATAAACATAAACAAAAAAAACCATAAAAACTTAAAATCTAAACTAAAAAGAAAATAAAACCTAAACATTTACCTAAAATAAAATAAAACCTAAACCTAAAAAATAAAATAAAAATAAAACTAAACTAAAAACTAAACATAAACTTAAACTTAAACCTAAAAAATAAACTAAATTAAGAAAACCTAAACTAAAATAAATAAACTTAAAATAAATAAACTAAACTAAATAAAAAAATAAACCTAAATAAAAAAATAAAAAAATAAAATATATAAAAAATAAACTAAATAAACTAAATAAACATAAACTTGCGGGTTTTCTTTTAAAAAAAACCCTAAACACTAAATCCTAAATCCTGGGCCCTAAATCCTAAACCCTAAACCCTGGGCCTGAGCCATAAAGTGACCCAACTGACCACTGACCTGAGCCCTAGGCCCAAAGGCCTTGCACTAGGCCCCTAAGACCCTGACCTGGGCCTACCCAATCGTGAGGCAGGCCCTGGCCCTGACCATGACCCTAAACCTAACCAAACTAAACACAGGCTAAAAAACTGAGCAGTTTAGGCCAAAGTGTGAGCCAGGCCATGAGCTGACCTGGGCTTTAAACCCTGAGGCCTGAGCACTGTGCCCACAGGCTGGGCCACCCTGACCATGAGCCTGACCAGACCACAAACTGATCCCCAAGACCCTGGGCCCACCACTGAACTGACCCTCTACTGACCTAAATAAATAAGACCTAAAAAGATGGATAAATAAATAATAACAACAATGACAAAAAATAAGATAAAATACTTACTAAAATCTGGGTCTAAAAAAATAAAATAAGATAATAATAAATAAACTAATTAAAATAAATTAAAAGCTAAACTAAACTAAAATAAAATAAACCTAAGAAACTTAAATAAAATAAAATAAAATAAACCTAAAATAAAAACTAAATAAAACCTAAACCTAAAAAAACCTAAAAATAAAAAAAATAAATAAAACAAAACCTACCCTAAATAAAACTAAACTTAAAATAAAATAAAATAAAATAAATAAATAAAATAAACTAAATCTAAACCCTAAACTAAATAAAATAAAATAAACTAAAAAGACCTAAACTAAACTAAAAATAAAACATAAAATAAATCTAAAGAAAGAACTAAACCACTAAACCCAAACTTAAACTAAAACATAAAATAAAATAAATAAAAAACCTAAACCAAAATAAAATGAAAAAAATAAAATAAAATAAAAACATAAACTAATACCTAAACATAAACCTAAACCTAAACCTAAAAAAAAATAAAATAAAATTTTAAAACTAAACTAAAATATAATAGATAAAAACTTAAATTAAGATAAAAAAATAAACCTAAAATATGATAAAATAAATACTAAATAAAAACCTAAACCTAAAAAATAATCCTAAAAATAAAACATAAAAAAAATAAAATATATAAAACCTAAACCCTAAACTAAAAAAAACCTAAACTTAAAATTAAAATTAAAATAACCTAAACCAAAACTAAGATAAACTAAACTAAAATAAATAAAACTTAAACCAAAATTAAATAAAATAAAATACACTAAAAATAAACCTAAAAAGCTAAAAATAATACATAAACATAAACCTAAAATGACCTCAAACCTCAAAATAAAAATAAAATAAAACCTAAACTGAACCTAAAATAATATATAAAATCTAAACCTAAAAATAAAATAAAATAAAACTCAACTAAAATAAAAGCTAAACCTAAACCTAAACTTTAAGAAAACTAAAATAAATAAACCTAAAATAAATAAACTAAACTAAATAAAATAAAAATAAAACAAAAATAAGTATAAAATAAAATTAAATAAATAAACCTACCAATATACTTAATTTTAAAAAATGTAAAATAAAATAAAAAATAATTAACAAAAACCATAAACCTAGGCAGACCCTAAACTTAACTTGGGACTCTAAACCCTAAACCCTATGCCATAGACCCACCCTACCCAAAACCCTGATCCCCTACAACCCTAAACACTAAACCACTAAACCCTACTCTAAATTGTAAACCCCCCTAAACCTAAACCTTAAAAACCTAAATCTATATTAAATAAAGCATAAAAATAAAATAAATAAAAAACCTAAACCTAAATAAAATAAATAAGTAAAAACCTTAACTAAAGCCTAAACCTAAACCTAAATGTAAACCTAAACCTAAACCTAAAAATCATATAAAATAAAAATTAGAAACTAAAATAAAATAAAATAAATAAAAACCTAAACTAAACTAAAATATGTTAAAGAATAAAAACCTAAAATAAAATAAAATAAACCTAAAATAAAATAAAATAAAATAAAACTAAATAAAGACCTAAACCTAAAAATAAACCAAAAATGAAAAATAAATCCTAAACCCTAAACTAAAAAAATGTAAACCTAAAATAAAAAAATAAAATAAATACTAAACTAAAATAAATAAACCTAAACCTAAACCTAAAAAGATAAACCAAACTCTAAACTAAATAAAATAAAATAAACTAAAATAAACCTAAACATAAACTAAAAAAAAGACCTAAAAAATAGCCAAAACCTAAACTAAAGAAAATAAAATAAAACCTAAACCTAAACCTAAAATAAAATTTAAAAAAAAATAAAATAAAGATAAAACTAATCTAAAACATAAACCTAAACCTAAACCTAAAAAATAAACTAAAATAAAATAAAGATAAAATAAATAAACCTAAATTAAATAAAAATAAACTAAATAAACTAAATAAACTGGACTGGGTTTGGCTTTAAAATCCTAAACTCTGGGCTTAAACCTAAATCATGAGCCCTAAAACCTCTCCCAAGTGACCCTAGCCCTGAGTACTGACCTGGGCCTGAGCCCTAGGCCTGACCCTCTTGGGCCAGGCCCACTGACCCTCTGACCCTGGGCCACCCAGCGCCTGACCTAAGATCCTATCCACCCTGATCCCCAAGACTGAGTTATGAGGCTGAGCCATGAAATAATCTACTGACCATGGGCCCAGTCTACTAGGCCCCTAACCCTGGGCCCTAAACCCTGACCTAGGCCCTTGCCCTGGCTAAGACCCTAAGCATCACTGATCACTGACCCAGACTAAAGGGGCCAGACCTCACTGACCACTAACTGGCCATCCAGAGGCTGATCCTAGACCCTCCACAAAATGTTAAACCAAACTAGCACTACCCTAAACCCTCACTACCCTAAACCCTGGGCCACTAAATTTAAACTAAATAAAACCTAAAAATAAAATGATTAAAAAAACCTAAACTTAAATAAATAGGATAAAATAAAATATAAAACTTAACCCTAAAAAATGAAATAAAAATAAAACTAAACTAAAAAATAAACATAAACCTAAACCTAAACCTAAAAAATAAACTAAAATAAATAAACTTAAAATAAATAAATTAAAATAAATAAAAATAAAAATAAACCTAAATAAAAATAAAAAATAAAATAAACTAAATAAACCTAAACCTACCAGTATACTTAATTTAAAAAAAAATTAAACCCTAAACCCTAAACCCTAAACCCTAACCCTAAACCCAGGCAGTGACCCTAAAACCCTAATAAACCACCACAAACCCTAAAACCTAAAAAATAAAACCTAAAATAAAATGATTAAAAAACCTAAACTTAAATAAATAAGATAAAATAAAATATAAAACCTAAATCTAAAATGAAATAAAGAAAACTAAACTAAAAAATAAACCTAAACCTAATCCTAAACCTAAAAAAACTAAAATAAATAAACCTAAAATAAATAAATTAAAATAAATTAAAATAAAAATAAACCTAAATAAAAATAAAAATAAAATAAACTAAATAAACCTAAACCTAACATTATACTTAATTTTTAAAAACTTAAACCCTAAACCCTAATCCCTAAAATCTACAAGGCTACCACAGATCTACAAACCCCCTCTCACTCTAAACCCACTATAAAACCTAAAACCTAACTTAAACCTAAACTAAATAAAACCAAAAAATAAAATAAATTAAAAACCTAAACCAAAATAAAATAAAATATAATATAATAAAACCTAAACTAAAACCTAAACCTAAACCTAAATGTAAACCTAAACCTAATCTTAAACCTAAAAATAAAATAAAATAAAAAAACTAAATTAAAATAAAATAAATAAATAAACTACTAAAACTAAAATAAACCTAAAATAAAATAAAACTAAAACTACCTAATAAAAAAACCTAAACATAAATAAAAATAAAATGTAAATAAACTAAAAAAACTAAACCTAAAATAAATAAAATAGAATAAACCTAAACCTAAACTAAAATAAATTAAACTAAAATAAACAAAACCTAAACCTAAACTTAAAATAAACTAAACCTAAACCTAAAATAAACTAAATCTAAACCTTAAACTAAATAACATAAAATAAGCTAAAAATAAACCTAAAACTAAACTAAAAAATAAAACCTAGAAATAAACCTAAAAGTAAAACTGAAAACCTAAACCTATAAAAAATAAAATAAAAACCTAAACTTATACCTAAATATAAAAAATAAAACCTAAACCTAGAAAATAAATTAAAAATAAACTAAAATAATAATAATAATTAAAATAAAATAAACTAAAATAAAATAAAATAAATTAAATAAACCTAAATTAAATAAAAAATAAACTAAATAAATTAAATAAACCTAAACTTCTGATTTTACTTTTTTTTTTTAAAATGCTAAACCAAACCTAAATCATAGGCCAAACCCTACCTACCACAAACACTGGCCCTTAAAACCCTAAACCCTACCAACCCTGACCCACCTTGGGCAAACCCTGACCTGACTGACCAAAAAACCCTGGGCTAGCCTGTGACTGAGCCCTGGGCTTAAAGCCACTGATCATGGGCACTAACTCCATGGGCCCTGCACCCCTAAACCCTAAACTCAATGCTAAACCCAAAGGCCTAAACCTGGGCCAACCTGGGCTCAGACCTGGGCCTAAAAAACTAGCCCAGACCTAAAATTACCCTCCACCACAAAACCTAAACCTGAGCCCAAATAAAAATAAGATAAAATAAAAATAAACTAAAACCTAAACCTAACCTAAAAATAAAATAATAATAAAATAAATAAATAAAATATAAAAAAAAAAACTAAAATAAAATAAGCCTAAGATTAAAACCTTATATAATAAAACTAAATTTAAAATAAAATAAAATAAAATAAACCCAAATAAACCTAAAATTAAACCTAAAAATAAAACTTAAAATAAAATAAAAAAATAAAATGTAAACCCAAAAAAAACCTAAACCTAAAATAAAATAAAATAAAACAAAACAAAATAAACTAAACTAAGCTAAAATAAACTAAACAAAAATAAATAAAACCTAAAATAAACCTAAACTTAAATGAAAATAAAACCTAAAGAGCCTAAAAAAAAATAAGTCATAAACTTAAAATAAAATAAAACTAAAACTAAAAAAAATAAAAACCAAACCTAAACCTAAAATAAACTATAATAAAAAACTTCAACTAAAATAAATAAACCTAAAATAAATAAAAAATAAACTAAATAAACCTAAACATATCGGTTTACATAATTTAAAAAAAAATAGTAAACCCTAAATCCTAAATCCTAAATGCTAAATCCTAAAACTAACACTAAACCCTAAACCCTAAACCTACAACCCTAAACCTGCAACCCTAAACCCTAAACACTAAACCTTAAACCTAAACCCTAAACCTTAAACCCTAATCTTAAACCCTAAACCCTAAAAGCATAAACCCTAAAACCCTCCCACCCTAAACCCTAAACCCAAACCCTAAACCCTAAACCCTAAACTCCAAACCCTAAACATAAACCTAAAGTAACTAAATAAATTAAAAAGTAAACATAAACCTTAAAACCTAATAAACCTAAACCTAAACCAAAAAAACTAACAATGGGTAGAACCCTGACGGTAGGAACATCACTATCAACCAAGCTTAGTCTAGATCTAGCAGTGGAGGTGAAGGCAGAGGTGGTGGTTATCACAGTGGTGGTGGGGGATTTGGAGGTGCTGGTGGATATGGAGGTGGTGGTCGAAGAAGTGGTGATTATGTAGACATGAGGAGTGATAGTGGTTACAACCATGGTGGTGGCAGAGGAAGAGATCGGGGATATGATGGTGGATCATGCTACTCAAGATGTCAGGGAGGTTTTGATGGGAACTAGAGAAGCTGAAGAACGACCGATCAGATCTACTATTTATGGAACTATGTCTTTAGAGTAGAGACGATTCTAATTATCTAGGGTTTTTGATTTGCTCTATGCATGCTCATTTTTTGTCTATGTCATCGCTTGTGTCTTATAAAACTTGCTGTGTCACTTAGTTGATGAAATTGAAAGGAAGAGATGTTTAATCTGGATTTGTTCTCTGTTAAAAAAAAGGAACCAAAAATCATAAACCCTAAACTAAAACCTATACCCTATACCTAAAACCTAAACCTTAATCCACTAAAACACAATAAACCCTAAATCCTAATCCTAAACCCTAAACCCTAAAAGCATAAACTCTAAAACCCTAAACCCTAAACCCTACATCTTAAACCATAAACCCTAAACCCTAACCCTAAACCATAAACCCTTAACCCCAAACCCTAAACCTAAACCTAATGTAACTAAATAAATTAAAAAATATACCTAAACCTTAAAACCTAATAAACTTAAATGTAAACCTAAACCCTAAGAATGGGCAAAACCTTGATAGCAAGAACATCACTATCAACCATGCCTAGTCTAGATCTGGCGGTGGAGACGAATGAGGCAGTTATAGTGGTGGTGGTGGGATCTGGAGGTGCTAGTGGATATGGAGGTGGTGGCCAAAGCAGTGGTGGTTATGGAGGTAGGAGGAATGATGAAGGTTACAGCAATGGTGGTGGTGGAGGGAGAGATCGAGGATATGATGGTGGATCCCGCTACTCAAGAGGTTGGGGTTGTTTTGATGGGAACTAGAGAAACTAAAAATTGGTCGATCCGATCTGCTACTTATGGAACTGTGTTTTTATAGTAGAGACAGTTCTAGTTATCTAAGGTTTTTTATTTGCTCTATGCGTGCTCATTTTTGATCCATGTCATCGCTTATGTCTTAGAAAACTTGGTGTGTTACTTGGTTAACAAAATCAAAAAGAAGAAATGTTGAATCTGAATTTATTCTCTATTAAAAAAATTAAGAATCCTAAACCCTAAACTAAAACCTAAACCCTAGACCTAAAACCTAAACCATAAACCCTAAAAACCCTAAACCCTAAGAACTCTAAACCCTGAACCCTAAACCCTGAAACCCTAAACCCTAAACCCTAAACCTAAACCCTAAATCCTAAACCCTAAACTCTAAACCCCAAACCATAAATGCTAAACCCTAAACCCTCAACTTGTCGTAAGTCCTAAGCCCTAAAAAGCTAAAAACCTAAGCCTAAACTAAATAAAACCTAAAAATAAAAAAATTAAAAAACATAAACCAAAATAAAATAAAAACATAAACTAAAACCTAAATTGAAACCTAAACCTAAACCTAAAAAGAAAATAAAATAAAAAATAAAAACTAAAATAAAATAAAATAAAACCTAAACTAAAGTAAAAAGTAAAAACCTAAATAAAATAAACTAAACCTAAAATAAAATAAAATAAAATAAAATGAAATAAAATTAAAACTAAATAAGAATATAAAATATAAAAATAAACCTAAAAAATAAATATGAAATAAAACTTAAAAATAAAATAAAAATAAAATAAAATAAAATAAAATAAACCTAAGGCTAAGCTAAAATAAACTAAACTAAAATAAATAAAACCTAAACCTATACTTAAAATAAACTAAACCTAAACCTAAATAAAATAATAAAATAAACTAAAATAAACCTAAACCAAAAAAAAACCTTAAAATAAACCTAAAACAAAAAAATAAAACCTAAACCTAAAAAAATATAATAAAAACCTAAATCTAAAGCTAAAAATAAAAAATAAAACCTAAACTTAAAGAACAAAATAAAAATAAAACTAAACTAAAATATAAACATAAAACTAAACCTAAACCTAAAAAATAAACTAAAATGAAAACCTAAACTAAAATAAATAAAGTTAAAATAAATAAATTAAACTAGATAAAAATAAAAATAAAAATAAAAATAAACCTAAATAAAAATAAATAAAATAAAATAAAATAAACTAAATAAAAATAAAAATAAACCTAAATAAAAACAAAAAATATATAAAATAACCTAAAATAAATAAAAAATAAACTAAATAAACAAAAGAAACCTAATCCTACTAGTTTACTTAATTTTAAAAAAATAAAAAATTTAAAAAATTTAAAAAATTTTTAAAAAACCTTAACCCCACCCCAAACCAAACCTCACCTACCCTAAACACTTCCAAAAACCATTAACCATAAACCCTAGATTATAAACCCTAAATCCTACAACCCCAAACCAGCCTAAACCCAGGCCAAACCCCAAACCCTAAATCCTAAACCACAAAACCTAAACACCTAAACCTACAAAGAAACCTAAAACCTAAAACCTAAAGCTAAATATCATAAATAAATAAATAAATAAAACCTAAACTAAACTAAACCTAAACTCTGAGATAAAATAAATTAAAATTAAAATTATAAAATAAAATATATTAAAACCTAAACTAAAGTGAAAATAAGATAAACCTAAGAATAAAACTTAAATAAAATAAAATATAAAATAAAATATAGTCTAAAATAAAATAAAATAAAACTAAATTAAAACCTAAACCTAAAAAATAAACCTAAAAATAAATAAAAATAAAACCTAAACCATAAACTAAAAAAAAAACCAAAACCTAAAATAAACAAAATAAAATTAACCTAAACCTAAACTAAAATAAACTAAAATAAAATAAATAAAATGTAAACCTAAACCTAAAATAAACTAAACCTAAAAAACTAAATAAAATAAAATAAAATAAGCTAAAAATAAACCTAAACCTAAACTAAAAAATAAAACCTAAAAATAAACCAAAATCATAAACCTTAAAAAATAAAATAAAAACCTAAACCTAAACATAAAAATAAAAATAAAACCTAATCCAATATAAATAAAAATAAAATAAAACTATAAAAAATAAGCATAAACCTAAACCTAAACCTAAAATAAACTAAAGATAAAAACCTAAACTAAAATAGATAAAATAAACTAAATAAAATAAAAATAAACCTAAATGAAAATTAAAAATAGATAAACTAAAATAAATAAAAAAAAATAAACTAAATAAACTCATCATCTAATTTTAAAAAAAATCCTAACTAAAACCCTAGCCTAAACTCTAAACCTACCTAAACCATTAACCTAAACCTAAACCCTAAACCCTAAACCTACAACCTTAAAACCTAAACCATAAGAAACCCTAAACCCTAGACGTTAAACCCTAAATAATAAACCTTAAACCCTAAACTCTAATCCCTAACCCTAAAACCTAAACCCTAAAACCATAAACCCTAAACCCGAGAACCTAAACCCTAAATCCTAACCCTAAACCCCAATCTCTAAACCTAAACCTAAAGTAACTAAATAAATTAAAAAGTAAACCTAAACCCTAAGAATGGGAAAAACCTTGATGGCAGGAACATCACCATCAACCAAGCTCACTAGATATGGTCTGGTGGTGGAGGGAGGCGATCATCACGCGGTGGTGGTGTGGGGATCGGAGGTGGTGGTCAAAGTGGTGTTTATGGAGGCGGGATGAGCATGTAGGTTATAGCCATGGTGGTGGCGAAGGGAGAGATTGGAGATATGATGGCGGATCCTGCTACTCGAGAGGCGGGGGTGGCTCTGATGGGAACTGGAGAAATTGAAGAATGGCCATTCTGATCTGCTACTTATGGAATTGCATCTTTAGAGGAGAGACGGTACCAGTCATCTAAGGTTTTTTATTTTCTATATGCGTGCTCATTTTTTATCAATGTCATCGCTTGTGTCTTAGAAAGCTTGGTGCGTTACTTGGTTGATGAAATCAAAAGAAGAAATGTTGAATCTTAATTTGTTCTCTGTTAAAAAAATAATAAACATAAAACCTTAAACTCTAAACTAAAACCTGAACCCTAGACCTAAAACATAAACTCTAAACCCTAAACCCTAAGCCCTAACCCCTAAACCACAAACCAAACCACCCTAAAACCCTAAACACTAGACCATAAACCATAAAACCAAACTCTAAACCCTAAACCTTAAACACTAAACCCTAAATCTTAAACCCTAAACCCTAAACCTTAAACCTAAACTAAATAAACCTAAAACAAAATAAAATAAACAAAAAACAAAACTAAAAACTAAACCTAAAAATAAAATAAATTAAAAACAAAAACTAAACTAAAATAGAATAAATAAAAACCAAAATTAAACTAAAAATAAAATACCTAAATAAAATAAAAACTTAACCTAAAATAAAAATAAAATAAACCTAAAATAAAATAAAATAAATAATAAATAAAAACTTATACCTAAAATAAATAAAAAATAAAACCTAAATCCTAAACTAAAAGAAAAACTAAACATAAAATAAAAATAAAATAAACCTAAACTTAGACTAAAATAAACTAAACTAATAAAATAAAACTTAATCCTAAAATAAACTAAACTAAAACCTATACCTAAACCCTAATTAAAATAAGATAAACTAAAATAAACCTAAATATAAACTAAAAAATAAAACTTAAAACTAAACTAAAACCTAAACTCACAAAAATAAAAAAATAAAACCTAAACCTAAAAATAAAATAAAAATAAAACTCAACTAAAAATAAACTTAAACCTAAAAAATAAACTAAAATAAAAAATCTAAACTAAAATACATAAACCTAAAATAAATAAACTAAACTAAATAAAAATAAAAATAAACCTAAATAAAAAAATAAAATAAACTCAAATAAATAAAAAATAAACTAAATAAACCTAAACCTACTAGTTTACTTAACTTAAAAAATAAAAAACAAAACCCTAAATCCTAAACCCTAAACCCTAAACCCTAAACCCTAAACTTTTAAACTAAACTCTAAACCACACTCACATCACAAACCCCAAACTAAACCCTAAACCTACCCCCTAAACATTAAACCCCCAAACCCTAAACCCTAAACCTAAAACCTAAACATTAAACCCCTAAACCAACCCTAAAACTAACCCTAAACCATGGAGAAACAGCAGAACATGGAAAGGTGGCCAAAAGATCTCCTGGTGGATATGGAGGTGGAAATGGTTATGGAGGTGGGAGCAGAGACAAAGGTTTATTGCAGTGGTGGAAGAGAGAGAGATATATGATGGTGGATCACTCGTGAGGCGTGGGCTAGCTGGAAAACTAAAAGCGATTGATCCGATCTGCTACATATGGGACTTTATCTTTACAGTAGAGATAGTTCTACTTATCTAAGGATTTTATTTGCTCTATAGGTGCTCATTTTTTATCTAAGTCATCGCTTGTGTCTTAGAAAACTTAGGGTGCTACTTGGTTGACTAAACCAAAATGAAGAAATGTTGAATCTGAATTTGTTATCTATTAAAAAAAACCTTAAACCCTAAACTAAAACTTAAACCCTAAACCTAAAACCTAAACCCTAAACCTATTACCCTAAACCTAACCCAAACCCCCACCCTAAACTCTAAAAAAACCCTAAACCAAAGCATAAACCCTAAAACCCTAAAACCCTAAACTCTGAACCCTAGACCCTAAACCCTAAAATCTAAACCCTAAACCTAAACTTAAAGATACTAAATAAATTAAAAAACTAAACCTAAATTCTAATAAACCTAAACTACACTAAACCCAGATTGAAAACCCAATGGCAGGAACATCATCGTCAACCAGGCTCAATATCTAGATCTAGCAGTGGAGGCAAAGGTGGAGGCAGCGGTGGTGGTTGGAGCAGTGGTGGTTATGGAGGTGAGAAGAGCGATGAAGGTTACAGTAATGGTAGTTGCGTAGGGAGAGATCGAGGATATGATGGCGGATCCTGCTACTCGAGAGGCTGGATGATTCTGATGGGAACTGGAGAAACTAAAGAATGACCGATCCAATCTACTACTTATGGAACTATGTCTTCATAGTAGAGATAATTCTAGGTCTCTCGGGTTTTTGATTTGCTCTATGCATGCTCATTTTTTTATCTATGTCATCGTTTATGTCTTAGAAAACTTAGTATGTTACTTATTTGATGAAATCAAAAAATAGAAATGTTGAATCTGAATTTGTTCTCCCTTAAGAAAAAAACCAAAATCCCTAAACCCTAAACTAAAACCTAAACCCTAAACCTAAAATCCAAACCCTCAAAACCCTAAACCCTAAATCATAAATCCTAAACCCTATCCCAAAACCAAACCCTAAAATAAATAAAATAAAATATCTTAAACATAAAATAAAAAAAAAAAAAATAAAATAAAAACCTAAACTAAACCTAAACCTAAACAAAATAAAATAAAATAAATTAATAAAATAAATAAAATAAAATAAATAAAATAAATAAAATAATAAAATAAGCCTAAGCATAAAAAACCTAAATAAAATAAAAACTAAACATGAAATAAATATAAAATATACCTAAAATATACTTAAAATAAAATAAACTTAAAACTAAATAAGAACCTAATCCTAAGAAAACTAAACTAAAAAATAAAAATAAAAATAAAAAAATAAAAAAAAAATAAAATAAAATAACTAAAATAAATAAAAATAAACTAAATAAACAAAATAAGAAATGTTGAATTTGAATTTGTTCTCTTAAAAAAAAACCAAAACCCTAAACCCTAAATCACAAAATCCTAAACCACTAAACCCTAAACCCTAAACACAAACCCCCCTAAACCTTAAACCCAAACCTAAACTTAAAATAAAATAAAATTTAAACCAAAATAAAATAAATAAAAATAAAACTATGACTTAAACTAAAGAAAACAAAATAAAAAAATAAAACTAAACTAAAGTAACTAAATAAAGCCTAAACTAAACTTAAAAATAAAAAACCTAAATATAATATAAACTACCAAAATAAAAAAATAAACTATAAATAAATAAAGAAAATAAATAAAACCAAAACCTAAAATCTTAAACCTAAAAATAAAAACTAAAACTAAATAAAAAAATAAAATCTAAACCCTAAACTAATAAAAACTTAAACCTAAAATAAAATAAAATAAACCTAAACCTAAACTAAAATAAACAAACAAATAAATAAGACCTATAACCTAAACTAAATAAAATAAAATAAACAAAAAACCTAAACCTGACATAAAACCTGAATAAACCTAAATTAAACCTACAAACCTAAAATAAATACCTAAACTTAAACCTATAAATAAACTAAAATAAAATAAAAAAACTAAACTAAATAAAAAAATATAAATCATAATAAAAATAAATTAAACTAAAATAAAAATAAAGTAAATAAAACTTCTGCCTTTTTTTAAAAATTAAAATATAAAATAAATAAATAAATAAATCCACCACCCTACTACTAAACCCCTAAACCCTACTAAACCCTAAACTAAACACCTAACAAAAAAAACCACAAAAACACTAAACCTCTAAAACCCTAACCTAAACTTAAAACCTAAACTTTAAACCCTAAACCCTAAACCCCCAACCCCCCTAAACCCTAAACCTTAAAAGCATTAGCTCTAAAATACTAAATCCTAAATACTAAACCCTAACCCTAAACCCCAAACCCTAAACCTAAACCCAAATTAATAAAATATATTAAAAAATATACCTCAACCCTAAAACCTAATAATCCTGAACCCAAAAAGTGGGCTGAACCATGATGATAGGATCATCATCGTCAACCATGCTTAGTTTAGATCTTGTGATGGAGGCAAAGGCCGAGGCGATAGTTATCATAGTGGTGGTTATGGAGGAGGGAGGAGTGACAGAGCTTACAACCGTGGTGGTGGTAGAGAGAGATCGGGGATATGATGGCGGATCCCACTACTCAAGAGGCAGGGGTGGTTATAATGGGAACTAGAGAAACTGAAGAACTTAAAAAAACTCTAAACCCTAAATTAAAAAACTGTAAGCCCTAAACCCTAAACTAAAAAAAAACATATACCTAAAATAAAAATAAAATAAAATAAACATATACCTAAACAAAAGTAAATTAAACTAAAAAACATAAAACTTAAATCTAAACCTAATGTAAATTAAACTTAAACCTAAACCTAAACAAAATAAAATAAAATAAACCTTAAAAACCCCAAACCTTAAACTTAAAAAAAACTAAACCTAAAAATATAAATTTAGAATAAAATAAACTAAAACCCAAACTAAAATAAATAAAACCTAAATCTAAACCTAAACTAAACAAAATAAAATAAACTAAAAATAGACCTAAACTTAAACTAAAAAAGAGAACCTAAAAATAAAATTTTAAAAAAAGAAAAAATCTAAATAAAAAAATAAAATAAAAAACTAAACCTAAACTGAAAAATAAAAAATAAAACCTAAATTAAAAAAATAAAATAGAAATAAAACTTAAAAAATAAACCTAAACTTAAAAAAAAATAACTAAAATAAAAACCTAAACTAAAATAAATAAACCTAAAATAAATAAATAAAACTAAATAAAATAAAAAAAAAAAATAAATTAAATTAAAATAAATAAAAAATAAATTAAATAAATTAAAAACTTTAAACCTATCAGTTTACTTAAGCTTTTTTTTAAAAGAAAAAAAAACCCTAAGTTAACCCTAAACCCTAAACTCTAAACCCTAAAAACCCTAAACCCTAAAGCCTAAACATTAAACCCTAAACCTAAACCCTCAAACCAAAACCTAAACCAAACCTAACTGAAAAACTAATAAAACCTAAATAATAATATAAGAAAACCTAAACCTAAACAAAATAAGAAAATAAAAAAATAAAATTGAACTAAAATAAATGTAATAAAATAAAAAATAAAATAAATAAAAAAAAAATAAAAAACCTAAATAAACTTAAAAAAATAAAATAAATAAAATAAAAAACTAAATAAAGTAAAAAAACATAAAATAAAATAAAATAAACTAAAGATAAAATAAAATAAAACTAAATAAAAACCTAAACCTAAAAAATAAACCTAAAAAGAAATAAAAAATAAAAAATAAACCCTAAACTAAAAAAACTTAAACCTAAAATAAAAATATAATAAACAAAATAAAATAAACCTAAACATAAACTTAAATAAACTAAACTAAAATAAATAAAAACTAAACCTAAAATAAACTAAACCTAAACATAAACCTAAACTAAATAAAATAAAATAAACTAAAATAAACTAAACCTAGACTAAAATAAAACCTAAAATAAACCAAAACTTAAAACCTAAACCTAAAAAAATAAAATAAAAGCCAAACTTAAACCTAAAAATAAAAATTAAAACTAAACCTAAAATAAAATAAAACTAAACTAAAAAAAAAATAAACCAAAACCTAAAATAAATTAAAATAAACTAAATAAATTAAACTAAATAAAATAAAATAAATAAATGAAAAGCTAAAATAAATTAAAATAAACTAAATAAACTATGCTGCGTGGGTTTGGTTAATTTAAAAAAAAACCCTAAATACTAAATAACCTGCAACCTATGCCTTAAACCTGAGGCTTCCACTAAACTAATCCTAAACCCTAACCCTAAATCTTAGGCCCAACTGGCCTGACCCAAACTGGCCACAACTGACCTAAACTATTTAAACCACAAATTATTATAAAGGCTAGCCATAAACTTGCCCTGAGCCCTATGGCACTCCCCAGGCCAGATCTTAAAGCCCTAAACCCAGGCTGAGGCCCACAGGCCACACCCTAAACAGACCTGACTGGCCCTACTTGGCGGGGCAGGCCCTAGTATGACCTTGGGACCCAGGCCTAAACTAAATCATAAACCTGACTGGCCAAAAGCCAAACCCAAGTGGGTGGTAAATGGGTTAAAATAAACCTGGGCCCCAAAACCTAATAAATCTAAACCCTGGATGGGTGGGGACAGATGATGGGCGTCACTACTAACATGAGCCTGGGCTTAAACCCAAAGCCCTGGGCCACTGAGCCACCTGGGCCTGGGCCCTAACTACCACAAACACTGACCCCAAACCCTAAACCCTAAACACCTGGACTGGACCCTTTAAAGCTAAAAAAACTAAACCTAAAAATCCTAAAAATAAAATAAATAAAGAAACTTAAACTAAAATAAAATAAAATAAAATAAAAAAACACTAAACTATAGTAAACCTAAACCTAAAATGAAAATAAATAAAATAAAATCAAATAAAATAAAATAATTAAAACCTAAACTAAAGTAAAAATAAAAAGCTTAAATAAAATAAAACTAAACTTAAAATAAAACAAAATAAATAAAAAAATAAAAAAAATAAAATAAACCTAAAATAAAATAAAATAAAATCTAAATAAAAACCTAAACCTAAAAAATTAAACCTAAAAATAAATAAAAAATAAAACCTAAACCCAAAACTAAAAAAAACATAAACATAAAATAAAAGTAAAATAAAAACTAATTTAAACTAAATAACCTAAATCTAAACCTAAAATAAACAACCTAAACCTAAACCTAAACTTAAACCCTTAAAATAAAATAAAATAAAATAAAACCTAAACTAAAAATAAAACCTAAAATAAACCTTCAATAAAACATAAACGTAAACCTATAAAATACTAAACTAAACATAAACCTAAACCTAAATCTAAATCTAAAATAAACCATAATAAAAAAAAGCTAAAATAAATAAACTAAAATAAATAAACTAAATAAAAATAAAAACCTAAATAAAATAATAATCTAAATAAAACTAAACTATGGGTTTCTTAATTAAAAAGAATAAAAAACAAAATAATAAAAATAAGAAAATCCTTACCCTAAACCCTAAACCTTAAAACTAACCCTACCCTAAACCATACCCTACCTATAACTCTTAACCCTGAAACTCGTGCACTACCACTGCCACTAAGCCCCCTAAACCCTAACCAGCTAAACCCTACTTTAAACCCTAAATGCTAACCTAACCTTAAAACCTAAACCTAAGATTAAAGGAAAAGTAAACCTAAATCAAAGATAAAAATTAAACCTAAACCTAAAAATAAAATAAAAAAACTAAACTAAAAAATAAACATATAAACCTAATAAAAAATATAAACTAAAATAAAGAACCTAAACTAAGATGGAATAAACCTAAAATAAAATAAACTAAACTAAATAAAATAAAAAATAAATCTAAATAAAATAAAATATAAATGAGTAAACTGGATAAACTTAGGCGGTGGGTTTGCATAATTTAAGAAATGTAAACCACGGACCTAACCTGATCACAAACCCTAAATCTTAAAGCCCTAAACCATACCCTAAACATGCACTACACTGACCCACCCTGATCCTAAAAACCCAGGCAGCCGGACCTTAAATCCTGACACTTGGCCCCACCCTGACCACTGAGCCCTAAACCTACTGAGCATTGGGTGACCCTAAACTAACCTGGGCCCTAAACCAAACCCTAGCCAACCATAAAAGCCCTGACCCTACTAAACTCTCCCTAACCTAAACCTCTAAAAAACCACTAAAACCCTAAACTAAACCCTCACACAAAATCACTAAACCTAAACCCATAACCCTAAACCTAAACCACTAAACCCTAAACTTAAACCCTAGCCTTAAACCCTAAAGCATAAAGCATAAATTGTAAAACCCTAACCTTAAACCCCAATAAACATAAACCTAAAGTAATGAAATAAATTAAAAAATAAACTTAAACCCTAAAACCTAATAAACCTAAACCCTAAGAATGGGCAAAACCTTGATGGTAGGAACATCACCATCAACCAAGCTCAGTCAAGATCTAGTAGTGGAGGTGAAGGCAAAGGTGTCGGTTATCACAGTGGTGGTGGGGGATCTGGAGGTGCTGGTGGATATGGAGGTGGTGGTCAGAGTAGTGGTGGTTATGGATGCGGGAGGAGCGACAGAGGTTACAACCATGGTGGAGGCGGAGGGAGAGCATGAGGATATGATGGTGGACCTCGCTACTTGAGGGGCCGGGGTTGTTTTGATGGGAACTGAAGAAACTGAAGTATGGCCGATCCGATCTGCTTCTTATTGAACTATAACTTTATAGTAGAAATGATTCTACTTATTTTAGGTTTTTTAGTTGCTAAATGCATGCTCATTTTTTATCTATGTCATTGCTCGTGTCTTAGAAAACTTGGTGTGTTACTTGGTTGATGAAATCAAAAAGAAGAAATGTTGAAATTGATTTTGTTCTATGTTAAAAAAAACCAAAAACCCTAAACCCTAAATTAAAACTTCAACCCTAAACCTAAAACCTAAACCATAATACTTAAACCTGAAATCCTGAACCCTAAAAACCCTAAACCCAAAACCCTAAACCCTAAACATTAAACCCTAAAACCTAAACCATAAACACTATACCCTAATCACTAATCCCTAAACCCTAAACCTTAAACCCCAAACCCTAAACTCTAAACCCTCAACTAACCCTAAACCCAAAACCGTAAACCCCAAACCCTAAACCCTAAAAAGGTAAAAACCTAAACATAAAAAACCTAAAAATAAAATAAATAAATAAAATTAAACTAAAATAGAATATTAAAAAAATAAAATAAAATTAAAACCTAAACTAAAACCTAAACTTAAACCTAAACCTAAACCTGAAAAAAATAATACAAAATAAAAAATAAAATAAAATAAATAAAAACCTAAACTAAACTAAAAATAAAAAAAAATAAAAATTAAACCTAAAATAGAAATAAAATAAACCTAAAATAAAAATAATAAAACTAAAATAAAATAAAATAAAAACTAAAACCTATAAAATAAAATAAAAAATAAAAAAAATAAAACCTAAACCCTAAACTAAAAAAAACCTAAACCTAAAATAATAATAAAATAAACCTAAACTTAAACTAAATTAAGCTAAACAAAAAAAAAAAAAACCTAAACCTAAAACCTAAAATAAGCTAAACTTAAACTTAAACCTAAACCCTAAATAAAATAAAATAAAATAAACAAAAAATAAACCTAAACCTAAACTAAAAAAATCAAACCTAAAAATAAACCTTAAATAAAAACCTACAACCTAAACCTAAACCTAAAAATAAAAAATAATACCTAAACCTAAAAAATAAAATAAAAGTAAAACTAAACGAAAACCTAAATCCAAAATATAAATAAAAATAAAAAACCTAAGCTAAAATAAGTAAACCTAAAATAAAAAAACTAAACTAAATATAATTAAAAATAAACATAAATAAAAATAAAAATAAACTAAATTGAATAAAAAATAAATTAAATAAAAGTAAACCTATAAGTTTAAATAATTTAAAAGAATAGAAAAACAAAAAAATAAAAGAAAAAGAAAAAAATACAAACCTAAACCCACCCTAAACTAACCCTAAACCCTAAACCCTGCCATGAACCCACTTACAACCCTAGCCATAAACCATAAACCTTAAACCCTAAACCCTAAACCCTAAATCCTAAATCCTAAACAAACCTCAACACAAAGACACAACCTAAACTAAACTCAATAAAAATAAAATAAATTAAAAACTTAAACCTAAATAAAATAAAAAATAAAATAAAAATAAAAACCTAAACTAAAACCTAAATGAAAGCCTAAACTTAAACCTAAACCTTAATGTAAAAATAAATTAAAATAAAAAATTAAACTAAAATAAAATAAACCTAAACTAAACTAAAAGATAAAATAAACATAAAATAACCTAAATAAAATAAAACTAAACATAAAATAAAATAAAATAAAATAAAATAAAATTAAATAAAACCTACACCTAAAAATAAACCAAAATAAAACATAAAAATAAATAAAAATAAAACCAACCCAAACTAAAAAAAACTAAACCTAAAATAAACAAAATAAATTAAACCTAAACCTAACAAAATTAAATAAACTAAAATAAATAAAACCTAAACCTAAACCTAAAATAAACTAAACCTAAACCATGAAATAAATAAAATAAAATAAAAATAAACCTAGACCTAAACTAAAAAAAATAAAACCTAAAACCTAAACATAAAAAAAACCTAAACCTAAACCTTAAAATAAAAATTAAAACCTAAACCTAAAAAAAGTAAATAAAAATAAAACTGAACTAAAAAAATAAGCATAAACCTAAACCTAAACCTGAAATAAAATAAAATAAAACTTAAACTAAAATAAATAAACCTAAAATAAATAAACTAAACTAAATAAAAATAAAAAATAAGCTTAAATAAAAATTAAAAAATAAAATAAACTAAAATAAATAAAAAATAAAGTAAATAAACATAAACCTATCGGTTTGCTTAATTTTAAAATCTAAACCTAAACCTAAATCTTAAACCCAAACAAACCCTGAGCTAATAACCCTACCTGCAGGCCCTAAACCCTACACTTTGTGACATCCTAAATCTAGCCCTACCCTAAACAATGACCTAGGCCCTGACCTGATCTGGACCTGGGACTCCTAAACTAAACCTAGGCCACTACCCACTGACCTGGGCCCACTGGGCCCAAACCCTGGGCTTTAACCCTGGGCCCTGGGCCACAACACTAAACCTGGGCCTGGGCCAACCCTGGGCCTGGGCCCTGGGCCCTGGGCCCTGGGCCCAGCCCAAATGCCCTAAACTTACTGAAATCTAAAATCTTGAGGCCACAGGACAACTTGACAAAAGATAATGATAAATAATAATAACAAATAAAATAAAAACAATTAAATTAAATGAAAACCTAAACAAAAACCTAAACCTAAATCTAAATAAAAAATAAAATTAAGTAAAAATTAAAAACTAAACTAAAATAAAATAAAAATAAAATCAACCTAAAATAAAATAAAATAAAAACTAAATAAGAACCTAAACCTAAAAGTAAAACCTAAAAATAAATAAAAAAATAAAACCTAAACCCTAAACTAAAAAAAAAACCTAAACCAAAAATAAACTAAATTAAAATAAATAAAACCTAAACTGAAACCTAAACCCTATACTAAATAAAATAAAATGAACTAAAAATAAACCTAAATCTAAACTAGAAAATTAAAACCTAAAAATAAACCTAGAATAAAAACCTAAATAAAAATCCTAAAAAACTAAAATAAATACCTAAACCTAAACCTGAAAATAAAAAAGTAGATAAAAATAAAACTAAACTATAAAATAGGCATAAACCTAAATCTAAACCTAAAAATATGTAGCAAAATACCTAAACTAAAATAAAGAAACTTAAAATAAATAATAAATAAAATAAAATAAACCAAAATAAAATAAAATAAAATAAACTAAAATAAATAAATAAACTAAATAGGCTTGCTGGTTTGCTTGATTTAGAAAAAAACATTAAACACTACCATAAACCCTATTCTAAACCCTAAACCTGGGCTTTAGTCTGACCATCACTCCACTCCCTATATTAAACCACATGCCTATCTAAAACTCTACTCCAAACTGATCACTAGGCCCTGGGCTTTATTGACCTGACCCTGATCCCTGGGCCTAAAACCATGGGCTAAATCCTGACTGACCACAACCCTCCCTTTGGCTGAGCTGGGCCCAGGCTTAAACCCACTAGGCTGAGCCCTAACCCCAAACCCAGCCAAAGCCTCACTCACCCTAAACCTGACCTAACCCTGGCGCTACCCTAAGACCCTAGCCTAAAAAAAACCTTCCCAAAACCTAAAAAACCTAAACTAAATAAAACCTAATAAAATAAATAAATAAACCTAAACTTAAACTAAAAATAAAATAAAATAAATTAAAATAAACTAAAGGAAATAAATAAAACCTCATTTAAAGATAAAATAAACCTGGAATTAAAAACATAATAATAAAATCTAAATAAAAATAAACTAAAATATAAAAATAAAATAAACCTAAAATAAAATAAAATAGAACTAAATAAAACCTAAACCTAAAATAAAAAAAATCAATAAAAATTAAAACTTAAAGCCTAAAGTTTTTAAAAAAAATCTAAACCTAAAATAAAAATAAAATAAACAAAATAAAGTAAACCTAAACATAAACTAAAATAAACTAAACGAAAATAAATAAAACTTAAACCTAAAATAAACTAAACCTGAACCTAAACCAAAATTAAATAAAATAAAATAAACTAAAAATATACCTAAACCTAAACTAAAAAAAAAAACCTAAAATAAAAAACCTAAAATAAAATCTAAAACCTAAACTTATAAAATAAAATAAAATCTAAACTAAACCTAAAAAATAAAAAAAAAACCTAAAAAAATAAAATAAAAATAAAAAACCCAACTAAAAAAAAATCTAAAAAGAAACTAAAATAAAACCTAAACCAAAATAAATAAACCTAAAATTAATAAACTAAACTAAATAAAAAAAAAAATAAACCTAAATAATAATAATAAATAAATACTGAATAAATTAAAATAAACTAAATAAATCTAAACCTGATTTACTTAATTTAAAAAAAACATTAAACCCTAAACCTATTACCTTAAACCTAAACCTAAACCCCAAACTGAAACTAAACCCTAAAACCCTAAATCATAAACCCTAAACCAAAACCCTAAAACCTAAACCTAAAATGCTAAACCCTAAACCCTAAACCCAACCTAAAACCACAAACCCTAACCACTGGCGTGCATAAACCCTAAAACCTACAACCAAATCGTGACCCCATACCATAACCACCCCAAACCATAAACCCTAACCCTAACCCACAAACCTAAACTAACCTAAACCCATGAATGGGCAGAACCTTAACGGTAGGAACATCACCGTCAACTAGGCTCAGTCTAGATTTGGCGATGGAGGCAATGGTGGAGGCAGCGATTATCATAATGCTGGTGGGGAATCTAGAGGTGTTGGTGGATATGGAGGTGGTGGTCGGATAAGTGGTTGTTATGGAGGCGAGAGGAGCAACGGTGGTTACAATAGTGGTGGTGGTAGAGGGAGAGATCAAGGATATGATGACGGATCTCGCTACTCGAGAGGCGGGATGGTACTGGTCGAAACTAGAGAAATTGAAGAATAACTGATCCGATCTATTGCTTATGGAACTGTATTTTTACAGTAGAGATGGTTATACATATCTAGGGTTTTTAATTTTCTCTATGGGTGCTAATTTTTTATCTATATCATCGCTTGTGTCTTAGAAAACTTGGGGTGCTACTTGGTTGATGAAATTGAAAAGAAGAAATGTTGAATATGAATTTGTTCTCTGTTAGAAAAAACCTTAACCCCTAAACCCTTAACTAAAACATAAACCCTAAACCTAAAACTGAAACCCTAAACCCTAAACCCTAAACCCCAAACCCTACCCCAAACCCTAAACCCTATCCCTTCAAAAAAAAGCTAAAACCTAAACTAAATAAAATAAAAATAAATAAAATAAATAAATAAACCTAAACCAAAATCAAATAAAAAATAAAATAAAATAAAAACATAAACTAAAACTTAAACCTAAACTTAAAAATAAATTAAAATAAAAAATAAAAACTAAACTAAAATAAAAGAAATGAAAACCTAAACTAAACTAAAAAGTAAAAAATCTAAATAAAATAAAAACTAAACCTAAAATAAAATAAAATAAAAACTAAACAAAAACTTAAACCTAAAAAATAAACTTAAAAATAAAACCAACAAATAAATAAAAAATAAAATATAAACCATAAACTAAAAAAACCTAAACCTAAATAAAAAAATAAATAAAATAAAATAAACCTAAACCTAAACTAAAATAAACTAAATTAAAATAAAAAAATCCTAAACCTAAACCTAAACCTAAACCGAAAATAAACTAAAAATAAACCCAAACCTAAATCAAAAAATTAAACCTAAAAATAATTCTATAATAAATACCTAAAACCTAAACCTAAAAAAATAAAATAGAATCCTAAACATAAACCTAAAAAAAAAACATAAACTTAAAAAATAAAATAAAAATAAAACTTAACTAAAAATAAACCTAAACCTTAAAAATAAACTAAAATAAAAAACCTAAACTAAAATAAACAAACCTAAAATAAATAAACTAAACTAAATAAAAATAAAAAATAAACCAAAATAAAAATAAAAAATATAATAAACTTAAATAAATAAAAAATAAAGTCAATGAACCTAAATAGTTTATTTTAGGCTTAGGTTTTTTTTTAGTTTAGGATTTATGTTTTATTTTTTATTTATTTTTTATTTATTTTTTAGTTTTATTTTTATGTTTAGGTTTTTATTTAGGTTATGTTTTATTTTATTTTAGTTTTATTTTATGTTTAGTTTTTATTTTATTTAGTTTTTTTAATTTTTAGGTTTATTTTATTTTTTAGTTTAGTTTAGGTTTTTATTTATTTTATTTTAGTTCACTTTTTTATTTTTTTATTTTTTTATGTTTAGGTTTAGGTTTGGGTCTAGGTTTGGTTTTTTTATTATTCTATTTAGGTTTATGTTTTTTATTTATTTCATTTTTTTATTATATTTTGTTTAGGTATAGGTTTTTAGCTTTTTTAGCTTTAGGGTTTAGGGTTTGGGGTTTAGGGTTTAGGGTTGTGGGTTTTAGGGTTTAGGCTTTAGTGTTTAGGGTTTTAGGTTTAGGGTTTAGGTTTTATTTTCATTATGTAAACTTAGGTTTATTTAGTTTATTTTCATTTAATTTTGTTTATTTTATTTTCTATTTTTATTTAGGTTTATTTTAGTTTAGTTTATTTCATTTAGGTTTATTTATTTTAGTTTAGGTTTTATTTTAGTTTATTTAGGTTTTAGTTTTTTATTTTAGGTCTATTTTTATGTTTTATTTTTTTAGTTTAAGTTTAAGTTTATTTTGAGTTTATTTTATTTTATTTTATTTAGGTTTAGGTTTAGGTTTAGTTTTCTTTAGGTTTAGGTTTAAGTTTTATTTATTTTAGTTTAGGTTTAACTTATTTTTTTATTTTAGTTTTAGTTTAATTGAGGTTCTATTTTAAGTTTAGGTTTTATTTAGTTTTATTTTATTTTAATTTTATTTTATTTTTTTTTAGGCTAGTTTTTTTTTTTTTTTTTATTTTTTAAGTTTAGGTTTTTTATTTATTTTATTTTAGTTTAGTTTTATTTTGTATTTTATTTTGTTTTAGGTTTAAGTTTTTTAGTTAAATTTAGGTTTTAGTTTAAGTTTTCTTTTATTATTTTATTTTATTTTATTTTGGTTTAGGTTTTTTTTTATTCTTTTTAGGTTTTATTTAGTTTAGGTTTAGGTTTTTTAGGGTTTAGGGTTTAGGGTTAGTTAAGGTTTAAGATTTAAGGTTTAGGGTTTGTAATTTAGGGTTTAGGGTTAGGGTTTGGGGTTTAAGGTTTAGGTTTATAATTTTAGTAGGGTATAGCTTTTAGGTCTAGGGTTGAGGTTTTAGTTTAGGGTTTAGGGTTTTTGCTATTTTTTAACTAAGAATAAATTCATATTCAACATTTCTTCTTTTCAATTTCATCAACCAAGTAACACACCAAGTATTCTAAGATACAAGTGATGACATAGATAAAAAATGAGCATGCATTGAGCAATTCAAAAAACCCTAGATAACTAAAACTGTCTCTACTACAAAGACACACAGTTCCATATGCAGTAGATCAGATTGCCCATTCTTCAGTATCTCCAATTCCCATTAGAACCACCCCCTCCTCTCGAGTTGTGAGATCTGCCATCATCTCCTTGATCTCTCCCTCCGCCACCACCATGCTTGTAACCTCTGTTGCTCCTCCCACCTCCATAACAACCAATTCTCTGACCACGAACTCCATATCCACCAGCACCTCTAGATCCCCACCCCCACCCACCATTGTGATAGCAGTTGCCTCAGCCTCCACCACCAGAACTAGACTAAGCTTGGTTGACGGTGATGTTCCAGCCGTCAAGGTTCTGCCCATTCTCAGGGTTTAAGTTTGTTAGATTTTAGGGTTTAGGTTTATTTTTTAATTTATTTAGTTACTTTAGATTTAGGTTTAAGGCTTTAGGTTTAGGGTATAGGGTTTTGGCTTATGGTTTAGGGTTTAGGTTTTAGGGTTTATGGTTTTAGGGTTTATGAATTTAGGGTTTAGGGTTTAGGGTTAGAGTTTAAGGTTTATGGTTTTAGGGTTTACGATTTAGGGTTAGGGTTTAAGATTTACGATTTAGGATTTAGGGTTTAGTGTTTAGGCTTTAAGGTTTAGGGTTTTGAAGGTTTAGGGTTTAGGGTTTTGGGTTTAGGGTTTAGGGTTTAGGGTTAGGTTTAGGATTTAGGGTTTAAGGTTTAGTGTTGTTTAGGGTTTAGAGGTTTTATGTAATTATTTAGTTTATTTATTTTATGTTATTTATTTTATTTTTTTTATTTAGGTTTATTTTATTTTTTATTTAGTTTAGTTTATTTATTTTAGCTTTATTTATTTTAGTTTAGGTTTTCCATTTTAGTTTCTTTTTTTGGGTTTATTTTTTTGTTGAGTTTTATTTTTATTTTATTTTTTAGGTTTATGTTTTATTTTATTTTTAGGTTTAGGTTTAGGTTTTTATTTTATTTTAGGTTTAGGTTTTAGGTTTTATTTTAGGTTTATTTTGAGGTTATATTTTTTAGTTTAGGTTTAGGTTTATTTTAAATTTATTTTTTTATCTAGGTTATAGGTTTAGTTTATTTTAGGATTAGGTTTAGGTTTTATTTATTCTAATTTAGTTTATTTTAGTTTAGGTTTTAAGTTTGCTTAATTTTTATTTTATGTTTAGGCTTTCTTTTGTTTAAGATTTAGGTTTTATTTTTTATTTATTTTTAGGTTTTATTTTTAAGTTTATTTTTTAGGTTTGGGTTTTTATTTTATTTTATTCAAGGTTTATTTTATTTTTATTTCAGGTTTAGTTTTTATTTTATTTGGGTTTTTATTTATTTTATTTTAGTTTGATTTTTATTTTTTATTTGTTATTTTTAAGTTTAGGTTTAGGTTTAGCTTTTAGTTTAGGCTTTTATTTTATTTTATTTTTATATTTTATTTTGGTTTAGGTTTATTTCTTTATTTTATTTTCAAGTTTTATTTAATTTAGGATTAAATTTTCAGCTTTTTAGGGTTTAGGGTTAGTTGAGGGTTTAGGGTTTAGGGTTTAGTGTTTAGGGTTTAGGGCTTAGGGTTTAGGGTTTAGGACTAGGGTTTAGAGTTTAGGGTTTAGGGTTTAGGGTTTGGGGTTTAGGGTTTAGGTTTAAGTTCTATGGTTTTGGTTTTAGTTTAAGGTTTAGGGTTTTTAGTTTTTTTTAAGACATAACAAATTCAGATTCAATATTTCTTCTTTTCAATTTCATCAACTAAGTGACACACCAAGTTTTTTAAGAGACAAGCGATGACAAAGATCAAAATGAGCATCATTCAAATCAAAACCTAGATTAGAAGAATTGTCTTTTATAAAGACAGGTTTAAGTAATCAGTTGACCGTTCTTGATTACAGTTCCCATCAGAACCACCTCAGCCTCTCATGTAGAAAGATCCACCATCATATCCTTGATTTCTCCCTCCACCACCACCACTGTTGTAACCTCCAATGCTCCTCCCTCCTCCATAACCACCATTGCTCCATCCACCACCTCCATATCCACTAGAACCTCTAGATTCCCCACCACCACTACAATAATTGCAGCATCTGCCTTTGCCTCAGCCGCAAGATCTAGACTGAGCCTGGTTGACAATGATGTTCCTACCATCAAGGTTCTTCCCATTATTAGGGTTTAGGTTTAGGGTTAGCTTTATTAGGTTTTAAGGTTTTGGTTTATTTTTTTAATTTATTTTATTACTTCAGATTTAGGCTTAGGGTTTAGGGTATAGGGTTTAGGGTGTAGGGTTTAGGGTTAGGGTTTTCGGTTTAGGGTTTAGGGTGTAGGATTTAGGATTTAGGGTTTAGGGTTTAAGAT
Organism: Cymbidium sinense; assembly: GCA_021442155.1. Classification (NCBI taxonomy): domain Eukaryota; kingdom Viridiplantae; phylum Streptophyta; class Magnoliopsida; order Asparagales; family Orchidaceae; genus Cymbidium; species Cymbidium sinense. The sequence goes on from CM038220.1 coordinate 185,451,325, forward strand.
TTTAGAGTTTATTCTTTTAGGGTTTAGGATTTATGATTAGGGTTTAGGGTTTAGGGTTTAGGGTTTAGGATTTATGGTTTATGCTTTTAGGGCTTAGGGTTTAGGGTTTAGGGTTTTTTAGAGTTTAGGGTTTAGGGTTTAGGTTTAAGGTCTAAGGTTCACTGTATAGTTTAGGGTTTAGGGTTTTTGATTTTTTTTTAACAAAAACAAATTTAATACTAATAAAAATAAATCTAGTAAAACAAAGATTGATTATGTTTTGATAAGAAAAATAGATCGTTTAGATTATAAAGATTGTAAGGTCATTCCAAGTGAAAGTTTAAGTACCCAACATCGATTGTTAGTTTTAGATTTTAAGATGAAAGATTGGAAGAGAAAAAATAAATCAAATTATTATCCTAGGATTAGACGGGGACACTTAGAGAACACAAATAAAAATATTTTTAAGAGCAAGCTACAAGAGCTTTGAATTTGGGGTGTTCATAAAGAAGCTAATGTTATGTGGAAAAAAGTAGCAAGTGAAATTAAGCAAGTTGCTAAAAATGTGCTTGGAGAATCAAAAGGAAGAGCTTCTTTTAATAAAAATAGTTGGTGGTGGAGTCAGAGTGTGCAAGAAAAGATATGAAATAAGAAGCATTGTTATAAAACTTGGTTTAGATGTAAAAACTTTGAGAATTGGGAAAGATATAAAGTGGCCTATAGAGATTCTAAGAAAGCAATATATGATGCAAAAAATTTAACTTTTAGTGATTTATACAATAGATTAAATACCAAGAAGGTGAAAGTTGTATGTATAAGTTAGCCAAAGAGGGAGAAGTAAAGACTTAGTTCAAGTGAGGTCTAGGATAAGAAATAATAAAGTGCTTTTCTTAGAAAAGAATATTGAAAATAGGTGGATGAGATATGTTGATAAACTTTTCAATGAAGGATCTGATTGTACGATTGATTTTAGCAACCTTAATATCCTAAACAAAAATATAGAATTTTATTTTTATTATCATATTAGTAAGTCTGAAGTTAGAGAAGCTTTAAAGAAAATGAAATATGGAAAAGTAGTAGGACCTGATGATATTCTAGTAGAAGTGTGGAAATGTTTAGGAGATTAAGGAATTTCTTAGCTTATAAATCTTTTTAATGGTATTTTAAAGACTAAAAAGATGCAGATGAGTGGGGAAAGAGATTGTTGGTTCCTATATTTAAGAATAAAGGTGATGCACAAGAGTGTGCAAATTATAGAAGAATTAAGTTAATGTGTCATACATTAAAATTATGGGAGAAAGTAATTGAGCATAGGTTACGATGTGATACAAAAGTTTTCTTCAGTTTGGTTTCATGCTAGATCTACTATGGATATTATTCATTTATTAAGTTTGATGGAGAAGTATAGGGAAAGTAAGGAGGATCTACATATGATATTTATTGATTTAGAGAAAGCTTATGATAAAGTTTCTAGAGATGTTCTTTGGAGAGTTCTAGAACAGAGAAAAACTTAATATTGGTTATATTCAAGTAATTAAGGATATGTATACTAGAGCTATTACTTGTGTCCATACACAAGGAGGATTGAAAAAATATTTTTTTATTTCAGTTGGATTACATCAAGGATCAACTCTAAGCCTTGATCTTTTTACTTTAGTCATGGATGTTATTACTAGGCATTTACAAGAAGATGTACCTTGGTGTATGCTTTTTGTTGATGACATTCTTCTTATTGATAAGACTAGAGAGGGAGTCCAAGAGAAACTTGAATTATGGAGGTCACCATTAGAGTCTAATGGTTTTCATTTAAGTAGATCTAAAACTGAATATATGGAGTGTAATTTTAGTTATAGAAGCTCTAGTGGTAGTGTTGTGACATTAGGTGAACAAGTCATTAGAGTGAGTTTCCAATATTTAGGTTCTATTGTTCAAAATGATGGTGAAATAGATGGAGATGTTATTAGTAGAATTCAAGTTGGATGGTTGAAGTGGAGGAATGCATCGGCCTATGTGTGATAGAAAAGTTCCACTTAAACTTAAGGGAAAATTTTATAAGATAGTGGTAAGACACAATGACTTTTTAGAATGTTGGCCAATAAAATAGAAACATAAGACTAAGTTAAGTGTTATAGAGATGAGGATGCTCAGGTGGACGAGTGGCTTTACTCTTAGAGATAAAATGCAAAATAAGTATGTTTGGAAAAAGTTGGAGTAGCTCCAGTGGCAGATAAGATTAGAGAGTCTCCTTAGATGGTTTGGCCACATAAAGCGTCAACCGTCTGATGACCCGGTTAGGAGAGTAGATGCATTAGATTTTCCTTATGTTAAGAAAGGTAGAGGTAGACCTAAAAAGACTTGGTTAAGATGTATAAAAAATGACCTAAGTATACTTGAATTAAATGAGAATTTGACACATAATAGGACCTGATGGAGATGAAGGATTCATGTAGCATTAGGATAAAGGCTTGTTATTTTATTTTATTTTTAGGTTTAGGTTTAGGTTTTAGTTAAGGTTTTTATTTTATTTTATTTAGGTTTAAGTTTTTTTATTAATTTTATTATTAAGTTTTATTTAGTTTATGTTTAGGTCTTTAGGGTTTTAAGGTTTAGGTTTAGTGTTTAGGGTTTTGGGTTTAAGGTTTATGGTATAAGTTTTAGGGTTTTAGGGTTTAGGGTTTTATAGTTTAGGGTTTAGGGTTAGGGTTAACGTTTAGGGTTTAGTGTTAGGCTTTAGGGTAAGGAGTTTTGAGGGTTTAGGGTTTAGGGTTTAGGGTTAGCTTAGGGTTTAGGGTTATTTAATTTATTTAGGGTTTAGGCTTTACGGTTTAGGGTTTAAGGTTTAGGGTTAGTTGAAGGTTTAGGGCTTAGGGTTTAGAGTTTTAGGGTTTAGGGTTTAGAGTTTAGGGTTTAGGGTTTATTAGGGTTACGATTATGGTTTTGGGGTTTAGGGTTTAAGGTTAGCTTATGGTTTAGGGTTTAGGGGTTCTTAAGGTTAGGGTATAGGATTTAGGGTTTTGGTTTTTTTTTAAAAAAGTAAATAAACTAGTAGGTTTAGGGTTTTGAGTTTAAAATTTTTATTTTTGATAGAGAATAAATTCAGATTCAACATTTCTTCTTTTTGATTTCTTCAACCAAGCAGTACCCCAAGTTGTCTAAGTCTAAAGCGATGAGATATATAAAAAATGAGCACCCATTGAGAATATCAAAAATCCTAGATAAGTAAAATAGCCTCTACTATAAAAATAGTGTTTATGGCGGTGATTGGATTGTTCTTGATTTCTCCGGTTCCCATCAGAACCACCTCTCAGTGGGATCCATCATATTCTTGATCTCTCCCTCCATAACCATGGCTATAACCTCTTGCTCCTCCACCTCCATAACCACCCAGCTGCGACCACCACCTCCATATCCCGGCACCTCTAGATCCCCAACAACTTGTGATGCGTCACCTCCACCTTCACCTCCACCGCCAGATCTAGATTGAGCCTAGTCGACGATGATGTTTTTGTCATCAAGCTTCTGCCCATTCTTAGGGTTTAGGTTTATTTTAGGGTTTAGGGTTTTGGGTTAGTATAGGTTTAGGTTTTAGGGTTTAGGGTTAATTTAGGGCTTAAGCTTTAAGGTTAGTTTAGGGTTTAGGATTTAAGGTTTGGGGTTTAGGGTTTAGGGTTGTAGGTCTTAGGTTTAAGGCTTTAGGTTTTAGATTTTAGGATTTAGGGTTTAGAGTTTAGGGTTTAGGGTTTAGGGTTTAGGGTTTAGGGTGTAGGGTTTAGTGTTTAGGGTTTAAGGTTTAGGGTTTATGGTTTAGGGTTTTAGGGCTTAGGGTTTATGGTTTAGGGTTGTAGGTTTAGGGTTTAGGATTTGGGGTTTAGGGACTTTTTTATATTAAGTAAATAGGTAGGTTTAGGTTTATTTAGTTTAATTTTTATTTATTTGAGTTTATTTTATGATTTATTTTTATTTTAATTTTGTTTAGTTTATTTATTTTAGGTTTATTTATTTTAGTTTAGGTTTTTTATTCAAGTTTATTTTTTAGGTTTAAGTTTATTTTGTAGTTGAGTTTTATTTTTATTTTATTTTTTAGGTTTAGGTTTTGTTTTTTATTTTTTAGGTTTAGGTTTAAGTTTTTATTTTATTTTTTAGATTTAGGTTTTAGCTTTTTATTTTAGGATTACTTTTAGGTTTTTTTTTAGTTTAGGCTTAAGTTTATTTTTAGTTTATTTTATTTTATTTACTTTAGGTTTAGGTTTAGGTTTAGGTTTTATTTATTTTAGTTTAGTTTATTTTAGTATAGGCTTATGTTTATTTAATCTTATTTTAGGTTTAGGTTTTTATTTAGTTTAGGGTTTAGGTTTTACTTTTTATTTATTTTAAGGTTTATTTTAGGTTTAGGTTTTTACTTAATGTTTATTTTATTTTATTTAGGTTTAATTTATTTTTTTTTTTAGGTTTTTATTCTTAGGTTTATTTTATTTTTTAGTTTAGCTTAGATTTTTGTTTATTTTATTTTAGTTTATTTTTAATTTTTATTTTATAATAATTTTAGGTTTAGGTTTAGATTTTTATTTTATTTTATTTTTTCATTTTATTTAGGCATATGCTATTTATTTATTTTATTAATAAGTTTTATTTTGTTTAGGTTTAGGTTTTAAGTTTATAAGGGTTAGGGTTTAGGGTTTATGGTTTAGGTTTTAAGATTTTAGGGTTTAGGGTTTAGGGTTTAGGGTTACAGTTTAGGGTTTAGGGTTTAAGATTTAGTGTTTATGCTTTAGGACTTAGGGTTTTGAGGATTTTGGGTTTAGGGTTTAGGGTTTAAGGTTAGCAAACTTTAAGTTAGTTTATTTTTAGATTTAAACTTTAGGGTTTAGGGTTTTAGGGTTTAGGTTTAGGTTTAGGTTAGTTTAGGGTTTAGGTTTAGGTTTAGGGTTTAGGGTTAAGGAGTTTAGGTTTAAGTTAGGGTTAGAGTGAGTTAGGGTTTATGGTTTAGGGTTTAGGTTTATAGTTTTATTTTAGGTTAGTTTAGGGTTTAGGGTTTAAGGCTTTTTTAGGTTTAGGGATAGTTTTAGGGTTTAAGGTCTAGGCTTTAAGGCTTTAGGAGATTTAGGGTTTAGGGTGTAGGGTTTAGGATTTTTTTTTTTTTTTAAAAAAAGTAAATTAGTAGGTTTAGAGTTTAGGGTTTAAGGTTTTTTTTCTAATAGAGAACTAGTTCAGATTCAACATTTCTTCTTTTCAATTTCATCAACCAAGTAGCACCCAATTTTTTTACACTGGATGACATAGATAAAAAATTAGCACCCATAGAGCAAATAAAAAATAATAGATAAGTAGAACCATCTTTACTGTAAAGACATAGTTCCATAAGCAGTAGATCGGATCGGTCATTCTACACTTTCTCTAGTTCCCATTAAACCACCCCCACCTCTCGAGTAGCAGGATCTACCATTATAACCCTGATCTCCTCTCACCACCACCAGTAACGTGGCTCCTCTCCTCCACCACCAACCACCACCTCCATATCCACCAACAACTCTAGATCCCCCAACACCACTGCGATAGTCGCCTCCTCCTCCTTCTCCTCCACCGCTAAACATAGATTGAGCTTAGTTGACGGTGATGTTCCTGCTGTCAAGGCTCTGCTAAGTCTTAGGTTTAGGGTTTAGGGTTGTAGTTTTAGGGTTTAGGTTTGTAGGTTTAGGTTTTAGGGTTTATGATTATTTTTAGAGTTTAGGGTTTAGGGTTTAGGAGTTAGAGTTAAGGGTTTTTTTATATTAACTAAACTGGTAGGTTTAGGTTTATCTAGTTTATCTTTTATTTATTTCAATTTGGTTTATTTTTTATTTTTATTTAGGTTTATTTTTTATTTTTGTTTAGTTTAGTTTATTTATTTTAGGTTTATTTATTTTAGTTTAGGTTTTTTTTATTTTAGTTTATTTTTTTAGGTTTAGGTTTATTTTTAGTTGAGTTTCTTTTTATTTTATTTCTTAGGTTTAGGTTTTATTTCTTAATTTTAGGTTTAGGTTTAGGTTTTAATTTTATTTTTTTAGCTTTAGGTTTTAGGTTTTTATTTTAGCTTTATTTTTAGGTTTTTTTTCGTTTAGGTTTAGGTTTATTTTTAGTTTATTTTATATTATTTAGTTTAGGTTTAGGTTTAGGTTTAGTTTATTTTAGGTTTAGGTTTAGATTTTATTTATTTTAGTTTAGTTTATTGTAGTTTAGGTTTAGGTTTATTTTATTTTTATTTTAGGTTTAGGTTTTATTTTTTTAGTTTAGGGTTCAGGTTTATTTTTTGGTTTGTTTTGTTTTGGTTTAGGGTTTTATTTAGTTTTTATTTTATTTTATTTTATATTAGGTTTATTTTATTTTTATTTTAGGTTTAGTTTTTATTTTATTTAGGTTTTTTATTTTTACTTTAGTTTAGGTCTTTATTTATTTTATTTAAGTTTAGTTTTTTTTTTTATATTATTTTCTTTTTAGGTTTAGGTTTAAGTTTAGCTTTAGGCTTTAGTTTATGCTTTTATTTTATTTTGTCTTTTTATTTTATTTTTGTTTAGGTTTATTTTTTTTAGGTTTTATTTAGTTTAGGTTTAGGTTTTAGGTTCTAGGGTTTAGGGTTTAGGGACTAGGGTTTATGGTTTAGGGTTTAGGGTTTCGGGTTTAGGGTTTAGGCTTCAGGGTTTAGGGTTGTAAGTTTAGGGTTTGTATTTTTTAATTTTTAATTTTTTTATTTTTTATTTTATTTTTAAATTATGTAAACTGGTAAGTTTATGTTTATTTAGTTTATTTTATTTATTTATTTTAGTTTAGTTTATTTTTTATTTTTATATAGGTTTATTTTTATTTTTATTTAGTTTAGTTTATTTAGTTTAGGTTTATTTATTTTAGTTTATTATTTAGGTTTAGGTTTAGGTTTAGGTTTATTTTTTAGCTTAGATTTATTTTTATTTTATTTTTTAGGTTTAAGTTTTATTTTTTATTTTTAGGTTTAGGTTTAGGTTTTTATTTTATTTTTTTAGGTTTAGATTTTAGGTTTTAATTTTAGAACTATTTTACATATTATTTTTTAGTTTATTTTAGGTTTATTTTTAGTTTATTTTATTCCATATTGTTTAGGTTTTAGGTTTAGTTTATTTTAGGTTTAGGTTTAGGCTTTAGTTATTTTAGTTTAGTTTATTTTAGTTGAGGTTTAGGTTTATTTTATTTTGTTTATTTTTTATTTAGGTTATATTTCTAGGTTATTTTTTAAGTTTAAGTTTTTATTTAGTTTTTATTTTAATTTATTTTAGGTTTATTTTATTTTTATTTTATATTTAGTTTTATTTTATTTAGGTTTTTTATTTTTTAGGTTTTTTTTAGTTTAGTTTAGGTTTTTATTTATTTTATTTTAGTTTTGTAATTTTTTTTAAGGTTTAGGTTTAAGTTTTGGTTTTAGTTTAGGTTTTTATTTTATTTTATTTATTTTATTTTATTTAGGTAAAGGATTTTTATTTATTTTATTTTTAGGTTTTATTTAGTTTAGGTTTAGGTTTTTAGATTTTTAGGGTTTAGGGTTTAGGGTTTGGGGTTTAGGGTTTAGGGTTTAGGGTTTAAGCTTTGGGGTTTAGGGTTTAGGGTTTAAGGTTGTAAGTTTTAGGGTTTAGGGTTTAAGGTTGTAGGTTTTAGGGTTTAAGGTTTCGGGTTTATGGTTTTGGGTTTAGGGTTCAAGGTTTAGGTTTCGAAGATTAGGGTTTAGGGTTTAGGGTTTAGGGTTTTAGGGTTTAGGGTTTAGGATTTAGGGTTGTAGGTTTAGGGTTTATAGTTTAGGGTTTAGGGTTAGTTTTAGGGTTATTTTTTATTTTTTATTTTTTATTTATTTTTTTATTTATTTTTAAATTAAATAAACCGTTAGGTTTAGGTTTATTTAGTTTATTTTTTATTTATTTTGGTTTATTTTATTTTTTATTTTTATTTAGGTTTATTTTTATTTTTATTTAATTTAGTTTATTTATTTTAAGTTTATTTATTTTAGTTTAGGTTTCTTATTTTAGTTTATTTTTTAGAGGTTTATTTTTAGTTTAGTTTATTTTATTTTATATTTTATGTTTTTATCTTATTTTTTTTTTTTTAGGTTAAGGTTTAGGTTTTTATTTTATTTTTTTAAGTTTAGGTTTATTTTTATGTTTTATTTTTTAGTTTAGGTTTAGGTTTATTTTTAGTTTATTTTATTTTATTTATTTTAGGTTTATTTTTATGTTTTATTTTTTAGTTTAGGTTTAGGTTTATTTTTAGTTTATTTTTTATTTTATTTAGTTTAGGTTTAGGTTTAGGTTTAGTTTATTTTAGGTTTAGGTTTAGGTTTTATTTATTTTAGTTTAGTTTATTTTAGTTTAGGTTTAGGTTTCGGTTTATTTTTTAGTTTAGGGTTTATTTTTTATTGTTTTTATTTGTTTTTAGGATTATTATTTAGGTTTAGGTTTTTATTTAGTTTTTATTTTATCATATTTTTGGTTTATTATTTTAGGTTTAGCTTTTATTTAAGTTTTTTGGGTTTTTAATTTAGTTTAGGTTTTTATTTATTTTTTAAGTTTAATTTTTATTTTATTTTATCATATTTTTTATTTTATTATTTTTATTTTATTTTATTTTAATTTAGGTTTTATTTATTTTATTTTTAGGTTTTATTTAGTTTAGGTTTAGGTTTTTAGGTTTTTAGGGTTTAGGGTTTAGGGTTTAGGGTTTAGGGTTTTTGGGTTTAGGATTTAGGTTTTAGGGTTTATGGTTTAGGATTTAGGGTTTTAGGGTTTAGGGTTTAGGATTTAGGGTTTAGGGTTGGTTTTAATGTTTAGTGTTTAAGGTTTAGGGTTTTTTTATTTGTTTTTATTTTTTTAATGAAGTAAACTTGTAGGTTTAGGTTTATTTAGTTTATTTATTTATTTTAGTTTATTTTATTTTTTATTTTTATTTAGGTTTATTTTTATTTTTATTTAGTTTTGTCTATTTATTTCAATTAATTTTATTAGGATTAGGTTTAGGTTTAGCTTTTTCTAATTTAATTTTAATTTTATTTTATATTTTAGGTTTAGGTTTTATATTTTATTTTTTAGTTTAAGTTTAGGTTTTAGGTTTTTATTTTAAGTTTATTTTAACGTATTATTTTTAAGTTTAAGTTTAGAATTATTTTTTGTTTATTTTATTTTATTTAGTTTAGGTTTAGGTTTAGGTTTAGCTTAGTTTAGATTTACGTTTAGGTTTTATTTATTTTAGTATAGTTTATCTTAGTTTAGGTTTATTTTATTTTTATTTTAGATTTAGGTTTTTTTTTGGTTTAGGGTTTAGGTTTTATTTCTTATTTATTTTTAGGTTTTATCTTTAGGTTTATTTTTTAGGTTTAGGTTTTATTTAGTTTTATTTTATTTTATTTTAGGTTTATTTTTTTTATTTTAGGTTTAGTTTTATTTTGTTTAGGTTTTTTATTTTTACTTTTTTGTTTAGGTTTTATTTATTTTATTTTATTTTATTTTTTATTTTATTTTCTCTTTAGGTTTAGGTTTAGGTTTAGTTTTTAGGTTTTATTTATTTTTTATTTTTCATTTTATTTTGGTTTAGGGATTAGGGTTTAGGGTATAGCGTATAGGGTTTTGAGTTTTTGGGTTTAGGATTTATGGTTTAGGATTTATGGTTTAGGGCTTAGGGTTTTAGGGTTTAGGGTTTAGGGTAGTATGTTTAGGGTTTAGGGTTTAGGGTTTAGGGTTTAGGGTTAGGTTTTATTTTATTTTATTTTAGGGTTTAGGGTTTAGGTTTTAGGTTTATGGTTAGTTTTAGTTTAGGGTTTAGGGTTTCTTATTTTTTTCTTTTTAAGAGAACAAATTGATTCAACATTTCTTCTTTTTTGATTTCATTAACCAAGTAACACCAAGTTTTCTAAGACAGCGGCGACATAAAATTAAAGCATAGGAAATCAAAACTCTCGATAACTAGAATTGTCTCTTAAAGATAGTTCCATAGATGGATGGTCGGTCATTGCTTTGTTCTCTAGTTCCCATGGAACCACCTCGGCCTCTCTAGCGGATCACCATCATATCCCTAATCTCCCCTCACCATGTTGTAACCTCTCTCCTCCTCCCTCATAACCACCATTATTTTAACCATCACCTCTATATCCACCAGCACCACTAGATCCCCCACCACCACTATGATAACCGCCATCTCTGCCTTCACCTCCACCACCATATCTAGACTGAGCCTGGTTGATGATGATGTTCCTATCGTCAAGATTTTGCCAATTAATAGAGTTTAGGATTAGGTTTAGATTTATTAGGTTTTAGGATTTAGGTTTATTTTTTAATTTATTTAGTTACTTTAGGTCTAGGTTTAGGGTTTGGGGTATTTAGGGTTTAGGGTTTAGGGTTAGAGTTTAGGGTTTAGTATTTAGGGTTTAGGGTTTAGGGTTTATGGTTTAAAGTTTAGGGTTTATGCTTTTAGGGTTTAGGGTTTAAGGTTTAGGGTTTAGGGTTTAGGGTTTTTAGGTTTAGTTTAACATTTAGGATTTAGTTTAGGGTTTAGGTTTAGTTTAGTGTTTTTAGGTTTAGTTTAGGGTTTGTTTAATTTATTTAGTTTAGATTTAGGGTTTAGTCTTTTTTAAAATTTAGTTTAGTTTAGTTTATTTATTTACTATTTTATTTATTTAGTTTAGTATAGGGTTTAGTGTTTAGGCTTTAGGGTTTAGTTTAGGGTTTTAATTTAGGTTTAGGGTTTTGGTTTTTAGGTTTTAGTTTGGGGTTTTAGGGTTTTAGTTTGGGTTTAGGTTTAGGTTTTAGGGAGTAGCTTTAGGGTTTAGTTTAGGTTTATTTTAGGGTTTTAGGGTTTTAGGTTTAGGGTTTAGGGTTAGTTATTTGATTTAGGGTTTAGGTTTAGGGTTTTGGGTTTAGGGTTTAGGGATTTTTTTAAATTAAGTAAACTGGTAGGTTTAGATTTATTTAGTTTCTTTAGTTTATTTAGTTTATTTTTTATTTATTTTAGTTTATTTTATTTTTTTATTTTATTTAGGTTTATTTTTTATTTTTATTTAGTTTAGTTTATTTATTTTAGGTTTATTTATTTTAGTTTATTTTTTTATTTATTTTTTAGTTTTTTTTATTTAGGATAGGTTAATGTTTATATTTTGGTTTAGTTTTATTTTTATTATATTTTTTAAGTTTAGTTTTTATTTTTTATTTTTAGGTTTAGGTTTTTATTTTATTTTTTTAGGTTTAGGTTTTAGGCTTTTATTTTAGGTTTATTTTAAGGTTTTTTTTTTATAGTTTAGGTTTAGGTTTATTTTTTAGTTTATTTTATTTTATTTAGTTTAGGGTTTAGCTTTAGTTTATTTTATGTTTAGGTTTAGGTTTTATTTATTTTCATTTAGTTTATTTTAATTTAGGTTTATGTTTAGTTTATTTTGTTAATTTTATGTTTAGTTTTTTTTTTAGTTTAGGGTTTATGTTTTATTTTTTATTTATTTTTAGGTTTTATTTTTATGTTTAGGTTTTTTTTAATTTTTATTTTATTTAGGGTTTTGTGCCACCATCCTTCAAGATCTTTGATGGTAATGGGAACCCACGATAACACATTGCACACTTTAGAGTTGGCTGTTGCAACACTGGTGGCACCAACACACTCCTCTTTCACATTTTTCTTAGCAGTCTATCAAGTGTTGCATTTGATTGGTATGCCGAATTGCCCAATGGTTCAATGAAGACTTTTGCTAAGTTGGAGCACATCTTCATCAAGAGGGTTGCTAGAGCTCAGTAGAGGGTGATTGTAGGTGACCTCATTATAGAGAATAGAAACTCAATGAGTCCCTTGTTGATTACATTCTCAAGTGGCGCAACCTAAGGTTGAAATGTGAACCACAGCTATCCGAAGAGCATGCCATTGAGATTATTCTCAAAAATATCCATGGCCTTGTCGCCTTCATGCTTAAGGGCTTTACCATCAAAATATTTTTGAAATTAATCAACAAGGTGGCTAGCTACAAGAGGAAATAAGCATTTCCCTTTCTCGACCAATCATCTTGGCCCAAGCCATAAGGTGTTTGAGAAGATCTAAGAATAGTTATTGTGTGGACAAGAGAAGCTCGACTATAGTTCAATATGAGAGACTACAAGCTCGTGACTTCCTTTGCCACCTTCCCACCACCTGACCATCATCTTACCTTTCATGACCATTTCCACCATCTTAATAGCCTACCAGGTGGTATTCATATTCATCAGGTAGCTACTTTTATTACCGACATATTCAATAATCCATATTCATTCAAGAGGGAGGTACTTAGTAAAATCTTTAAGAATCTCAGAAAGAACGACTTTTAGTTACAGCTAGAGGGGGAGAAGTGGGCAAGAACAATGATCTAGCTATTGCCCCTACCATCATGTTTGGCCATGTATTAGAAGTTTATCACTTTTAAGGACTAGCTTGAGCGACTACAAGTTGGGAGCCATAGTTATCCCTAAGGAATACTTATTAGAACAACAATCCAGTTCTGGTAGAGTAATCCTTGGGGATACTTGCGATCCTCTTAAGACCAAAGAAGGTGAGGATATCTTCGTATCTCAAACCTCTAAGAAGATCATTTCTAAGATCAAGAAGCTTTCCATCCAGGTGCCTGAAGTAGCTCAAACCTCTAGCACCAAGGAAGCTTTACTAGTTGCAAAAGACAACTCGAGGAGGGTGACAGCCGGTGAACGACTCACCATACTTGCAGGATAGTTAGGTAGCTCATCGTCAGTCTAGTACTCCATCCACCATTGCATCTACCACCTCTTCTACCTCCCTTTCAGAGCATTGTATCTATGGATAAGGGCACTAAATCCTATACTGAGCTTACTTTACTTTATTTCTATCATGTACCTCCACCAAAAAAAAATTAATGAAGAAAGGCGATTCTACTTATATATTGTCAACTTCATACTCTTGATTTTATTCCTTGAAAGCTCAGTCTAAATAAAATAATAGTTCTTAACCTTTCTTTTCATATTCAAAGTTACTATCCTTCTTTGAATCAATCATTCACCTCTTGAGATTGACTTGGAGTCAACTTACTAGGATCCCATAGGAGAAGTTGTAGGTATGCGATGAGAAGCGTTAAACTTTCACAAGCTCATCATTCAAGAAGTCACGAAGTCAATCGTGGTGGAAAGTTCTACCTCTAGGGTAGCACCTCAGATAATGGTAAGCAAGTCATTGGTTCTGGTGAGCAGATAGTCGCTCCATAGGATGCTTCACCTATGTATATGATTGTGGAGGACCAAGCCAGAGTTGATTACAATGTCTTAGCTTACCTTAAAAAGTTTCCAGCTAAGTTAAGCATATATGACACTCTTGCCTTATCTAAAGAGATGAGAAAAATGCTAATCAAAGCCTTACTTGAGCTAGAGATATGCTTAGCTCGGTGGCTACTAAAAGGAGGCATGCCACTCAAAAGACATCTTAAGAGTTACATTCATGTGAATACTTACTCTAGGGATGGAGACAGCTGCCTCTTTATATTATAGTGGATGTTGGCGGATATAGGCTATAGTGTTTTGGTTGACCCATGTATCAATCAACATTATGAGTCTAAAAACCCTTGCCTACTTGATGATCAACATCTCCAAACTCCAAAAAGATATGATGATGTTGAGAGGATTCAATGAACAAGGCGAGAGGGCCATGTGGTTTTTATTTTTGGATGTGTGGGGGCAGACACCACGTAGATTGTAGGGGGGTACTTTTTGAGATGGTTAGGTACAACATTAAGGTATGATGTACTATCTCAAAAGATAAAGGCATCACCATACAGTGGACCTAATCACGTAATAAGGACTCCTAAGGCATGATGAGTCTCGAATGTACCAATGATTTTTCCCCTACTTTACATGGATGAATAAAGTAGGGTTTATATTAAACTAGGTTCTTAAGTTCCCTATGGAGGATGACCTCCATAGTTAATTACATCTTAGAAAATAAAATTTCTTAAGAATACTCTCAATTAAAGTAGACAATTATTATCCAAAGATTTTAAGGTTAGACTATCAAATGATTGGTTGTATTTGGAAAATCAATTAGGAAAGCTCAAGGAGAAGACTTATTTTTGAAATTCAAATGAAATAAGTAAGAAATTCTCATGATATTAGGAAGCCTGGTGAGCATTCCAATCTATCTTATAGTTGGGCTTTATAATTTTGAAGTTAAGGAGATTTATATGTTTTGAGTTGAAATTTAATTAGATTCTAGCTTATAATCCACCAACACAAGGTTGTGGGAATGCAAGAGGTGAGGATTTATGCTCGTTGCGAAAATAACTACCTGGTCCTAAATCTAGGAAGCTTTAGTGAGCTAAAAAATGACTAAATCTAAGCCAGTGGACATAAGGGTTTAACTCCATAAGAGAGAATAAATTGTGTCGACTTACGGACTTTAATGCAGTGGCCATCAACTAACTCCTATGATTTTAAAACCATGTAGTTGATCTTATGAATTGCAAGATAGCTAGGGTAGTTATTTAATTAGAAAGAGACTAAAGTCTAAACACTCCCTAGAGACTAGAGCATGAGTGGTATGAGCATATGACTTAATTTATAGATGCAAAATATTTCAAATTTTATTTCATTTTAGACACTTCATTTTGATGAGGCTTTAGGATTTCTTATGCTAAATGCATGATGAAATAGGTTATGGGTCAAATCGCTAAGAAGGTGTTCTCCACCAGGATGCCCTCAGGTCAAGCATTCCTTTATATGTAAGATGGAGATCCTTCATGTTCAAGAGAGAAAGAATATGCATGCATGATGTGAAACATACAACCATATAGCTAAGGAGTTGTTAAATATTTTAATTATCTTATTTATGTCTTAGGCTTTATGATGAGGTTATGAGTTGTTTAAAATTTAGTTATGAGTGATTAGTTGGGTAGAAAAGTTATTTTTATCCTAAGAGCCTAATTGTATCCAAGCAATATATTAAAGCACCAATCATTTAAGAAATTATGAAAAGCATGCCATCTAATGCACAATGTAAACATAACATCAAAAAAATTATATAAACTATCATAAAAGAATAAAAGGTTGGTCGGTTTGGTATTTGTACAACAAGAGAGAAAAGATGGGTAGCTCTACATTATACAACCTAGAATATGAAAGAATAATTATAATTGTATTAAATGATGGTGGTCTTCTTTCTTCATATCTCCATTTTTGATTTGGTTTCTTCTTTGATTTGGATGGTGCTTGCTTCAAAGGCATCCTGAGGACAAAGCCTTTTGGCTACTGCTCATCCTAATCCCACATAGCACTAATCCTCATTCCTATTGCAAAAATTACATTTATATGGAAAAAGTAAATCTAACAACACCTACAAAATAGATGTTAGCTAAATATATATATAATTCCAAGTAGTTGTATTTATAATTTGGACTTAGCACGCTACAGATGGGTAACTAAGCCCACTTGTCCTAACTTGGATTATGCTTAAGGAAAGAGCATTCACATTTATTTTTAAGCATCCCTTATAATTTCCTATAGAAAACATGATTAGGAAATATTGGCCTATCATCCAATCTACAAAGCATACACCCTAACATCCAATCTAAAATAAAACATCATAAAAGAAAATATACATCACATCATACATCATCCTAACTTAGAGCTAGAAGTGGTGCCTTAATTTTAATGTGTGTATTAAGGCCTGTGAGGTAAGTCTTGTTAGGCATTAGTGTTGTATTTTTTAAGAAGTGTGATTCAATTTAACATGAAGGCTAATTTCACTTGAAGTAGTTTAATTGATTTGAGAAATTTAATTTGTGTTTTCTTTTATTTCATTTATTACACTTAGCAACTAAGTGTTATAAAGAGAGGAAAGAAGATTGCCATCTTTCATTCTACCTTAAGTCATTTTCTAAAGTATATTAATTTGATTTAGTTCTCTTTAGTGAATGGCTCATTAAAGATTTAATTAATCCTAAGTTTAGGTTTACTTTAAATAATCTATTCAAAATGAAAGGCATCTTAAGATTAATTTAATTGAATTACTACCCATGACATATATTAAATCATTTTCCATCACATGTAACATGCATATGATTTAATCTTAAGTGTATCTATACATGCAACATATTTTAGCACACTTAAATGATGAATGTATGTGTATGTTTTATATTTTATTTGATTGAATTATTTAAATATATTAATTTAAAACTTTATCAATTCTTATACAAAAGGACATAAGAATGAAATTAAATAGGCACGTGATGTTGTTAAACTAGGAAGTAAGGTAATCAAATGACCTCCTTGGAAAGCTAAAACCATATTCTCATGATGTCTAGACTATATACCCATTTGCATTCAAACATATGTAAATTCATATATATGAACATAGGAAGTAAGCTCCAAATCATATGGCTAATTAATTCAACCACTTAGTCAATTATGAATGCATGCAATTTTAATGTAAAATGGGATTTTCATTCACTAATAACATATACATATACATGTACAAAGATATAGGCAAGTACATGTCATTGTTAAACCAGGGAAGTGAGGTAATCAAATGACCTCCTTGGGGTTAACTAAAGCATCTTATTCTCGGGAAGTCCAGACTATATACTTGCTTTTTTTGAATGCACATGGATGTATACATAAATGAGGGAAAAGAAAACTATGCAAAAATATATATATATATATATATTGATTGATTGAATCATTTATATATATGAATTAAAGCTCTATCAAATTCTAATGTTGAAATACATAAAATTGAAATAAAATATGTACATGCCATTGTTAAACTAGGAAGTGATGTAATCAAATGACCTCCTTGGGGCTAATAAAACCTCATGTTCTCGAGATGTCCAAACTATATACCCATTACCATTCAATCTTATATAAATCAACACATGAATAGAGAAAAGACAACATTCATACACTTAAGCTATAAACACATGCATTTCTTATGTATTTATAACTAGCATCATAACACATTATTATTCATTTATAAGCTTTTAAAAATACATTTGTATTTAATAGTGATAATAATACACACATATATTAAATTAAATCAACAAATGCAAGCTTACATAAAATAAATCCATTTTATTTTACTTGATTTTGAAAGGATGGATGCATGGATTCAAATGACATACCAAATTTAACATGATTGGAAAGGACAATAAAATATAAGCATGTGATTCATTCAACCAAACTAGTTCTTAAGGATAATCAAATCAAATAAGATTATTTAAAATGAAGCTTCTTTATTAATTAAGTTTTGGATTTAATTTGATTTAAAAGAGAAGAGAAATCATCACTTGTTTTAAACCCATTCCCATATTAATGATTTGATTTAATTTAGAAATGTAATTAAGTTCATTTTATGGGTTTATTAAGTTGAACCCTTAATTAGATGAATTAATCACCCTTACCATGTCACCTTAATGTAATTAACTAAATAATTATGAGCCAACATGAAATGCATAGAAAATAAACTTGCAATGATCTTAGGAAATAAAAGGGCTTCAATTGGCTCATGATTAATAGTTAATCAGATTAAGGGACTTAATTAATTAATCTTATGGTTTTCCCATGATTTAATTAAAGTCTCATGTGATTATGATTTCAATTTGATTAAGTGATTTAATTAATTGGTTAAATCTTAATTAATTTCATTTTAAAAAAATGAAATGAACTTGGGAAAGGGGTCCCAACCTATTCCTTAGTTCACTTACTTTTGAACAATGATTAATAAACTTAATTAATCAATTTATTATTGCTCATGGGATTAATATTAATTAACTTAAAAGTAGTTAAGGTTTAATTAGTCAATTTTCTAATTAAGTGAGCAATAAATGAGAAAATCATAGGAGGTAGATGTCATCCCATTAAATTAACCATAAAATTTGGGATTAATTGCTCAAGTAATTAAGGAGTAATTAAACTAATAAATTTTGTAATTAAACTTTAATTAAAGCTTTATTACTATCCAAAATTAGTTAAGATCATTTTTAATTAATTCTCCTCCGAGATACCTTTAAAGGAGTACTTATTTGCATTTTTTTATTTTTCCATGATTTTTTATGATTTTTGGAAGTTTCAGCCATTAAAAAATTAATTAAGCCTTATTAAAGCCTAATCTTGTTGGCGCCATGTAGCGCGGTGATGCAGCATGCTTTCCATGTGGCTCTACGGGATTGGCTACTTAAAACTTACTCGGATATGGTGGAGGGATGTGCCTTTTATAAATAAGATGGGATGCTATGATTAATCCACATCTTAATAGGATTAAATCAGATTGATCTAGTGGATCTAATCATGATCCATTTTGATCAGAAATGAATAGGCATGAACTAACGTCATCACGAGTGAGGTAATGAGTCCATCTGCCATTGCTCACTTGATCTAAGCTTACGAGCTTAGATCAACTCAAAAGTATCCACACCTTCATGACATCAATTGGATCAATCAAGATCACATGAGATGCAAGTTTTCTTCAAAAGCTCCAACCCATTTTGCCTAAGATCAGTTTGGAAGCATACTCAAGACTCAAGATGTGGCTTGAATGATTTAGGAAGCTTCATCTAGTGGAGATGAAGCCACATTGAGCAAATTGGATCAATTCCTGATGTTCACTGAAGGCCATGAGATGATTTGGAGCTCTCTTTGATAAGTCCCACCTCTAGTGCTTGGGAAGCTTGGAGATGAGTTCTTGCTTGGAGGCCTAAGGGTGCAAGTTAATTTGAGTTTGATAGAAATGGGGAGTTAGGTCAAAATAGTGTCTATTTTAGGATGGGCGGGAATGGCATTTTTAAGGAATGAGTTTAGAACTTATGGAATGGTCAAGTAGCTTGTCTTGGGCTAGGGATTTGAGAATGATTTTTTGTGTGTTTGAGTGCAAGCGAGAGGGTGTATACTCTTCATCTTGATCAGATGGGATTAGGTTTGGCTTCTAGTGGATCGACCATCTCGAGAGTCATGGGTGGCGAGGAGGAGGTGATTGGCGCTTGGTTGGTTGAAGGTTTGTGAGGAGGAATCATGGGTGTCATATGAGTTTCAAATGCTCCAATGGGGAGGGTGAGGTGATTTTACCTCCCATGGGTCATGGATCCAACCACCTTGGGTCAAGTTGGAAGTGTCCAGGTGCTAGGTGGACCATTGGGAGAGTACCAAGTGGCCAAGGAATGGAAATGACCACTAACATGGGTAATTTGTCTCATGTGATGCCCTTAACCCAAGGGTAGAATGATCATTTAACATTGGATTTCCTTTCGGCAAATTTTAAATGAGCCAAAACTTGGTTAGCTCAAATTTCAAGTCAATTGGAGTTGATTTGGTTAGGTTTGGCTCAATTTGACTCATTTAGGTCAAATTGGGTTTTGGGTCAAATTGACCAATTGGTCAATGGGTGAAACCAAGGTTTGGTCAAGTTCATATGATCATTTGGGATGTTTTGGTTAATTGGTTTGGTTTAGTTTGGCTTAGATTTTATTTTGGCTCATTTGAATTCATTTGGGTCAAATGGGTTAAGTTGACCAATTTGACCAAGTTATTAAATTGGCATGGGTTAGGTTTGGTTTGGGTTTAGTTGACCAATTGAAGATGATTGTATACTTTGGTTTCAATTAATTTGAATTTGGTTTTGATTTAGGCCAACTTGAACCTTTAGGTCAATTTGGGCTAAGTAGCTCAATTGGGTCGAATCATGGCTTTGGTCAAGTTCAACAATCAATTTGGAATGAACTTGAGTCATTGGTTGCAATCAATTTAGTTTATATTTTGATTTGATCCAATTTGGTCTTTTAGGTCAATTTGGGTCAACATGGGTCAATAGGGCCAATTGGGTTTGGTTTGACTCAATTGAAGGTCAAGTCATATTCAAATATTGATTATGATTTGGTATGAATCATTGGTTTCAAGGGATTTGACTTAAGTTGCAATTTGGTTGGTTTGGGTTCATATGAGGTAAGGGGTTGACTTGGCCAAATGATCGAGTTGACTTAGTTTGACCCAATTTATGATAATTTATCAAAGGGTGATTAACAATCATGATGTGAGTTTTGATATGGGCTTAAGTCAATTATCTAGGATTAGAACTTGGCTCAAATAGGTCAAATTGGCCACTTTGGGTCTAGTGGACCAATTGGGATTAGTTCTTGATTTTGGTTAAGTTTGATTTAGTTGAGTTTATATATGGATTTGAGATTGATATATAAATTCAATTGCATTTAACTTTAGTTCAAATGGGTTTTGGTTCATTTGAACATTTCAAATCAATAAGTTAAGTTGAGTTTGACTTGGGTTGATTTTGGTTTGGCTTGATGATTGGATTTCATTTATATTTGTGAATATGATTGAAGGTATGATTGATTCATGAAAATCAATTTAATTTGGGTTTTGGAATGAAGAATTTGGCTAAGTCCATGGAGTTGGGTCATGTGGCTTAGGTTTGGATTTTGATTTATTTGATTTAGTTTTGATGATTTAAATGTATATTTCATTTAAATTTGTGAAGATGATTGAAAATATGATTGATTTTGAGAAAATCAATTAGTTTGACTTGATTTGGATTAAGATTTGGCTAAGTCCATGGGATAGGTCATATGGCTTAGGAAGGTTTGAGTTTTGATTTAATTTGATTTAGTTTTGATCATTTAAATGTAGATTTGATTTATATTTAGGAAGATGATTGAAGATATAAATTGATTATGAGAAAATCAAATGATTTCGATTTGATTTGGATTAAGATTTGGTTAAGTCCATGGGATAGGTCATATGGCTCATGAAGGGTTTCAAGTTTGGGTTTAATCATGGGCTTCAATCATTTGGTTCTAAAATTTGGGTTTAGATTTGGATTTGAATTTGATGTTTGAATTGAACTTAAGGTTTGGTTTGAGAAGGTGAACATGGATAGGATTTGGGTTGTAGGATAGGTGGATTAACCTAATCCCTAAGGCATAACCTAATCCTATGGTTAACCCTTCTAAGTCTTTAGGGTTAGGTTAAGTGTTTACCTAATTGTTAGAAGTGTCTTATGACTAGGGAAATCATAGTGTCTACAAGACTACTAAGTTTAAGATGGGAAGATTGAATCCGTACTCCAAAGTTGAGGTCAACAGGCCTTAGGCTCAATAGTGTTGCCCTTGGAGATAGGTGATCGGAAGATCGAAGCCAAGTTTCTGTAGACTTCGGATCAACTTTCAATGCTTTGCTTGGGAGACCATGGATACATGAGAACAACATAGTTCCATCCTCTCTACATCAATGTATGAAGTTTGTGAGAGGTGAGATCATCTACTATGTTAAAGGAGATCTCAAGCCATTTATAGTTCATGAGGTCAGCATATATGAGGATGCGGCTTACTACCTCCCTCAAAATCAACAAGTGTATTCTCGTGAACTTGGCCAAAGTTTAAAAATTAAAAATAAAAATAAAAGAAAAAGAAAAAAAGAAAAATAAAAGAAAAGAAAAAAGAAAATAAAATAAAAATGAAAAAGAAAATAAAGGGAGGCGAAAATAGACTTGGAGGAGGAATTGGAGAGAATGACATTAGATTCCACCCCATTTACTCCATTCAAACATATGGGTAGGGACAACATGACCTCCACCGGAGAAAGAGGCTAGTTGAGAGTCCCAAGGGTGGAAAACCTCCTTGTGGTACCAATAGAAGATATGTCCCAACTAGAGTACATCTATCCATATAGACTTAGATTCTAGTTCATAAGATAAGTCTTATATGGTTGCTTCACCACTGACTCTTCTCAATAAGATTTTCTTGGAGGTGAGATTTGAGCTAGATAATAATGAAGATCGGGCTCCAAAGCAAATCATAAGTGGATTCATTTCTATATGTGAAATAGTTAGGCATCAATTGGGAACCTTAGCTATAACCCCACTTGTCTCTCAAAAAGCTGAGGGTTTGGTAGTTAAGGAAGCCCCTAAGTCATCCATGGTGTGAAGACTTTGAGGTTCTTTTAAGCATCATCCTCAAGTCAAGAAGTTGATGTAGAACTTGAGGATGATTCATATAAAGATTTAATATAATTACCTTTTGATTGGTACTTTCTTTGTGTTCATAATTTAGCAGAAAGGGTTAATCCACATACTTTGTGAAAGCATATTAGACTACTTCAAAAGAATATGGAAGAATAAATGCAAAAGCTCTCAATTAAGACCAAGACTAGGATTCGATATAGTGGGTCCGGTCGATGATGATGATTACTACTTAGTCATCACCAATCATTTGGAATCTGATAGTTTCTTTTCAAATCACATTAACTCATATGAGGATCTATGCTTAGAAACTTCAAATGATCAGATTATTTTGAAGTCAAAGATGCACCAGTTCAAGAAGAGATCAAGTCAACCATTGACAAGCTTAAAATCAACTTAGGAACGAAGAAGATCCAGCCACATTAATTCTTTGTTGAATGAGGAAACTAATGACTTAGTTAGGCTATTGAGTTTAAGGACTACTTTGCATGGAGTTATGAAGAGATGCAGATTGGCTTGACATAGCGGTCGATAAACTAATAATCCTACCCTATCAAGCAAGCTCTAGATGCATGCGATTAGACATAGAACAATGGGTTTTTGGGTCGGTGCTTTCAAACTTCATCGAAGAAAATACTTGGTTGGCCAAATTCACATATATGATTTTAGGGATTTAAATAAGGCATGTCCAAAGATGAATTTCCCTACTAATCTGGTGATGGTGGACATTGCCTCATCTCATCGATCTTCTCTTTCATGGATGGCTTATAGATATATAATAAAATGGCACGAAGATGAAAGAAACACTATTTTTAGAACCCACATGAATATATATTGCTATAAGGTCAGGCCTTTTATCCTTAAAAATGTCGGTGCTATATACTTGCGAGCTATGACTTGAATCTTCATTAAACTCATTCATCATCAAGTTGAGTGCTATGTCATTGATCTTGTGGTCAAAAGTAGAGAAAAGGAAGACCATCTCTTTGACTTGAGAGTAGTTTTTAAACAGTTAATATAATTTAACCTCAAAATGAGCCCCCTCAAGTGTGTATTCGGAGTAGCTTTAGGGAGATTCCTTGGGTTTGTTGTTTGACACCATGGAATCAAAATCGATCTTGAGATGATAAAGGTGATATTAGAAATGTCACTAAAAGTTAACTCAACTCGATAATTCCAAGGAGTTGGTCTATCTAAGAAGCTTTATATCAACTATTGGGAAGATGTTAGCCATTCTCGTACTTGTCAAAAGGATGCCAAGTTCAAGTAGGATGAAGTGTGAGCATGCTTTCAGACATCAAGCATTACACATGACACCAATTCTAGTAGCTATCTGAAGCTGCTTATACTTTACACTATATGTTAGATAACTCCTTTGGTGCTTTGTTTGTAAGCCAATGATGAAGGGAAGGAAAATGCACTCTACTACCTTAGCTATCACTAATCCCTCGAGGCTAATTATCCATTGAAAAGCTTTGCCTAGCATTAATCTTTGCATCTTAAAAAATATAGCACTACGTGCTTCCTCATAAGGTGAACTTAATCTCTAGGATCAAACCACTAGAGTATCTCATGATACGGCCGACGCTATCTAGATGGTTGGCATGACGGTCCATGATCCTCTCTTTAACATTACCTTCATACCCCTAATTATAGTGAAAGGACATGCCTTGGTGGATTTCTTAGTAGCACACCCACTTCTGCGACTCACTTGGATGATCTCCTTGATGAAAAATCATGAACTTAGGGATGGTAGCATTCACCAATAGAAGATGTACTTTGATGGTGCGGCTTCCTCTCAAAGAGGATAAGAACCATAATCTATAATTCTAGGAAAGGCAGGGGTAGGAATAGGTCTCTTAACTCTAGACTACGATCTGATGAGATTCTCATATCATCTGTCCAAACCTTGAAGTTAAATATGAGGCTCTAATTGATGGGAGGTTAGATGTTACTCAGCATCGAACATCAACATCTTTGGGATTCTCATAGTTATCAACCAAATCATTGGGTCTATAAGGTTATAAAGCAAGCTCTATCACTACCAGTACACCATAGAATTATTGGCCCAAATCCAGGTTATCATTTATAAGATTCATCGAGGAGAGAATGTTGTAGCATATGCTTTAGCCAAGCTTGCCAAGGAGTTGGCATGTCCGGAGGATGAGTCCATTTTAATAAAGGTCCAAAATAGACAAATCTTATCCCTTAATTGAACTCATCAAAAGTACTCTCTTGAAGGAGGTTACCATTGCCAAGAAGGATGAGGAGTTGATTGGAGGCAACCATTCATGGATTACAAATAAAACTACCTCAAGAAGTCTAGCCTATCAAATGAGAGAGCACTTTCTCTCTTGGATGGTGTCTTATAGTCTTTCTATCATATGTGGTTACATTAGACAAGCATGAAGCCCATAAGATCATGAGACTAGGATACCACAGTGATGATCAAGATTACGTGGATACGGCTGGCGATGTCACCAATGTCAAATACATGGTGTGGTCTACACACCACCCAACATTCTACATCTACATTGGCCTCATGGCCATTCAGTGTTGAGGTATTGACAGTGGGCTGATTGATCCTCCTTCTTCCAAGGGTCATCGTTCATCTTAGCTTACTACTTTTCCAAATGGTGAAGGTGATTATCAAAGGTCATAGCTTAGCATGTGCTCTAGTTTTTTAGGAACCATATTATATAGGTTAGTGCCTTGATGAATTATATCTGATCATGGTACTGCATTTAAGAGCACTGAGATCAACAACTTTTCTTAGAGATACAGAATCGATTAGAGATATTCTATCATCAACTACCCAAGGGAAAACAACATAGTAGAAGCCATGAACAAAACTCTCATCCAAATACTAAAGAAAACACTTGACAATAACAAATGATAGTAGCATGAGAAGTTAGTTGAAGCCTTGTGGGCTTATTGCACCATATATAGAACTCCAACTCAGTGTACTCCTTTCTCCTTAGTATGGGTCTGAAGCCATTCAACCATTAGAAGTCCAACTCCCATCACTAAGGATAGGCAAGGCAAGATGATAATGAGAACCAAGTTGCGGTTAGAAGAGCTCAGGTTTGGAGGAGAGATGCTTGCTAGCATGCAAAACCTCAAGTTGTACAAAAATAATTTAAGCTCAAATAAGTTGGTTCATCTAGAGCTTTTCAAGTAGGAGAACTTATTTTAGTTACGGGGAGACGTTATTGTCTCTCACAAGATGGGAGACAAGTTTGAAACCACTTGGGAAAGCCCTTTTGCCATAGAGAAGGCTTACCAAGGAGGATCTTATCAGCTTATTAATCATAAGGGAGAGTGCCAATGCTTCCAATCAATGGGCTCTACTTAAAGAAATATTATAAATCATGTTTGAAAATGATTATCATCAATGAAAATTCTATTTTGAATACAATCTCTTCCATGTTGAAAGTATTCTTGTTAGCGAATCTGCCATGATGTGTTTAGGGTAGGTGTAGAGAACCCGAGCGGCATCCTATCCTTCATCGACACAACACAAACATAAACTACATAAACACATATCATTTATCTCGGGCTACTCTTAGTTGATCTTGCCCCTATGGTGTGTCACCCACGGTCTTCTTGCTTTGGAGGATGTAAGTCTACTACTATTTCCTTCCTTACTTGTGCACTGCACACTGATGACTGCCTTGTCAGGTTTGTAGGCCTTACTGTGTTGATGGTAAGCTACCTCATGTTGTCTTCATTTAAGAGGATGTGAGGTTGCTATGCTAAGTCAGGTTCAATTTGTTATGCCACAGTCACCGGCGGTTGTTCCCCTTTAGAAGATGTAAATGTTATGCCTTCTTTCTAGCATAGTGGTTTGCACGAGGCAACCTCTTAGGTTGGCTAGCTCTACCCCATGGCAGTAGACTATCCTTTGATTTCTAAATTTGAGATAGGATAAGTCGATATAGCACCTTCTCGTGGGTCCATTACACCGAGATGGTCCAAAAATTAAATCTATCAAAGTTGATCAATCCACCCAGATTTTCCTCAATTTGAAATCAAACTAAACCAAACAAACTATATCAAATCACATGAAATTAAGATAAAATTAATCGACTACTTTTGAGTTGAATTAAGTCCCAGATTCACTTTCATAGTCTCCAGAGGTTGATTTGTTATGCATCTACAGGTCACCCGGTTGTTCCTCACTTTGGATGATGTAATTACGCATGCCTTCTTCCTAGCACAACCATTGCACAAAGGCAACCCCTTAGGTTGGCTAGCTCTACCCCACAGATAGTAGACTACCCCTTTGGATTTGTAAATCTGAGGTAGGTCAAGGCTGATATAGCCCCTTCTTAGTGGATCCATCTCACACCAATAGGGTCTATACATTAACTCAGATTAATTTAAACATAATGATTTTCTCCAGTGGAGTTAAATCACACCCTTCTCCCTAGCAGAGCCCCAAATCATATGTAAACATGTTAAGCAAATAAATCAAATTCAAAACCAACCACCTTAGTGGAGCTAAATTAAACCAACTCCTCCAGTAGCGACTAAATCAAAGAAATCCAACCAAACTCTTATCCCAGTGGATACATCCCCGAACAAATCTATGAAATCAAACTCAAATCCAAATCCCCAATAGATAATCAAACCTGCTTCCCTAGTGGAAGGTTCATATACCCAATCCCAAGTGAACTCAAGCCCATATCCCTAGCAGATATGCCTCCACATAAATTAAAACAAAATAAATTGAAGTACATTGATCTTAATCTCCGATGGATTATAGATTCTTATCCCCAGCGAATCTTCTTTCCACAAATCATATAATCAAATCAACTTCAAACCTTATCCCAGAAGATTTTCATCTTCTATTCCCTCGACATAGACCCCTCACATGTCATGTCTAGTGCATGTGTGATCCCCTAGTGGATCTCCCTCCATGGCCTTGACATGGAATTCTCATCAAATCTTATTTCTTCTCTTTTTTGCATTTTAATACTTCAACCAAAAGCTAACAATTTATTCATTCAAATTACATCATCTAACATTATAATCAACATTTTATGATTTGTGATGGTGCAAGCTCAAACTAACTATACAATATCATGCTAAACATATAATAGTGTGAATTAACACACTATATTATATTATAATATATGATGTTATATTATAATTTACTATAATATAATATATTGTCAACATTACACCTCATTAGAATCACTTAAAAGAACAAATAACAAAATTTCTCAAAATATGAATCATGTTCATTTTGTAAAATTATTAATTTTCTATTATAAATGCTACAAAATAGCTTAATTTTGGTGTTGCTTCTTGGTGTGTGCCATGAATTTGGCCAAATTCTTCCATCTCAACCTTCAAATTAACATTTTTGTGAGTTTTGACCCAATGTATTATAACAAAAGTAAAACATACTAAAATGTACAATAACATTTAGTAACACACCACCACATTCATATATTTGTGAAGTGATATTGTTATGTTCATTATATTTTAATATGCTTTTGTATAATATATTATCTTACATTACACCTTAAAATGAATCACTTTAAAAAAAATTATCAAATTTGGTTGAAAAATGAACATTTATTTTGGATGCAAAATTTCATTCTTTTGATTAAATGACACACCATAGCACACCCCCAATGATGTTCCCTAAAGCTTAACTTAAATTTGGCCAAATCCCATCATCTCATCCTATAAATCAATTATTTTTTTATGAATTATACCAATACAAACTCTACTACATCATACTATAACAAACTAAATATGCTAAACAACAAGTAGTAATATACAATAGTATGTTATAATGCATGATGAAACACTATGTTATGGCATCTTATATTATAATACATTATAACATATTATATTATATTATATTGCATATCACATCACAAGGGATTGCTTAAGATAAAAATCATAAAATTAGTCTAAATAATAAAAAACTATATATTTTAGTCATATCACTTACATATTTTAAATTAAAACCATATATTATGATGCCATGCTCTACCTATTATGAATTTGGCCAAATTCCACCATTTTAAAGTCTAAATCAACATTTTTAAAAATAATGTTAGTGTTTAGGGTTTACGGTTTTGGGTCAGTTTATGGTTTAGAGTTTAGGTTTAGGGTTTAGGGTTTGGGGTTTATGTTTTAGGGATGTAGGTTTTAGAGTTTAGAGTTTAGGGTTTAGGGTTTAGCATTTTAGGGTTTAGATTTTATGATTTAGGGTTTAGTGTTTAGGGTTTAGGGTTTAGGGTTTAGGGTTTAGGGTTTAGGTTTAGGGTTGTAGGTTTAATGTTTGGGGTTTAGGGTTAGTTTTAGGGTTTAGGATTTAGGGTTTATGGTTTAGGGTTTAGGATTTAGGGTTTAGGGTTTAGGTTTTTTTTAAAAAAAAAATTAAATAAACCCATAAGTTTAAGTTTATTTAATTGTTTATTTATTTAAGTTCATTT